>JARVZY010010705.1:0-86000 GCA_030686995.1 Artemisia argyi
ACCCAAACAAAGTTAATGCTAAACTAACTTTAATAACTACAAATTACTGAGATTACAACTAATTTACCAAAGATGAAATAAAAAAAAAAAAAAACTAAAGTTGAGTGTTTTGCTTACAAAATGCTCCAAAGTGGGAAACCAAGAACCAAGATCAAAAGTTACCCCTATTGCTCTCCACAGAGCTCTAATAACCCATTTCCATCCAAGCTCAGCTCCAAATCACCTTTGAATCCAGAATTCCATTTAATCACTCACAGTTGACTTTCATTGACCATTTTTTTTATTTGAGAATTTTATTAGCTAAATGGAATTTTAAGGTAACTATAAGCTTTTATAAGCTTCCTGGGAACTTATGTGTTCTAATTCAATCCATTATACCAGTAAACAACCACAAAACACTAAACATTAAATTTTGAAACAAACTTGCATAATCTGAATAATACAACCAAACTTAAAATTGATTCTTGAAATTGTTTTACAATACACTGAATTTAGTAAACAAGATACTTGAAAGCTTTAAACATACAATGAAAATGATAAAATTACTATTCGACCTTAATTACTCTAAATTACTCTCTTCCCTTCTCTCCAGTGCTTCCTTTGCCTTTATATGGGTACATTTGACTTCCTTGCACTTTTCTTAGCAAATCCCACCCATTGGATTGGGTGGGAATGATCCAAGCCATTAAAACTGATTTTGGCGCCAATTTTCTTTCCTTGTCAGCTTGGTTGAGTGAAGGGTTTAGGGTAGCAACAAATGCCCCTTGGAAGTTAGTTGAGGTGGGGGGAACAAGTTAAAGGATTGCTGAGGTGGAGGAGGGGGGGAGGTAGCTTGTTGGCTTGGTGTTACAGGCTGGGTGGGAGAAGGTAGAAGAGGTCAAAGTTTGACCTCTGGATGTATTATTTAAAACGGGGAGGGAGTATTTAGAGTGGCGGGCTGAAAATTGGTGGGCTGGAGTTATAAGGTGGGTGATGGGCTTGGAGTGGTTTTGGTTTTGGGTTAAAACAACACAAGGGTCCGGTTTGTAGTTGTGATAAAAACAAGGACCAATCATGTAATTTTGCAAAAGTGATGGACTGAAAATGTATCTTTCCCAAAGTTTTCATAAATACCAAAATTGCTAATCACCAATATTTCCAAAACCATTTTTGCTATTTTCATTTTTCAAATATTTCCCGGGGACTAAAAATGACATATTTCAAAGTTAAGGGACCATTCCTGCCATTTGTGAAAAACTTTTATCCAAGGATCCATTTTGAATATTTTTAAACTTCCAAGGATAAAAATTTATTTTCCATCCAAAAATATACCACCAGGGACTAAAACTGCCATTTTCTGAAATTCCAGGGACCATTTATGTCAATTTTGGGTTTTGAGGGGTAAAAGTGTAATTTTCTCAAACTTTTTCACCCAAGGACTTATTTTGATAAATTTTGACTTTTCTTTGCCTTGGGTTGACTTTTCTTTCATTTTAAACTTTCAGGGACTAGTTTTGCCAAATTTTGAAACTTGAGGGACTGAAACTGCCAATTGTGCAAACTTTGTTCGTTTTTCATTTGTTTTTAAACATTTTGCATCTAAAACATATAAAACACACTTTTGGGATAATTTGTGTATTTTGATGCGTTTTTGGGTGTTTTTGGATGTTTTGGCAGCCCAGATACGATAAAAATGATGAGTGTTTGAGCACTCATCAACAAGCTATGAAGTCCTTATAAGTACACTTCCGAGTCGCAGCGGACTCGCTTTCAGCAGTGGCTCGGTTAGTGCTACTAGTTCGTGCCATTGCAGCAGCCTGCTCTTCCAAAGCTCCAGCAACACTGTCGGCAACCAACTTTCTGATAGCAGCCTGGGTCATAGCGGGTGACGAAGTAGTAGTAGCGGTTTTCCTTAGGGCCATAATTCTATAAAATCGCAAGTGTATAAGTATGAATCCCAAAAATCAATCAATAATAAGAGAAATAATGCAACCAAGCTCATAATAGTCGAGATCATCACAAAATACATATCGCAACCACACCATGAATACATACATCAACATAAACCATATCATTCATAAATAATCATCACGACATGTAACAACACACATGGAATTTATAATATGAATCTCAATATGGGAGCATAATAAAAGATCAGACAACTAGAACATCATAAATAAATATCAATACAGTACAATCATAACCAACATAAAGTTTTAATAATTTTGAATTCAATGTTACAAAACAATAAGATATAACATTATTAATGCCACAGGCGGCAAGTTAAGATGTCTCTGAATGTAATGACATGTCATAGATCTATGAAGGTCCAGGTGCGCCTCCTGATCTCCTCTCCAGCTCTCTGATGATCCTGATCATCTCTAACATCTCCAAATCCCTGGATCTCTCACGGGCCTGAATCTCCTCAATAGTGGCTGAAAGAGTGTGGATGGTAGAACTAGATGCGGCCAACTCCTGTGTCTGATGCTCGAGCATCTGCTGCGTGATGATCGCTATCGCTCTCAAATCCTCCATCTCATGCCTCTAAACATCTAGCCGGTGACCAAACTCAGTGATGGTAGCATGTGCCTCCTCGATCTCTGTCCCCATCATCTCAAATACCATCTCTAAAGCTGTCCTATGTACCACGAGGTTCTCGACCTCCTCCTGCATACACTCAATCCTCTCCAAGGATATATCCTCAATAACTCCCAACAGCTCATCAAGACGATCCTCATGTCTAACTAATTTAGCAGCCAAAAAAGGGATAGTGTGGTGTATCGGCTCCCCAGTGACCGGTAACACCGCTGAAGAGCCATCTCCAAGCTCAGCAGCCCTAGGCGATCCCTCAACCAATCTCCATCTATGAATGTAGTCTAACAAAAATGACCATCGGCGAGCATCAACCAATCTATGAATGCCGGGTGAGGTGGGGGTCTCAGTGGGAACAGGTGATGGTAATGGAACAAGTGATGTAGTAGGTGATGGTATCGATACGGTAGTAGTCTGAGAGTAGAAAACTGTAGGTGGTGGCATGGGTGGCAAAATCTCAGAGGTGTGGGGTACGGTGTAAGTAGGTAGCATGTAAGGATGTGGCTTAGGTGGGGGTGATACGGGTGATGGTGGAGGTGCTGGTGATGCCACAGGTGTCAGATCTGGCATAGAAACAGGTGGTAGTACAGATGTGGGTTGTTGAACTATAAGACCTTGATAGATCTTCTTGAGCACTCTAGAATCGTTAGTTATGTCACTGTAATCAATAACACACTAATAGACAATCTCTGTATCTTGTATTTTAAAGCGGAAACAAATACAAGTGTAATACTAAGAACTCTTGATCCTCTATGGATCTTTTTAATAATAATAAGAGTGTTTTCTAAAAACGTTCTCCAATACATAATCGTGTGTTCCTTTTATACACAAGGAACCCTAAACCGTTTCCCAAGAAACATATATTCTAAAACTTCTAAAAGATATGCATTATCACTTCCTAAATAAACTCATGCATATCCAAACTATAATACATAAAATACGGAAATACTATATCCGCAGAAACTAATAATACTGAAAATAGTCTTCAGCAGATACACTGCTTCAGCAGTAACCTTCAGCAGAAACAGTCAGCAGAATTCTTACTTAATAGAATTCCCAACAATCCTCCCCTAATCTTGAATTTGACCTGGTTAAGTTCAAGATTCTTGATAGATCTTCGAAATAACATACCAAGAGGATTGTAATTAGATAGCACCAGCAAAGAATCATCTTCAGCAGAATCTCTATGATCAGCAAATACTTGAAAGCTCCATTCTTTGGAACAACAAATGACTGAATGTACATCAAAACAAATTAGTTTCATACTATTCTCATCACTTCCAGGTGTGTTAACTCATGTGAGAGGTGAATCATTGAAAATAATGGATTTGATGTCTCTTTACCAATAGCCATCACTACTGGAGTAGCCAAGTGTTCTAAGGTACACTGATAACCACATGATTTTTAGCAAATCATCAGCTATAAACGGATTTGAGATGTCTTTACCTGTAGCCGTTTGCTCAGGACTAGCCAATTATTTTGATGAAAATCATCTTGGTTAACTGATTACCAAATATGGTTTTCCACTGCCTTTACCACAAGCCATATACATGTGGGCTAGCCATTTATTCAGAATCCATAAAGGAAAAATCCATGGTCAATTGACAACCATTTCAACTACTCAGCAACAAAGCATGGGTGAGTTGAAAACCCTATGGTTTTGAGCAAACCATTACAGCTATCAACAGATTTGATATGTCTTTACCAAAGCTGTACCCTTTGGACTAGCCAACTTTGTGATGGAATAGTCAACATCAGGTAAGTTGATAACCAAACCTGCATACAATAGATACAATACTATACAACAAAATGTTAGTTTTTTTTTTTTTTTTTTTTTTTTTTTTTTTTTTTTTTTTTTTTTTAATAAGAAAAAGAAATATACAACAATATATCCTTAAACAGAAGCTGCTCTGGAAGTCTTAATCCTTTGCTTGAAGACCTTCACCAAAGATTCTGCAAACAACCTTGCATTCCCAACTGGATCAGGAGGAATCTCCAACTTTTGTTGTAGCATTTTCTCCATCAAAGACACTTTCAGAGGATATCTTTTGGTAAGATCCATAATAAGCCTTAGACCAGTTGTAGTTTCCAAAACATGAACATAAGGCATAGGATAGAACTTCCAACTCTGAACTTTCCATCTCTGATTGTTCTTCCATATATCATAACTTGCACCAGTGGGAGTAGAAGAATCAAACAACACTTTTAGATCACCCAACAAATACAATCCAGACCCTTCAGGAGTATGAGTTGCATAATACTTATGAACCAACTCATATAGAGTAACCAAATCCTGATGATCCACAAGATGTAGAATCTGTTGAAGAAATGTAAAGGATATGAAAGTTTTATCCAATCTATAAATGGTATTAACTTGACCATTTTTACTTAACTCCCAGTGAACCAAAACATCTCTAGTTCCCTCAGGCCAATCATCAGAGGATCCTTCTCTGATAAATGAAGCATCAGAAGCATTCACATTGATTAGACATTGTTTTGAATGTCAAGAACTGACTTTAGCCATTCTCTTGCCTCTTCTTCCAGGAACATAAATAGCAGCATGAACTTCAGCTTCAGCAGAATCACCTTCTGCAGTATCAGTTTCCACTTATGGAGTATCCAATTGTTCATCAGTAGAATCCTGAGAAGATTCAAGTGCAGCAGATGCATATTGTTCATCCATAGCCTTCCTTATCTGTTTGTTTCTAGCAGCTTGAAGTTCAACTTCTCTTACCTTCAGCTCATGGTGACTTTAACATACAACTTACAATCTCAGAACATCTGCAAAATAGACATAAAACATGCAAATACACCAAACAACTTGCAAAAATATTAGTGGGCTAGTGTTAAAAATTAGAAATTATACAACTTATACAAATCTACAAAGTTTACACTTATTATCCTCCCCTGAGGCATATGCCTCCCCTGAGGCTTATGCCTCCCCTTAAACTTTGCAGTTAAGGGTTAAGCATTCCAATATGGACCACTAAATATTGAAACCTTGGTCCATCAAATGCTTTGGTTAACAAATCTGCCACATTCTCATCTGTGTGAATTTTGACCACTTTAACCAAATGTTTCTCATAAGCATCCCTTATAAAGTGGTGCCTGATTTCAATATGTTTGGTTCTATTATGAAAAACTGGATTTTTAACAATACAAATTGTACTTTGATTGTCAATGAAAATGGTAGTGTTCATAAAGTTATACCCATAATCCAGCAATTGATTCTGAATCCATAGAACCTGTCCACAACAATTGGCAGCAGCAACATACTCTGCTTCAGTAGTAGAGGTAGCAACAATGGTCTGTTTCTTGCATTGCCAAGAAATCAGTCTTCTTCCAAGGAATTGGCAACCTCCAGTTGTGGATCTTCTATCCAAATTTGCACCAGCATAGTCACTATCACTATAAGCTGCTAGCTGAAATGGAGACTCTTTGGGATACCAAAGACCTAATTTGGGTTGGCCTTTTAGGTACTTAAAAATCTTTTTGACAGCATTTAAGTGAGAGGTAAGTGGAGTGACTTGGTGCCTTGAACATGCACTCACAACAAATGTAATATCAGGTCTTGAGGCAGTTAAATACATCAAAGAACCAATCATTGACCTGTATAAATGAACATTCACAAGGAGATCAGGATCAAGATTGTTCTTTGGTTTGGGAGCCTCATAGGGAGTAGTGGCAGTCCTGACATTCTCCATAGCAAACTTGGACAACATATCTTTCACATATTTCTCCTGATGTATGAAAGCATCAAGTTTCTGCTGAACTTGTAAACCCAAAAAGAAAGTGAGTTCTCCCATGGCACTCATTTGAAATTCTCCCTTCATCAGATCCTCAAACTCTCTACACAATGCTTCTTTGGTTGAACCAAAGATAATATCACCCACATACACCTGCACAAGAATAATATCCCTAGAATCTTTCTTGAGGAATAGAGTCTTGTCAATGGCACCTCTTCTGTAGCCATTCTTCAGCATAAATGTGGAAAGTCTAGCATACCAAGCTCTGGGAGCTTGATGAAGTCCATAGAGAGCTTTGACAACCTTGTACACATACTCAGGATGACCAGGGTCTTCAAATCCCTTGGGTTGAGTCACATAAACCTCCTCTTCAATCTCACCATATAAGAAAGCACCTTTAACATCCATCTGATAAACCATAAATCTCATATAAGAGGCATAGGCCAAAAATATCCGAATTGCTTCAACTCTGGCCACTGGTGCAAAGACTTCATCATAGTCAATGCCTTCCTCTTGTCTAATCCCTTGAGCCACCAGTCTAGCTTTGTTCTTCACCACAATCCCCCTTGCATCTCTTTTATTCTTCAAAATCCATTTTGTCCCAATGGCATATTTACTATCAGGAAGAGGAACCAATATCCAAACCTGCTGATTCTTAAATTGTAGCATCTCATCTTGCATTGCTTCCAGCCAGCTTGAATCAGCCAGTGCTTGAGGAACACTAGTTGGCTCAATCTGTGAAAGAAAGCATGCAAACAGACAATGTTTGAAGTCTGTGTGATTGTTCCTCTTTTGATTGTAGACATAAGAGATGAAAGCAACTTCACCATATTTTGTATTCTTTACAGTGCTTCTAGTTCTAACAGGATCTTTAGGATCTCCAATAATCTTTGATAGGGGATGAGCATTATGAATCCTTTTAGTTGCTGTAGGGTGAACATCAATTGTGGCATCAAGGTTGTTGACTGTAGGCCCAAACTCAGTATCATAAGAAGCTGAGTAAAATAGGCCAGGTTTTGGCTGATAATTCCCAAGATCAGAAGGACTTGGAAATCTTGTAAAGGGCTTCTCAAAGTCTGCAGACACTTCAGTAGAAAGGGGAGAGTGGGCATCATTAGCATCAGCATCTTTGACCTCATCAGTGAGAATAGGGATGCCTTCAGCAGAATCATCAGCAGTATCCTTATTTCCACTGACTGTTTGTGCTGATTGATGTAGGATTGCTTCAGTCTCTTGTGTAACCTTTTCATTGAGTTTCTGAGCTTCCTTAGTAGCAGCATGTTCTTGCTTCTACAGTCTTGCAAGATCCTCTGTATAATGTGACTCATCATCTTGTTCAGCAGCAGAGTGATTACCTACAAAATGGTTAGGTGGAAAAGATGGTACAACAATGGTATGTTCTTCTGGCTCAGATTCACAGTCTAAGTCATCATCCATGGAACCTGCAGGGTTAGAATGTGGATATGTGGTACCTGCAATAGGATTAGAAGCATGTCTAGTATAACCCAAATAGTCAGTCAAATAATCTAGGTCAAAATACCAAGAATGGCCTTGTCCCTGAGTATTAGGCTGATCTTCAAGAAATCTAAGATTAAGGGTCTCTTCTATCCTTTTGGCATTCAGATTATAAACCCTATAGGCCTTGCTATGAGCTGAATAACCAACTATATATCCCTCATCAGCTTTCCCATCAAACTTACCCAGTATATCAGCAGTATTTAAAATGGTCACTTTGCATCCAAAAGGCTTAAGGTAATGTATTTCTGGAACCTTCCCAGTGAGAAGTTCATAAGGTGTCTTGTCATGGTCTCTAGTGATGGATACCCTGTTCAGAACATAACAAGCAGTACTTACTGCTTCAGTCTAAAACATTGTGGGTAATTTGGAGTCTGCAAGCATTGATCTTGCTGCCTCAATGAGGGTTCTATTTTTCCTTTCAGCAACCCCATTTTGTTGTGGGGTCCTTGGAGTACTATAGTCCCTTCTAATCCCCTTAGACTTACAGAATTCTATGAAAACAACATTTTTGAATTCTGTCCCATTGTCACTCCTAATTCCTTTAACCTTTTTATTAAGCTGGTTTTCAATTAAAATGATGAATTCTTTCAAAATAGGAGTTGTTTCATCTTTAGTTTTTAGAAAGAATACCCAGCAAAACCTGCTAAAATCATCTGTGATAACCAGGCAGAAGTACTTGTGATCAATACTTCTGATAGGAGTTGGACCAAATAGATCCATGTGCAGCAACTGAAGAGATTCTGAAATGGTGCTCACAGCTTTGATGGCTTTGTAAGAGGCTCTGTGTTGCTTTCCCTTGTTGCAAGCAATACAATTGTGTTCATTGGTGAAGAGTTTAGAAGGAAGGCCCTGAACAAGACCAAGTTTAGACAACTTGTTGATAGTCTTGTAGTTCACATGAGCCATTCTCCTATGCCATTTGGTAGATTCATCCAGGGAAGCTTTGACCACCAAACATGTTAGATCACCTTCTGGCTTGACATCAGTCAGATTGAATGTGTACAAGTTGAAGGTTCTAGGAACTCTTAGCAAAACAGTTGTGTCTTCTGGAAGTTTGAAGTCGTTGGAAAGTACAAGACACTCATCTTCAGAGAAGAAAACCTTATTCTTAGTGTCACAAATTTGTGATACAGAGAATAGATTAAAATGCTCCAGTTCCTTCACATAATAAACATTTTCAAAATCTAACAAGGGTGTCTTAATAGTTCCTTTCCCTGTAATTTTTCCATCTCCACCACCAAAAGTTACAGTGCCTCCTCCTTCTATGGGCACAAAGTCATGCATCTTGTCCTTGTTCCCTGACATACTTCTAGAACAACCACTATCAACAATACCTACTTCAGTACTTTTCAAAGGATGATCCTACAACAACAACAACAATATACAAAAGTTAGTACACTTTGGAGACTCAAGTCATTGTTGACTTGAGCCTGCCTTGTGGATCATTAGTGATAGGCCATGTAGATGTTTTAGATCCACCATTGTTCTTGGGCCTGTAATGCATATTAGGTCCCTTCTTTGTCCAAGAACAACCTGCTGAGGGCTTCACAGCAGTATTACAATACCCACCACCATAATATATTGAGTCAAAGTGATTAGGCCAATAACCATTAGAAAAGAAAGAACTAGTGGGTCGAACATATGGTCTAGTACTGGTTCTTCTCCATGAAGAATGTGGTTCAGCAAAATTGGATTTCTGCTGATGTGGAACAAAAGAGGGTATTTCACTAACATTCTTCCACATTTGCCTAGGTTTCCTCTGACTAATACATTTACCCATTCTTTGCTCATGAAATGTACAATCCTTAATCAAATGAGATTTACTTCCACACACAAAACATTTCTTCTTCTTAGAAGATTTATTCAGACCAAAGGAAGTTCCATAACATGAAAAGTATTCAAATCACCATGATAAACAGAATTGTTTTTAACATAACCAAAAGTATTATTTTGCAAAGAATTTAAAAACAAGTCTTCAGTAGAAACTGTCTTGTTATCAGCAGCAACTCTAGAAGGCTTGTGGGGAGTCTTGGGTGATGTCTTTGGTGTGGTCTTGGGAGTGGTCTTGGGCAGGTCAGACTTCTCACTTGAATCACAGCTGGCAAATGAGGTAGACCCTTCATCAGAAGACTTGTCACTGTCACAACAAGAGACAAAGTCAGTAGATTTCATAGTAGGGTCTGGCAAGTCAGTTGACTTTTTGCCATAGAGATGGTGTGATCCATCAAAGTCACTAGGTATGGACAGGTCGATAGGCATATGTTCCCCTCTTATAGGTCCAGGGACAGCATGTAAATTACCTTCTTTGACAAAGTTGGCTAACCCTGCTGGTGTTGATTTACCTAAGTCATTCTTAGCTTCTAAACCAACATATTTTTTAAATCCCAAACCTATTTTAGAGTTCACAGCCTGACTACCATAAAGTTCTCTAGCTAGATTATCACCTGATATTAACCATTGTTTATTTCTAGCTATTTCTTTGTCTAACTTATCTTGTAATTCTTGTTTTTCCTTTTCTAGATCAGACTTCTCCTTTTCAGTACGTCTTAAGTCTATCTTAGCAACTTCTAAATCACTTTCTAGAACTCTTATTTTTTCATCATATTTAACTTGATTCTTTTGAAACCAGACTTTCTGTTTCTTTACAGTTTTTAAAGCCATTTTATAAGACTCTACTTCTATATAACACTCATTGTATTTTGGTTTCAATTCATCAAATTCTTGTTTAAGCTCATTGTATCTTACACTACATCCAAACACACAGTTGTGTACCTGAGAGATTCCCATCAAGGAGACTTGCTCCTTTTTGTCCTCTGAAGGTGAGTATGCCAGCAGATTCACTTGTGAAGAAGTAAAAGCTTCCTCTCTAGCAGGTTCATGTTCAGCCCAATCAATTTGGTGATCCAGAGTCACCATAGCCTTTGAAGGGGCAGCCTTAGTAGTCCCTGCTTCCACTGGATAAGAGCCATATCTAACTTCATCTCCAGACTTTCTCTCCTTGCATTCTCTTGAAAAATGTCCCACTTGTCCACAAGTGTAGCATTTAACCTTCCTTCTATCAAACCTTGCTGCCTCTCTTCCATTAAAACCAAACTTCCTTCCAGACTTGGTTTCAAACCTCTTAATGTTCATGGAGATCATTGCAAGCTGCCATTTTAAGTGCATCTCCTCCATCTCCAATGGATCCACCTGTTTAAAATCCTCATAAGCAAGAAACTGCTTATGTTCATATTCAGCCACAAATGAATGAACAATATCATCCAACACACTACTGGATTTTGATTTAGGAGCAGATTGAGTATGGGTTTTAGAAGATGCTCCTGATGAATAAGAGCTTGAGGCTTGATGCACAGGTTTTGTAGAGGCGCCAACAAATGCAGAATGAGTGGATGGACGAATGTGACTTCAAACATCAGGCTCAAGTGATTTAAGCCTGTTGTAGAGGTCATCAAAGGACATCATGTCCAACCCACCCTTGGTCTTGAGAGCAATACAGACTTGTAACCAAGAGGGCGGCAAAGATCTCAGAAACTTAGCATTGCAGTCCTCATTGTCAGGTCTAGCCTTCAACTGATTAAGTTGACTTAAGATCCGATGAAACCTGTCATAGCCTTTATGAATTCCCTCTTCTTCAGATATCTGAAACTCTTGGAAATTTTGCTTCAGCATAGACTTCTGCAACCTTCTTGATTCATCATTCCCACCAAATCTAGCTTTTATAGCCATCCAAATGTCCTTGGCATCCTCCATAAAGTAGAAGTCACCCATGTGGTCATCTGGTATAGCTTGGAGCAGAATTGTTCTAACTTTACTCTCCCTTTGCACAACCAGAATCTCTTCAGCAGTTCTGGGACCTACAATTGTAACAACCCCATCAGCATCTGTAACATGCTTCTTCAGGCTATTCCCCTTTTTGACAACCTCCCACAGATTCCAATCTATGTTTGTGATCCAGTTCTGCATCTTCATGGACCACAGATGATATTCTTCAAGTATGGAAACTTAGCATTACTGTTGGAGAGGTTGAGTTGTTGAAGAGAAGTGGTGTTAAGGTTTTGGGTTGTATCAACTTCATCATCAGATCCAGGCATGTTTGTTGATTTGTTTGAATTCTTAAGGTGTAAGACTTGTGTTTCTTAGTATGACAGAGACTCTCTCGAGGCTCTGATACCACTTGTTGAACTATAAGACCTTGATAGATCTTCTTGAGCACTCTAGAATCGTTAGTTATGTCACTGTAATCAATAACACACTAATAGACAATCTCTGTATCTTGTATTTTAAAGCGGAAACAAATACAAGTGTAATACTAAGAACTCTTAATCCTCTATGGATCTTTTTAATAATAATAAGAGTGTTTTCTAAAAACGTTCTCCAATACATAATCGTATGTTCCTTTTATACACAAGGAACCCTAAACCGTTTCCCAAGAAACGTATATTCTAAAACTTCTACAAGATATGCATTATCACTTCATAAATAAACTCATGCATATCCAAACTATAATACATAAAATACGGAAATACTATATCCGCAGAAACTAACAATACTGAAAATAGTCTTCAGCAGATACACTGCTTCAGCAGGAACCAACTCTTCAGCAATAACCTTCAGCAGAAACAGTCAGCAGAATTCTTACTTAACAGAATTCCCAACATGGGTGATGGTACAGGTGTAGGTACAGGTGGTGTAACAGTAGAAGCAGGCAAAATACAGACTCGTTTTCGAGCCGTGCATTTGCGGGTATAGTCTCTCTCATGATATCGAAACAACTCACCGAAAGGCTCAGGCTCACAGGGCTCAAGAATCCTCACTCGCTTGCGCCGACGAATCGGTGCAGGCAGGGATGGTGGTGGAATAGAAGCAGCAGTGTCAGAAGTATCGGAGTCAGAAGACTCAACATCAGCATCTGAACCGGTGTGGTGACTAGCAGGTGGTGTAGGACGATCATCAGCCGCAAGAAACTGCTGAGACGTCAGGTACTGGTCATAAAGGTACTGCCCCTGTGTCATAGGTCCACAGACAGGACGAAAGAGAGGCTGAATAACAAAAGAATCAATGGGTGTAGAAGCAACCTCACCCTCCTCAAAGGGCTCAGTATCAGCAGATGGGTCTCCAGATGGAACAGGAGATAGTATAGCAGGTGATACAGGTTGGGTGTCATGGTCAGAATCATGGGTGTCATGGGTGTCATAGTCAGATAGGTCAATAGTAGGGTAGGTGGATGATGCCCGGCACGACGTCGTCACTGTCGGACAAAATAATAACCGGGGGCGACATGGTACTGTAATATCCCAAAAATAGCAGTAATATAAGTCATTTAGTCTACATAATGCTACATGCACAGTGATCATAGTGTCATAGTGAGCTAAATGCAATGGGTGCTAAATATCAAACCTTAAAACATGACGTTGGCAAGCGCTGGCACGGAGGGCACTTTGGTGATAAATAGTTTGTTTAAAAATCCGGTGAGGTTATAGTCCAATGTTTTGACAAAAATCATTTGGTTCTCTATAACCATGGCTCTGATGCCAATCTGTAACACCCCGAAAATTTGATAAGCAGCGGAAGTCTAATCGGGGTCATTACAGTTTAGTACACAGTCATACTCATAGAAAACAATTCAAAAGATAGTCAATATCATTCCATGAAAACTCAAATAGTCAGAGTTACAAACATTTTCCAAAATGTTAATTGCTTCGCAAAAGAAGTGATGAGTTTGTAAAGAATGATATAATTATTGAAATAAAAAGGGAGGTCCTCTGTGCCCTTTTGCCAGCTCCGTGCCGCCGTGCTTGCTAATTTCCTGAGAACATGCTTAAAAAGTCAACACAAAGGTTGAGTGAATCCATAGTAGTTTAAATAATAATAGTGTGAACACAAGTCAAGCAGTTGAAATAAACAAGCCAAGATAGACAGGTCTTGACTAAACTGGTGAAATATCGCTCCTAAGCCTCACGAAACGCAAGCCTTAACATTGATTTGACATATCTTAAAGATAATAACAATCACCTACACCACAGCGGATGTAAATGACAAGGGGCCCTCGGTGACAGGAAATGTGCCAAATTTCCATAATACCTCGAATATAGCACACCTCCTGCCAAGTGATCACCTTGACAGAGGTGGGCTGCCATTCCAATAGATCTATCAACTATATTCGCGCTCACTCGCAAGTGATTAAGGTTCGTGATATGAGGGACTTGTAGCACAGGTGTCAACTTAGGCAATATCAGGTGATAACAGCATACAGAAAAATACTTGTGTTCGATTTATAGCATGTATCTCCCCACGGGGTTTAAAAACAACAATTAAAATGTGGGACCATGTCACCTGACAGGTGGGTGTGAATCACAACGATGCTCAAAAGTGATAGTGTACTGCTACGACTAGCAATGAAACTCCTCCGACTTGCGACCTATAAATATATAGTCATCGGTGTTTTAGATTCGTTTCGTAATTGACATGTGATATGTCTCGTGTACGGTGTTATCCGTTCGGGTGTCTTAATATATTCCAAAATAACTTTACGTAGTTATTTGTATCGTTGTTACGAATCAGTGTTCAATAAACGTTAATTCTTTTGTGAAAATAATATCGTTAAAAATATTTATAATTAAATATTTTTAGTAAAGTTATATATTTATTTTTAAGTTACAAAGTATAAACATATCTATATATATAAAAATCAAATTATACAAAATAATTAATTAATAAAGTACCTTTGTCATATTTGACCCTTAACTTTAATAAAGTTACACTTTTTACCCTTTGGTAAAAAATAATTATATTTTAGTCCTTGTTATGACTTTTATACTTTATTCCTTAAACTTTGGCAAAATTACAGTTTTCATCCTCAACTTCTATTAGAAATCGATAACATACTATTTAGTCCGAAAGTTTGTGATTTTAACACTTTTAGTCCCTTAACGTGGGACTTTTTGCAAAAATAGTCCGAAATATAGTTTTTGATAAGTTAACCTTTATTTTTATAAAAGTTACCATTTTTATTCTTCTAAATTTATAAAAGTCAGTTTTTATAAATTTAATATCATTTTGAAAATCTTAATTTTCAAATCGAAAAATTCATACGAAAATGTATTGGGCTCGTTAGCCCGGTTAAGGACCATAATGGGTTTTCTTGTTTAAAAATTCATACTCGACTAAGATTTGGTTTTGGCTTCGTTTTCATAGTATACGATCAAGTATGCTTTGCATGTTACGTTGGTTTAGTTAAGGGTGTGTCGATGTATTAGAGTGTCGAACAATATAGGTAGGTTGTACGTATAAAAATGAAATGGCGTGTCCATTCCTAGGGGTGTCGAGGCATGTACATATATGTTGTTACAAGTGTAACGAGTGTTCAAGAGTCTTCAAAGTGACCAACGGTGTGTGTAATGCGTGACATGCATGTAGTAAGTAAGGTAGGAATTGATAAGAGATATAGTAACTTACAACACCAAAGATGGTGGTGATGATGCCGTGTGATACGAGGTAAGAAAACGAGCAAAAGTGGTACCCTCTTCGTAAAGTGACCCTTGATCCAATACTTAGTTACCCAAATAACTTTTTAACCCAAATCCTTGCTTGTACGCCTTGTGTTCTTCGACAGTAACCAAGAAAAGAATAGAGAGTGTTTGTGATTTGAGAATTTCGAATGTGTGAGAATTATGTGCATTTAATGTAGGTTTATATAGGAGAGGCAAAGGTAGTTGTGTGTTTGATCTTGAGAGACATGTTCCTAAGTTGTCAATCGAAGGTGGACAAACTTGTCCCTTGCTTTGTGTTCTAGTCTTGTCGAGTTGGGGTATAAGGAAACAACAATGGTTTTCTTTGACTTGTTTAAGCTTAGCTTAGGTTCACTAGGGAAATAAACAATTAGAATTAGACCACATGTGGAAGTATTTGTTGGGAGGATATGAAACACATGATCCATGGGGTATTAGTCGATTATGGTTACTAGGTGGTTAAAGCTTTTGTGCATCAGTTTGACGGCTCATATTGGTGGCTCCTTGTCGTGTGATACAAAGTCAATGGAAGGTGGTATGTTTGTGTCGAGCTTGAGGGGAACCAAGAAGATACATGTGTGGTTCATATGTGCAGCGTAGGAGCTGAGCTTGTTGAGTACCATGCAACACAAAAGAAAGAAAAACATAACTAGCCATGTGGGCTTGTGGTTGTGTTCGGCCTAAGTGAATCAAAGAAAAGAAACCATGTGGGCTTGTGGTTGTGTTCGGCCCAACAGTGGGGTAAAAGAAAAAGTAACTTTGGGCTAAGGGGTATCGGTGATTAGTATAATTGTGACTTTAGCTTCGGTGTCGGTGTCGGTTCGCGAAAACCATAAAAACGTAAACGGTGTCGTCATACGTATATATACTCTTATATATATATATATATATATATATATATATATATATATATATATATATATATATATATATATATATATATATATATATATATATATATATATATATATATTTATATATATATATATATATATATATATATATATATATATAGTGGTAATAATTTGTAATAATTAATATATACATATCGTTATATATATATATATATATATATATATATATATATATATATATATATATATATATATATATATATATATATATATAGATATATATATATTAATAACATATCGGTGTCCAATTAGGGTGTCAGGTCGCAAGTGGGAGTTACCGGTGTTAACCTCATTGGGTGACATCCAAGAGTGACAATCGGGTGAAATCAGCTGCCAAAACATAATCGGGTGTCAAACAAACGATGACCAAAATAATCGGGTGTCAAACAAACGGTGTCTCATATAAAATTTCAAATTAGCCCGCAAAAATGGTTTAGTTAAGAATAATGTTGAAATTAGCATTAATAAATGACCTGAGATTTTACGGAGTATTACAAAAAGTAGTGTAGAAAATTAGAAGGGGGGTTGAATAGTTTTACGTCTTTTTCGTTTTATAAAGTTTGCTTTTAAAGAATAGATGCAAATTATAAAAACCTTTGAAGCTAAAGTGTAGATACTAATTTATTCACACTTATCATATAAACACTACTTATATAGAATGTTGAGTAGAAATTATAATTTCAAATATCTCACTTAAATATATGTTTATATTTATATATGTATATGTGTTTTAATATGTGTATATCCTTATAGTTTACTTATATAAAATTAATGTTGTGAATGGAACCTAGTTTGATCTTTATGTGAAATCAATATATGCACAACATACACAATTATAACTATATACGAAAAGCTAATAAGTAAGAAAGCAAAGAGTGAGAGATGGAAAGATCAAACCGAGAGACAAAGGATTTATAGTGGTTCGGCTACAAGGACACCTTCCTTGCCCTACTCCACTCCCCGAGCACCGAACTCGAGAGTTTTCTTCACTAAGTCAATAACCTCCCTTATAGCGGAGAAAACCGTACACACCAAGGCTTACACCGATTAACGACACTAAGCAAAATGTCGAGTTCTAATCGTAGCTAGAACCAATCTCACAACAACAATCACACCACAACTTCTTCACACCCTTTCACCCCTCCTAAACTTCTTCACAACACTAGTTTCTTCACGCCTTCGCAACTTCTTCACTACTTCAAGGATTTGCAACTTCACAACTTCAACGCTTCAAAGTCTTCACAACTTCAATGCAACTATCTTTCTATTTGAATGCCTTTATCAATCTATCACTATAATGATTCTTCAACAAAAAACTTCTATGTCTCCACACCTTCTAGTCTTCAAAGTCTTCTCAACTTAGATGCTTCAATTTCTTCACAACTAACCACTATAACTAATACCTCCTATCACCAATCCTATGTTATACCACTTCTTCACTTCTAGTATCACTTCACACTTACAACAATTCTAGATCTTATGTCTAAATCTAGCTAACTAATGCATACACCTTATTCACCAAAGTATGAAAGATTTACAAGATGAACAAACAACTTAGATAGCAAGATGATACTAAGTTGCAATACTTCTATTCTTAGTAAATAGAAGTATTCTTCTCTTTGCACTTGAGTGTTGAGGCTTGAATCACTTTGAAAAAAAGATTAATGTATATATAGAATCAAAGGATTTTAGAAGATAGAAATGAAGGTTTGAATCAGAAAGTTTTAAGTGCAAAAAGGTAAGAAAAAATAGTGGAATGAACCAGTATTTAAAGACATAGCTGGGGGGATCAGGAGCGTGTCGGTCCCCTTAATTAGGGGCTGGTCCCCTTAATTATTAAGGGGGCCGCCTAGTTAATTAAGGGGGCCGCCCTCCTGAACGTTGCCCAGCTTTGTTTTGTGAGGAAAATTTTTATGGATTAGATTTGCCATTTTTGGTTGAAAATTTGAATTCATAATTTTGTAATGAATTAAACATTCTTTTAATTCCAAAAATGTTTTATAAAAGATATAAAATGTTTTGTGACATTTTATAAAAATCTAGTGATTAATAAAAATGTTCCTTTGATCTTATAATGCATTAGACACTTTGTTTATTCATACCTTAAGTGATTAGATGGTGAAAGTGAGTATTTACTACTAAATACTTGTTTACGTCATGATCTTTGATTTGACGAGTTTTCGTTTTGTGATCATCAAAACATAGAGATATCGAAAGATATGAATAAAGTTTTTAGTCATTTATTTATATCAACAATCTCCCCCTTTTTGATGATTACAAAACCTAAACTCATTAAATCCAAAAATTACTTTTTAGACAAGTATTTAGTGAGTTTGTATTCACTTCTCCCCCTTTTTGTAGAATCAAAAAGGTTTAAGCCGATAAGATGAAAGCTCCCCCTTGATGTATTCTCCCCCTCGTTAGAGGGCACCAAGGGTTCGAGCTATGGAATTCTTGTAAGAAAAATATTAGAGGCACAAGCAAATACATATAGCATAATAACAACTTAATAATAAGCATGGCAAGAGAGAATTTGAAACACATATTGAAACATTCATTAATTGAAAAAGATTATGTCAACCACATAATCATTGTTACATAATCCATAATCCTAAAATTCTAAACCAAGTAGAATATCCTATTGTGCCAATAGAGAGTGTCATCAAACTTGCTTGCATCTCAAAAAGGTTGAGGTGTTTTATTTGAAAAGTGAAAAGCATAAGCATATAGAATGCTTGGTTGAGAATGGTAAATGGGGATCAAGTTTGTGAATTAATGGAGGTAAACTTTTGGTTTCATGGATGTTGGTGAGTTTGGTGATGTAGAGCTTGGAGGTGGTGAATTTGGAGTTGGGTTTGTTGTTTGTTGGTTTTGATGTTGTTCAAGTGATGGTGTTTGTTGAGATCTAGTAAGAAGATACTCAATCCAAGTAAAGTGCTCATTCAATGCAATTGTTTATTTTTGGAGGAAGATACAACAAGGGCAATTGTTGACATGCTTCTCAATTTGGTTTATGTTGTGTGGTGATGAGGGTGAGCTTGATTGAGGTGGATCCAAATTACGTTGAGCAAGATGTAATGCTAAAAGAGCGCTAAGCTCATGGCTTCTTTTTGCTCCTCAACGAACTTCAAGTGTTCGGAGGAAGGTGATGGTGGTGGAGCATGATAGTTGTCTTGGGTGAGAGTTTGAACATGCAACATAGGAATGGCATGTGAAGTTGTAGGATGTGTTGGTGGTATTCTTGGTGGTGGAGACATGGTTGAGCTTGGGTAATCATGACAACATGATATGGGTGGAAGAGATGCTTCATGAGTGGATGGTGTTATTGTTGAATGAGCAACATGTGAAGTATTGGTAGTGAGGTTGAGATTGTTGTTTTGGGATTGTGCATTCTCATCATATGAAGAAGCATTTATGAAGGCAAGATTGGATAATAAGTTGTGAGATGGATTGTTTGTGTGGGTTTGAGGTTTAGTTGTTGGTTGACTTGGAACAACATCACTTGAATTATGACAAGAATCAAGTTTCCTCCTCCAAACGAGTTTGACGGAGATCCTTGCGGTTCTTGAAATCTTGGGTTTTTGGTTGTTGGGAGATGACATGTTTGGATGTATGAGCATTTATGATGAGGAAAAGGTATTTATAGTGTAAGAAAAATGTGGTTTAGGAAGGTAAATTGTGAGGGATAGTATGGGACAAAATATGTTTGTGAATTTTGGGAAGTATAGGGTGAAGAGGGTCAAAAAGTGATAAAGAAAACAGTAACCCCGACCATCAGATGGCCGGTCCCCTTAATTAGGGGCCGGTCCCCTTAATCATTAAGGGAGCCGCCCATCTGGTGAATTCCAGAATGCCAGAATTGGGTTTTTGGCAGAAAATTTTCAGAAAGGTTGTGTTTTTGGGTTTGGATTCAAGTAAGTTCAACTCTTTGAGTCAATATAGGATATACTAATCATATATGGAGAGAATGTTATTAAAACAAATTACGTAGACAAGTAATTCTTAATTTACATGCAATCTAGTTATTGGCCAATAAAGATAAACAATCAAGGGAGCAATAAAACATGCTAGTCAAATATACAACTATATGAAAATGATAATATGTAGGCTAGTTCAAACATATTGATGAGTGCTTACAAGAAACAAATGGGAAGATATGATTGTGTGGACTTCAAGACTTGTTACAAACAAGATCCTTATAGGCAAACCATGATTCTTATGAAATGATTAAATTGTGAATGTCATTTTTATAGAAGTGTATGACACAAGTGAGATAATCAAACATAGTTTTTAAGAAAACGTTTTTAGTTTTATTCAACAATGCTTTGAAATAAATTCAAATGTGTATTAGAGTAAAATAAATTGAGTTTTGCTTCATAACATGTTGACAAATTGGATAAGAAAAATTTTCCAATCTTGATTTTGATTAAAATAAAGTTATAGAAGCTTATAGTTAAATATGTTGTTTGAAGAAAGATGAAGTGGATATTTGAAAGATTATTTTTCAAAGTGAGAGATTTTAAACATGATATTTTATTTTTGATAGCAAGAATCACAAGTAATGGGTTTGAGATATAAGTTTATCATATTCAAGAGAATCGGTTGAGCCTATTATCACATATAATCATCTTTAATGGCAAATAAAGATATGGATAAGTGATGGCAAATTCTAATGAACTTAATGCAATATGATTGAGAAGGATAAAGCTAATCATCAATGGATACAAGATTAACACACACACACACACACACACACACACACACACACACACACACACACACACACATATATATATATATATATATATATATATATATATATATATATATATATATATATATATATATATATATATATATACACACACTAAACTAATCATAGTATTAAATGCTAACAAGTCTTAATTATAGCACATCTATTAATGCAACTAGAATGGTCATTTAGCCTAAATAATAAGTATAGTCTTTTATGTGTCGCCTCTTTTTCTCATATGTCGTATTATATAGAACATTAGCCTCATGACTTAACAATTTTATCTGTTATTTCAGTGACGAGGAAAGTTTCGATGCCATTGATTACAAAAATGCACGTTCGGCATTTGACACAGAGAAATCTCCAAAATTTCATTATTAGCTTTTTGAATGTATGAACTTTTAATTCCCTTACTATTGAATTGTTGATTTCGAATGTTAATGTAACAAGTTTACATTTCTTTGTTCATTAATATTTTATTAGTTGTTTCCTTACTATTTCATTCATATTTACAGTAATTTGGAAAACATGAACTTGATTATACTATTCATATGCTCCATAAGATACTAATTAAATGCATCACATAACTTAAAATTTATGTCATATGGTCATCTCACAATTCCACACCAATTAAACCAATAAAAGATTAAAAATTTATCATATACACAGGAAAAAGTCTACATGTAGAGAAGTACTTGAAGGTCTATCATCATCGCAAGGATTGGGCTTTGAATTGACAGGCGCTCACACACATCATTTTATGTTCGAGTCAATCTATTTTAGATTCGCCAACGTTATGCTTGTAAATCAATGGGCGCTCACACACGTCTTTTGCTACTTAACACAATAAATTTTGGAGACCCCAAGCTTCAACGTTTGTTAGTGTAACTGTAACATAAGCAATTTCTTATCTTATAATGGACGCATTGTCTCATTCTTTGTTTCATCTTTTAAATGGAACAATACTTTTTTTTATCATCTTATTTCTCTATTTTTTTAAAAAAAAGTACCCGGTGTCTAACGGGGTCTTCTAAGGGCGTTGGCAGTGGGTGCGGGGAGGCACGGCACGGGGTCCTTCCCCTGCGGGAACACTGCCGCCGGTCCCCTGCTACCGCACGGTGAGTGTGTTTTGTGGTAAACTTTACCTCACAAGATGAGGAGAAAAAGTGACCGTTGGACATTTAATTTTTGAACGTTGGGATAGGAAAAAGGAGTGAGTGAAGGGTGAGTGGTGTGTTGCCAACAAAAAAATGAGTGAGTGAAGAAAAAAATGAGAGGATGATGTGGCATAAGGGGATTGGGTGTAAGTGAGTGAAGGGATTTGGGGTGAGGGGTGTGCTGCTAGTAGCATATACTAGTCACTCATCAAAAGTTGAAAACCCTAAATCCCCAAAACCAAAACCTAATTCTTTCCATCCCCATCAATGGCTTCCATCACCAGCAAGGTTCGATCACTAAACCCTAAACCCATTTCAACCTACCGTCACTTATCATCAATCCTAAACCCAGATTCAACAACCCCATTAACCAGCAAAGAAAAATCAAGAACAGCTTTATCCCTTTTAAAATCCGAAAAAAACCCCGAAAAAATCATCCAAATATGCAAAGCAGCTTCACTCACACCAGACTCTCATCTTGATCGTATCGCATTTTCACTCGCCATAACAAAGCTCAAAGATTTGAACTATTATGAAGGTATACGTACTTTCATTGATGAGTTGCTTAAAACTAGGCCTGATTTGGTATCTGAGAAATTTGTTTGTGATGCCATTGTTGGTTATGGGAAAAGTGGGTTGATTGATGATGCCCACCAACTGTTTGATAAATTGCCGAATCTCGGTTTGAGGTATAATGTCAAATGTTTGAATTCTTTGTTGTTTTCGTGTATGTTGGCAAAGAGATATGATGAGGTGAAAAGGGTTTATTTGGATTTTCCTGGGAAGTATGGGGTGAAGGCGAATGTTGATACGTATAATACGGTTGTTAAGGCATTTTGTGAGGTGGGTGAAGCCAGTGCGTGTTATTCGGTTGTGGGTGAGATGAGTAGGAAGAAATGTAGACCGAATGGGACAACGTTTGGGTTGATGATTGCGGGGTTTTATAAAGAGGAGAAGTTTGAGGATGTTGGCAAGGTTTTGGAGATGATGAAGAAGTATGATGTGCCGGTTGGGCTTGGGATTTATAATATTAGGATTCAAAGTTTGTGTAAGCTTAAGAGGAGTATGGAAGCTAAGGCATTGCTTGATGGGTTTGTTTCGAGGGGTATGAAGCCGAATTCGGTTACGTATAGTCATTTGATTCATGGGTATTGTAGGGAGGGGAAGTTGAGTGAGGCGAAGGAGATGTTTAAGAAGATGGTTGGTGGTGGGTTCAAACCAGAGAGTGATTGTTATTTTACACTGGTTCATTATTTCTGTAAAAGTGGTGATTTTGAAGCGGCGTTGGATGTTTGTAAGCAGAGTATGGAGAAGAATTGGACGCCTAATTTTTCAACTATGAAATTGCTTGTTGAAGGGCTTGCCAACGGTTCAAAGGTTGATGAAGCCAAGGAGCTTATTGGTCAGATGAAGGAGAAGTTTCCTAACAATGCTGATGTTTGGAATGAAGTAGAAGAAAAATTACCAAAAGTAGAGGATGCGTGATCTGGTATGTCGATGATAATATGAAATGTTGTTGATGTTGCAATGCCAGAATTAACATTACTAGGTCTGGCGATATCTTTACTACCCGTGATTGGGTCTTAAAGAATTTGCTCACTTTGTCAGCCTTAGTATGCAACTAGGTTTATTGTTGCATTTTGTCTAGATATTAGCTTGTTTTAAAAGACTTTATTTTCTTGCTGAGCAGTCTTGCACCATTCAGATTATAGCTTGATATGCTACATTTGTTTAATAAGCAGTTTGTAGGTAGAATAGATGTAGGCTATGTTTGGCAAAAGTAGCATTGAGCAGTGAGCAGTAGCCAAAAAAGCACAGCTTCATAAAGAAGCATTGGGAAAATGAGCTTTCCTAAAAAATAGCAAAGCCCACAGCTCTCATGCCAAACAAACATCAAAAATAAAAAAGCTCATTCTCACCGCTCATTACCCCAAAAAGCTCCAAAAAAGCTCCGCGCCAAACATAGCCGTAGGCTGCTTCTTTTTGTCATGGTTTACTTGCCTGCATTTCTGAGGTGAGTTCTTAAACACCTGTCAGATAATACCATGCTGTTTTATTGAATACTATGTTGTTTTTTTGTTTCGCTGTTCTCCCATTCTAAATTTTATGTAGCATGCCTTTAATTTTTTTGCGTATCAATGATAGCTGGTAATCAGTACAGCATATGTATGGGACAACAAAATGAAAATATTAAATAACCAAAAACACTAAGTGAGTGAATATGATTTGTTTCGGTTGCAAAATGGGATGGACCAGAGCATATGTTAAGTACTTGTTGGTAATTAAACGTCTAGTGTATTGAATTCTAGTTGCTTGTACCCATGTAAGTAACTGAGGGTTATCAATCTTTTTGCAATCCTAGAATAAGAGTCTGCTTAGTCCTAGGATCAAGCATCTGTGTTTTGACTCTTTTGGACATCCGTTGAGCACCATGTGTACCTACATTCTGTGGTCTCGTGTTTTAGGTTGTGAATTGAAGCAACTAGGGATTGATGGAGAAGACATCGGCATTGACATAGTTTTCTTCACCTCCCAAACAGTCGGTCTTGATTTTGCACTAATGTGTGCCAAACATGCTGAATGGTTCATCGGAAGAAACTAGAGACCATGAACCAAAGAAATAAAGAAACCAGTATTTTCATTAGTGTTAGGTGGAATTGAAATCTTTTCTTTTATGTAAAAGATGAAAAGAACATGAGAAGCCCCTATTTTGACGTCCTCATGGCCCTATAAGAGAAAGATACAAAGTTATATGCTAACATGGCAATCCATAGAGTTGTTTATAGAAAATGGAGCTACAATATATGTTCAACTTTAACCAAAAGGTCTATCTGCATAATAATCTGTATGATAACACTCTCAAATCCTATATTTTTATATCAATAAAATGATCTAAAGTTTATACTAGTTTAATATTGCTTGAACTATCAAAATACAAATATTAGATAACCCTTTATTCTAGTATCGTATTCGTTCCCAAGTGGGAGTTTTTTTTTTGTTGTTCCTTTTATAATGTTTCAGAAATAAATGAAGAAATTCTTATAGATTACTAATGTTTTTGTAAAAGCTTACATGTAATGAGATAGTAAAATACTACAGTAATAGTGTCCTCATTCTGTTGTAATATCTTTCGTTTGCAGATCTCTCATATTATATGAGACGAGAAGATACAACTTTCAGACTACTATTTTTCATTTTCTTGATATGAGATAAAATAATGGTGGCATTACGCATGACGGCAGAATCTAGAATTCAGGAAAATACTATAAACACATCGTAAAATTTGTTGTAATTATCTTTTCACAGATCAAGTATTTGCGATGACAAGTTTCTGAAACCAAAAACTGGCTGAGAACTTTATCATTGATGTATATTTATTAAATATACAGTAAACTCACTAGTTTGGTGATGATATGTTACTCTTTCTAATGGTTCAACTAAATCTTAAATTGCTTTACATCAGTTTAAGAGGTTCTGATAATTGAACCCAGGAATCTTGTTTGTACGGTGGTTGTCGCGGCTCTTAGCTACATCCACCTTCATGCAGGCTTTGGGCAGAAACGCATCTTTTAAGAATCCAGTGTTACTCTTCTTCCTTCTCCATGCAACTCTTAGGAATCCAAAACCTGACCAAAAATTGGAGCCACCACCTCCATGCTTCTTACCAGGATCTAGAGAGATTTCACTATTAAAATGATCACCACTACCCAATTCAAGTCTGTTGAAATACTCAATTTCTTTCCTCACCAGATTACCCACTGTGCCACGTGTCCCTATCTCGATCAGAGTAGCAGCACCACCACCTCTCTTTTCCAGAGGCATTTGCAACATTGCAACATGAGCATTTGGTGCTATCACCTTTTAAATTGTAGCAAGTGCTAGTGAATGGTGATGGCTGGTTTTAAGTCATTGTCCAAGGTTGGAAAGATTGCTTTTGGTTGGTAAATCACTTTTAACAACGTTAATAACAAACACTATTGCCTTAATAACTTGTACTATATACCCCAGAAGCTGTACATTAGTAATCCTGACAAAAGTTCTTTATAGATCCAACTTTTACCATATAACCAGGCACTAATTTTTTTTTATCAAAATAAAAAAAATAAACTTTCACCCTCTTTTAAAACTTAAATATTTCGCAAACCGTAAATCGTCAAACTACAAAAAAATACCATCGCGACGAGAATTAAATTATCTTTTTATAGACATGCATTGTTATATACTTTCGACGAATTTTTTTTTCGATGAACTTTTTTTTTTTCGCCCAGAAAAATCATATATGATTCGTAAGAATCGAATCATATATGATTTTTTACGAATCATATATGATTCTTTCTGGGCGGAAATTAAAAAAAAAAAAAAAAAAAAAAAAAAAAAAAAAAAAAAAAAATTGTCGAAAGTATATAACAATGCATATCTATAAAAAGATCATTTAATTCTCGTCGCGATTTTTTTTTTTTTTTTTTTTTTTTTTTTTTTTTTTTTTTTGTAGCTTGAAGATTTACCATTTGAAAGATATGTTGTTTTGAAAAAAAAAATGAAAAATATTAATGGGTGGCTATGATAGGTTCTATGACATGTATGAGTTCTTCATGGATGTCAACTCTAGTAATCCTTTTGCTCTTGTACTCTCTAGACCTCTTGTTCGGCTTTTGTAAAGGAGCTGGTCCATATAGACATGCCTTTTATAGAGTGCAAGGTTTTTTTTTTTTTTTTTTTTTTCTCATTAAACTAGGTTTTGTGTAGTGAATTAGTGATTATGATAATTATTGGGTTTTTAATTAAAAAAATAAATAAAAAAAATTAAAAAATTAAATAAAAAGGATATGCTATGAAGCATTGCTTAAGTATGAAATTTGAAAAGTGTATTTGTATTCATTCTCCAATTAACAAGTTTAATAAGACCTTTAAATGTTATATGTTAGAGATATATACATGAATCTTCTGGCGTCATTGATTAAAAATCATCAATTTGTTGGCTTTGAAACATTTATGTATCAAGTTGGTTAACCATCACTGTTATTAAACATTAAACAATGACTATCAAAATGTTTGGGTTTCTGGTAATTAGTCTCTTCATGCGTATTAGGCATGTTAACCATTGTTTAAGTTAAACAATGATCAATGATTTTCGGGTTACATAATGGATATGGTGATAGGTTGGTCTACTATTAAGTATCATTTCAAAATTTACTTCTAAATAATTTATCAAGTACCTACAATAATATTTTGTAGGAGTCAGCATGGTAGGGTTGTGATCCTTTAGAAGGTGAATATAAAAAATCTAAAAAGTTATCATGCGGCTATAAGTGTTTCTTTTTATTTTTGTCAGTTTATTTTTTGCTATTTTCACTTTTAATTGATAGCATTATGATCTAACTTATTAACATTATAATTTATTTTAAAAACTGATGAACTAATGAATAATGTGGGTTTATTATTTTTTTATTTTTTTTAGAAAACTGATGTATTAACAATGTGATTTTTTCTTAGAATACATGATCTTGTTATTTTAATAATCGTATGTAATTTGTAAAATTACATGTTTTTTATTTATTTATAAGTCACGTGTGATTTCACAAATAACATATAATTTGTAAGTTACATTTTTTTTAATTCATGTGTGATTTCACAAATCATATGTGATTATCACAATTGATTTGTTATTGTAAAAATTACGTGATTTCACAAGTTATATGTGATTTTTACTGATGTATATTCAACATTAAAAAAAATGGGAAAAAAAGTTATATAAAATTATTTAGAAGTCTCTTTATAGAAAGATGATTTAATTTTCATCGCAATAGTATGATTCATTTAGGGTGACGATTAACGAGTTGTGTGATGTTTAATTTTGAAAAACAAAATTATAAAAGTGAATTTTTTTAAATTGATAAAAAAAAAAAAAAAAAAAAAAAAAAAAAAAAAAAAAAAAATTATCATAATGAAACAAAATTGAAAATCGGTAACAATAAATGGTACAGTTTTTAGTTAAGTCATCCGGATGGAACATAAACGTAAATAATGACTCTTTATGACCTAAATCCTAATCTTAACTACATTATAATGCATTTAGGTCATTTCCAAAAAGAAAATTTTAAAAAAATAAGACAAAAAACATTTCTTTAATTGGAAGGATTTCAAACTAACATATATATATATATATATATATATATATATATATATATATATATATATATATATATATATATATATATAGGGGAGCGTTATTGTGGTGTACAAGCTTAAAATAGATAAAATAAGCACACTTGTGAACCGTTGGATCTAGATTGTAGATGAGATTTAAATGTAATTAAATGGATGCATTATTGTAATTAACATGAGAACTAATGGCACTAGTTGACTTAATTTGTATAAAAAAGGGCATATAATCACCCTTTTGTGGTAAATTAACGAGCCACCCCAAATTTGTTTTTATTAAATTCATTAATTGATCATTGATGGATCATCAAATCACATGCATTTTTTTCGTTATTTATTGATCATTAATTGATCATTGACAGAATAGAAAAAGAATAATAAACATTAATTAAGAATTACTTTCGTATTTGATACACATATCATACGCGTACATAGACTTGTGATACCCATTAATTTTTAATTTATACAATTGCAGTCTTTACATATATGTGATACATATATACATAAATATGTACTAGCTAGATATAGTTGTGTACTTGTGTATTAGCTACGTATAGTTGTGTATAAGCTATTAGGTGAGTACAAAAATAGCTACATATAGTTGTGTATTAGCTACGTATAGTTGTGTGCTAGCTACATATAGTTGTGTATTAGCTACATATAGTTGTGTATTAGCTACTCGGTACGGTACCGGTACTACAAAAATAGCTCAAACAAATCCGGTACAAATCAAATTCGGTACGGTACCTATGCGGGAGATCCTTCGGTACCGAAATACAAAACTTTTTTTTTTCCTAATTAATCCCGTAATCTAAAAAGACAATGCAGCCTTAAAATTATTAAAATGAAAACAGAAATGATGTCATTTCATCGCTTGATATAGCCAAAGAATTCTTTCAAACAAGACCAATCATTTTCTAGTCGATTAGTTCTCGATATCGTTCAAGCTATGGACCATGATAAATACTTCGTAGCGTGGCTGCCAACCAGTGATCAATGAAGAATAACTAAAGAATATATGTTCTCGTGGCAACATCTTAAATTGATATTTGACTTCATCTTAAATTGATATTGACATGGTGTGTATGATCAAATGTCCCATTTGCTATTAAATTAGTATTTGATTTCAAAATAAAGAAGGCCAAATGTTATAAAGCGTACATACTGTTTGCTAGTTAGATGAAACACAGTTACACACAATTATGAAAACAACGAATTTAATGTTCATTACTTTCATTTCATGAAAAATATTGTTACTTTATGAAGGAAAAAGAAAGTGTAATTGCAAAGCAATTTTTATTATTTTAACTTGCAACTTGATTATCAGTACTTTGTGTTCACAAATTTATATCAACTTACTTGCATGAAACCTAGATTTTCTTTTGGTTCAACAAAAAACGGGAAAAAGTAGTACGGTACCAATTTCCCGATACCGGGTACCGGTATCCCGTCCGGTACGGTCCGGTACACTCTTTTCATGCTCGGGAAAAAAACAGTACAACCAATTCGGTACGGGTTTGGTTCAGGATTGGTACCGAGCTCATCGAATATAAGATTAGCAAAATACAACAAATCTAAAATCCACGAATGTTATTATAAAATATTATATGGTGATACAAAAGTTGAAACCATACATACTAATACAAATACATGCCCAAATAAACAAAAATAAACTCATTATGCAGTTGACAAAAAAAGACAAATATGCAAATTCTACTAAACAAAAAAACGTTTAACAAGGAATAACTAATTAATGGGGATGGGGCGTTTAACAAGGAATATAATTGAAAGAATGCAAAATACCAAGATTACTATAATACCCTTAAAGACACTACTAATAAATTCATCTAATTTATTTTGATCTTGATCTATCAAGTTAGATCCAACCGTCCACAAGTGTGCTTATTTTATCTATTTTAAGCTTGTACACCACAAGAACGCAAATATATATATATATATATATATATATATATATATATATATATATATATATATATATATATATATATATATATATACAAATCTCCACCATCCATCAAGTTTGGTTTAACCTAAGATTAAATATAGAAACCTAAGTCCATGTTTTTTTTTTAAATTTTCTTACATTTTTGTCCATATTTTTTTTACGTTTCTTAATATCACAAGTGATTTCTGAATATCACAAGTGATATTTAGTGATTTCCAGAATATCACTTGTGATTTTTGTTGGGTCACTGAATTCCCCAAATCTTCTAACAAGGATTTGAACGTAAAATCCCCTAAGTGCAAACAAGTCACTGAGTGAACAGTAACTCAGTGAGTCACCTTCAGGGAGCTAAGACCGAGCCTAAGAAGAAAGGTTCTCCATTCAGTGAGGCGGAACTCAGTGAAGTGTGATCTAAGCCAAGAAGAAGGTGATGGGATCAGTGAGGATGACAATAACTCACTGAACCCCAATGACTCCTCAGCAACTTAAACGTACTGAAGACTGATGACATGAAGACTGAAGTTTTGGCGGGACTGGGTGGGAAAGTCTGAGCTGCTTTATTAAAGTGCTTTATCACTTTAATGTCAGACTTTCCCCAAATGGTTAAAACCAGTCTGTCATCAGAAAGTGCCTTTTGGATCTAACTCAATGAAGGTTCCTTGCCAGAAGAATAATATCTTTCAAGATATTGTTAAGGAAGCTTTAGGTCCAATGTATATTTAGTTGTTCTATACTTGTGTATAAATAGGAAGCAAATGTCAGGAGTAAAAGTTGACAAGTTTGTGCAATTAATGCAAAGCATTCACAAACCACTTTTACTCCTCCAAAGAACAACACAAGCCCCTGAGATAGCTCAGTGGGTAATTTAAGTTGTCACTCAACTTAGTTGAGTTTAGTGAGGAGTCCATACCACACTTGTCAATTCAACCCCAAGTGTTATTCCGCAAACACTTGGGTACGATTCTTTTTGATTAACTTCTAATAAAGAATTAAACGTTGGAAAATATTATCTCTTTTGTTTACGTTTCTTTATTGATTAATCATTTTCTACATTTGTGTTCAAGTCATATAACTTGGTTACTTTAACTTCTTAGTTACGGTTAACCAAGTAAAAGGGACCAACAAGTGGTATCAGAGCCTCTGATTTGAAAAACTTTTACACGTTTTTAAAACCTAAAGAGTGCTCAAGTTTTTAAAAATCAAGATCCCACTATGACTGACACAGATGTTCCCCAGCTTGTCGATAAAAAGGGTGGAAGTTATTCAGCAACTGCCCCTCGACTTGAAGCTGGCAAATTTAACAAGTGGAAAAAACGAATGCTTTGCTACTTAACTGGGATGGAACCTTATTATATCAAATTGATTAATGAGGGTCCATATGTCCCAACAACTGCCCAAGGTTTAATCAAACCTGAAGCTCAGTGGACCCCAGATGAAAGGAGGGTGGTCAATCAAGACCAGCGCCTGAAAAGCATCATTATATCATGTCTTCCTGATGATATAATGGAATCAGTGATCAACTGTCCCACTGCCCAGCAGACATGGACTGACCTGGTTCATAGCTATGAAGGGCCTTCTGATACCAAAGAGAATAGAATCATGGACCTGAAGCTTGAATTCAATACCTTCAGGGCCAAGGATTCTGAAAGTCTCCCTGAGACTTGCACTCGGTATAAGACCCTCCTAAATGAGCTGACCAATGATGGTGTTATACTGTCAAAACATGAAATCAATGTTGGTTTTGTCAACAGTCTCCCTGAGAAGTGGTTAAACTTCTCTCAGGGATTGAGAAATGCAAACCACATTCAGAACCTTGAGCTCCCTGCCATTTATGGGAAGTTTGTCTATGAAGACAATCTTATCACCAGGAGATACCCTGGTAAAGCTCAGGAGACCAAAAAGGCCTTGACAATCACACCCATATCAACTGCTTTCTATTCTAAAGGTGTTGTGCAGGATTTTCAGGATGGTTCAGATGATGAGGTTGACCAAAGAACCAGTGAGGAGTATCTTAATGATCTTCAGATTGAATTTCATGAAAGAGCACTCCTTGCTAATTCAAGGTTTTTTAAGAAAAACAAATTTCCTTCTAAAGCAAATGACAATACTGAATGCTTTAAATGTGGCAAAATGGGGCATTTTGCTAAAGATTGTTTTTCAAAAACTACCTCAGAACCATCCTTCAAGTTTTCAGGAAATAACTCTTTTTCAGGCCCCAGCAAATTTCAACCAAAAATGCTTCAGTCTAGTCAAAGATTTGAAAAAGTCCCTCAAATTGACTTTGAAGCAAAGTACAGAAAGGCAAAAGCCAAGCTTGCCCTTCTTGAATCATCCTCAACAGTCTCTCAGCCTCCTCAGGCTCCAAAGCCTACTCAAGCCAAAAACAAAGGGCTTGTTGCTGAAACATATGACTGGGATGAGGTTGAAGTGTCCTCTGATGATGATGAAGTTCACATCAGTGCCCTGATGGCTCTGTCAGAAGACAACAAACTTGTTGTGGGGAAGAGTCATGCAAGAAATGGTGAATGGGTCAACATCACAATGAGAAAGGTAAATCTTTTACTTTCTATGGATGATAATGATGATTGGAAATCTTACTTAGACTATATAAATGTTGATCTTAAGTATGTTGAAGAGCAAAGACTTAATCTGTTTTCTAAATTTAACAAACTCAGTTTTGAATTAAATCAGTGTAGAGATGAATTACTTGTCTTAAAACAAGCCAAACTTGAAAGTGTCACACTTCAAATTCAAAACTCTGAACTTGTAAAACAAAATCAAGCTCTTCAGGAAGAACTTAAGGAAGAAAAGGAAATTATTTGGAAATGGACTCAGAAAAACCCCAAACTTTATGAAACACTGAGTCTCTCACCCAGCCCCAATAAGGCTGGTCTAGGTGATGATCAACTCACTGAGGTTTCAGGGGAAAGTAGTCATTCCACAACTTTTCTATTTACCAACATACTCTCTAGCAAGGAACTAGCTCCCAAACCCAGTGATTGGATTGAAAGAAACAACCCTGATAGTAAATTGCCAAATTTTAACACTGGAAGAATTCTGGAGCCTGAAAGTCAGGCTATCAAGGAGCTGCTAGGAGTCACTGATGAACTTAGTCCTACTGAGTCCATCACTGAGTCTAAGTCTGATTCACCACTCCCTCCACTGAAACAACTTCAGGGAGCAGAACCCAATTCTAATCTTGCACCATTAGTCTTTCAACCACATTCTCCTAAAGAGAAATCAGGGTTAGGAAGGACTATACTGAAAAGACCTACTCCTGCACCCACTGAACACCAAAAACCTTCAGTAACTACTGAAGTGAAGCTTGAAAGCACTGATTCAAAGGTTGATCAGCTTGCTGAACTTGTCAGGATGCTGAGTGAGAAAATTGAGTCTACTGAGAAAAACTCTGACTCTAAATCTACCAAGCCCTCAGTATCCTCAGGTTCATCCAAACCAAAAACCACACCCAGACCCTCAGGGAGATGTGAACTGTGCAATTATCCAAATCACAGCACTGATAAATGCTACAGAGTCCTATTTTGTATGATATGCAAACAAGAGGACCACAGAACTTGTGATCACATCCCCCACACTGCCTCTTTAAAGGCAAGGGGTCAGTACAAAACCCAAGGCTATCAATATGCCACACCTCCCAAACAAAGACTGAAGGCTAAGCCTTTCTCACCATGTCCTCACTGTGGTTTCAATGATCATCTTCCTGATGATTGTTTGATGAAAGAATGTTGTGACATCTGTGGAGATCCCTCCCATGAAACCAGGGGGCATGACAAAGTGATTCAGTCCAGAAGGAAATATCAAACCAACACTTCTCAGTCACCTGATGCATCAACATCCACAAAATGTAAAACATGTGGAAGCTCAGGACACATAACTTCAGACCATGATTCACTAACTGAGTTCAAAAAGTCCCTGAGGACTAAGCCCACTAGAAGGTGGGTCAACAAGCAAAACTAACCCAGTTTACTGTTTGTGCAGAAACACATCAAGGATCCTACCTGGCATCTAGACAATGGATGCTCCAGAAGTATGACTGGTGTGAAAAGTTTTCTGCACAAATATGTGGAAGAACCAGGACCCAAAGTAGTATTTGGTGATAACTCATCAGCTCCCACTGAGGGTTATGGTTCAGTAAATTGCAATGGTATAGTTTTTACAAGAATAGCTTATGTTAATGGTCTGAAGTACAACCTGATAAGTGTTTCCCAACTATGTGATGCAAAATACATAGTTCAGTTTGATGATAAGAGAGGGACCATCTTTAATGCCAATAAGGAAGTTGTGTTGATTGCACCCAGAAGGGATGATGTATATGTCCTTGACATGTCATCCCTGACTAAAAATGGGACTTGCCTATTCTCAAAGGCAAGTGAGACAATCAACTGGCTATGGCATAGGAGACTCTCTCATCTCAACTTCAAAAACATCAACAACCTGGCCAAACAGAACAAAGTTCTGGGCCTTCCATCCCTGGTGTATACCAAAGACAAGCCTTGTTCTGCTTGTGAAAAAGGAAAACACCACATGGCATCATTCAAAACCAAACAAACCTTTTCAATCAAAAGCTGCCTGCATCTTCTTCATATGGACCTTTTTGGACCTGTCAGTCCAATGTCCATACACCATGAGAAGTATACTCTGGTCATTGTGGATGAATACTCAAGATATACTTGGGTTTACTTCCTGACCAAAAAGAGTCAGGCAGCTGAAACCATCATGTCATTTGTCAGGAACATTGAAAATCAAAATGATGTCAAAGTTAAACAGATCAGGACTGACAATGGCACTGAATTCAAAAACCAAGACCTTGAGTGTTTTTGTGATGAGAAAGGAATTTCTCAAAATTTCACTTCTCCCTATACTCCTGAACAAAATGGAGTAGCTGAAAGGAGAAATAGAACACTCATTGAGGCAGCAAGAACCATGCTGAATGGCTCAGTCCTCTCAAAACATTTTTGGACTGAGGCAGTTAAAACAGCCTGCTACACTCAAAACAGGTCAATCATTGTGAAAAGGCACAATAAGACACCTTATGAGATATTCAAAGGAAGGATTCCTGACATCAGCTACTTTCATGTATTTGGGTGTCCTGTGTTTATACATAATCACAAGGATCACTTAGGTAAATTTGATGCCAAAGCTGATGATGGATACTTCCTGGGATATTCCTTGGTCTCTAAGGCCTTCAGGGTGTTCAACACAAGGAGACAGCAAACTGAGGAAACTTATCACATTACTGTTGATGAGAGCACTGAATCCATCAGGTTCTCAAATTCCTCAGTTGAAGAAATTGGTATTGATGACTCATCAAGATATCCTCCTGATGAGTATCATCCTGAGAACAATCCCTCAACTCAATACCAAGTTGATGCTGATGTCTCCTACTACATCATCCCTCATAACCTACCCCAACCACCTATCAGTGAGTTCATAGAAACTCAGCCTGTCTCAAATGAGACTGACACCACTGAACAAAATGTTCAGGAACCCACAGAACAAATTGTTCCTACAGTTGTCACTGAAGTGCATATTGATGAGTTACCTCATGTTCCTGAGACTGAACCTATTCAGGCTCCTACAAGCTCAAATTCCTATCCCAAACCCCAGGATAGCTGGACTAGATCCAAAATCATTGAGCTTGTGAACATCATTGGTGAACCCACTGAAGGCATACTCACAAGTAGCAAGGCTGCCAAACTCAAGGCTGCCACTGCCAATATATGCCTTTATGCTGACTATCTCTCAGAAATTGAGCCTAAAAATGTCAAAGAAGCCCTGACTTATGAAAGTTGGGTTCAGGCCATGAGAGATGAATTGGAACAATTTGACAGAAATGATGTCATGACCCTAGTTGAATGCCCCCAGGGTGTTTTAATCATTGGTATGAAATGGGTCTTTAAAAACAAGACTGATGAGAATGGCACAGTCATCAAAAACAAAGCAAGACTGGTTGCCAAAGGATATAATCAACAGGAAGGTATAGACTATGAGGAAACCTTTGCACCTGTTGCAAGAATGGAAGCCATCAGGATCTTCCTTGCCTATGCAACTTACATGAACTTTAAAGTTTACCAAATGGATGTTAAAAGTGCATTCCTGAATGGTAACATCAAAGAAGATGTTTATGTGCAACAGCCTCCTGGTTTCGAAAGTAGTGAATACCCCAACCATGTCTACAAGCTTAACAAAGCCCTTTATGGACTGAAACAAGCACCCAGGGCATGGTATGAAACTCTTTCAGCCTTCCTGATCCAAAACAAGTTTGTCAGAGGAAGAATTGACAACACACTGTTCATCTACAGAACAAAGGATGATGTCATTCTTGTCCAAGTATATGTTGATGACATCATCTTTGGCTCAACAAGTTACAAACTTTGCAAACAATTTGAAAAACTCATGACCACAAAGTTTGAAATGAGCATGATGGGTGAACTCACATACTTCCTTGGACTACAAATCAAACAAACTGAAAAAGGAATATCCATTTGCCAAGAGAAATATCTCAGGAACCTACTGAAGAAGTATGAGCTTACTGACTGCTCTTCAGTAAAAACTCCCATGGTTCCTCCAAACAACCTTGGTCCTGATCTCACTGGAAAGTCAGTGAATCAAACCCAATATAAAGGAATGATTGGCTCCCTGATGTACTTACTTGCCTCAAGGCCTGATATCCAATTCTCAGTCTGCCTGTGTGCAAGATACCAGGCTGACCCTAAAGAATCACATCTCACTGCTGTCAAGAGAATCATCAGGTACCTGAAGGGTACTCCAAACCTTGGTTTGTATTACCCAAAATGTTCAGGATTTGATCTCAAAGGGTACACTGACTCTGACTATGCAGGATGTAACATGGATAGGAAAAGTACTTCAGGATCCTGCCAATTTCTTGGTGGTAAACTTGTGTGTTGGAGTACAAAGAAACAGCAGTCAGTGGCCATGTCCTCAGCTGAAGCTGAATATATGGCTGCTGCAGGATGCTGTGCAAATGTACTTTGGATGAAGAGCCAACTGAGTGACTATGGCATTCAGTATAACATGGTACCTATCTTTTGTGATAATACAAGTGCCATAGCCATCTCAAACAATCCAGTACTTCATCAAAGAACCAAACACATTGATATCAGATACCACTTCATCAGGGACCATATCTCTAATGGAGAAATTGAACTACATTTCATCCCCACTGAGTATCAGCTAGCTGATATCTTCACTAAACCTTTGGATGAACCCACTTTCACAAGATTGAAAGCTGAACTGGGCATGTTGGACATAGAATCAGGGAACTGATCAAAAATGTTCCAACATGATGTATATTCTCTAGGTCCCTGATCACACCCTTCCTGAAAAACTCATTTTTATTGAATGAAAAATCATTCAGGGGGCTCAGGATGAAAAATGGCATTGAATACCCTAACTAAATGCTCTAAGTATTTAGTCAGTTAAATGTCCCAGGTAGGTAACTGAATCCTATTAAATATAGGAATATATGTCACTTACACAACTGACATCCACTCCTTGGGCCCCCACATCTCTCTCATCAAACACCACTGAGCATTAAATGCTCTCACACACACAAAACGTGTGATGATTGTTTTTCCTGCAAAAGTGCAATATTTGCAGAAGCACCCCAAAGGGTGAGAGAAAATAGGGGTAGTGGGAATCGTGATATTTAATGCGGATATCAAACCAAAATTATTATGCCGTTTCGGTTAAATAAATTAAACCTTTGGCATCCGCAACATCACCTCCCAAATCTTTACCCTATAAATACCCCCACAAAAAGGGAAACACACACGCTTTTAAAATTCTTAACAAAACTCTTGCAAATTGTTTTTCAAAACTGCGTGTGTTTCCTCACGCATACCCAATTTTCTAACTAAAACCAGGCTTTTATTACCAAATGGCTTCTTCTAAGGTCGTAATATACGCACCCAATGTGGATTTCCAAATGGAAAGCGTAGACCTTACCAAGAACAATGTGGTGGGGAACTTTGCCTACCCTGCTGGGTACCCTGAATACAGGGATGTGGTGAAGTTCCTTCAGAACTGCTTCCTGACCACCTCATTCGCAAAGACCCCCTCAGTCATCTATCATGACTACTTGAGGGAATTTTGGTGCACAGCGGTGGTTGAAAACCCTGATGCGCCAAAAGAGGCCAAAATCAAGTTTACAGTCAAGAATGGAACTAAGTCCCTAACTCTTGACTATAAAACTTTTGTCAAAGCCACTGGGCTTGATTATACCACGACCTTCACTACCCAACCCTCTGAAAAAGAGGTAAAGGAGGTCTTGCTGGAATTGGGACCCTATGACAAAAATCACCCTGAGGTGACACCAAGGTCCCTATTATCCAAAGCCCCAATTGTTAAGACCTGGTTCCCAGCTCCCTGGAGGATTCTAATGACTTTTGTCATTCAGGTTCTCTGGGGAAATAAATCCTCGACTGAGCAATTAAACACTACTCAGGCAATGATAGTGTTTTGTCTCATTGAGGGTAAAATGATAGACCTTGGAGAAATCATCTTCAGGGACCTCATAGCAAAGTTAGGGGGGAAGTCTAGGCAAAAACATATGTCATATCCTAGATTCGTTTCCTGTGCCCTACAAGACTTGCTTGGGTCTGAGTATGATAGGCCTGACGCAGTAGGTTTTGAGCCTGACGTCCTACACAAGGCAAATTACTCACGCGACCCTCTTGAGGTTACACCTGTCACCCTGACATTGTACATGCGTACTGCTATCCAGGGTGACAATAAAGTATCACCAATTCCCTCTCCCACCAAAGTGAAGAGGAAGAAGGGTCAGGGGTCCAGGAAGGTGGCTCAACCCAAGTCACTCGACACTGAGACCTCTGACCCTAAGGTTGCCAAAAAGAGGCATGAATTACCGCCCTTGACTGCGGACACCCTGAGTATTATAACCCAGTCACTAGGCCTGCAACAAAAGCCAACGGAGGGCACTGAGAAATCACACTCAGTGTCCTCGGGCAAACCCGTTTCCAAAGACTCTACTGTCATAAACAAGACAGTTGAGCCGAAACAAACCAAACCTTCACATCCTGTTAACATCTCTGGCAAATCACAACCAGGGTCTCAGGGAGTAAGGGATCCTAAATCCTCGGTGGGGCAGCACTATTCCACTGAGAAGGGGGTCCACAAACAATCACATCCTGCTAAAGGCTCGGGTAGATCAAAACCCAAGCATCAGGGAGTTAATGTCCCTAAACCTTCGACAGGCCAGAACAAGCCTGTTGGAAAGGGGGACTCAACCACTCACTTGCCTGATGAGGACATTCGCAAATCAAAGCTTTTGTCTGAGGGCACCCATACTTATCCCCAAGACTCAGTGGGAAACAAACAACCCACTGATAGGGACACAACAATCACGGCTCCTCGGGATGGCACTGAGAAACACCCATCAGTGTCTGAAGGGGTCACGGGGGACAAAGACTCAGAGGGATATAAACCACCCGCTGATATGGAACCCACAACCACTCCCGGAGGTGCGCATAACTTGGGAACTGGCCTTAAAGACCAGGTAGGTAAAACCCAACCTACCGGATTTGAGGGGTCAGGACCTGGCCAAAACGAAGGCAAATCTTCTTATGAAGAGGAGCCGGATAACCTCCAATTGTTGCAGATATCCTCCCTGGCGGATGCTCAGGCATTCTTATTTTCTGATGATGAATTCAACAGTGACGAGGAAGTCTTCACGGCCGGAGATGATATGGAGGATGAGGAGACAGTCCCTGAATCTGTTACTCAGTCTCCTCAACCCTCTAACCATGATGAAGATGAACATTCCGAGCCGGAAACCTCAGAAGACGCTTCAACTCCTCTCACTGAAAGAGCCTTCAAAAGGTTCATCAAGAAAATGACTAATGTTTTGTACAGGGGGGGTCACTGAAGAGGTGTTTGATCTGCATACTGAGCAAGCAGTCCACTATCACCTCCTCAAAGATGCTGTTGAAGATTACAATGAAGATGTCAGGGAGCAAAATTCCACTGTCAATCACTCCCTGACACAAATGGCTTCGCACATCAATAAATTTTTGGAATCCCTTAAGGAGCTGGCTACAGGGGTTAAGTCAGTTCAAGAATCAGTCAAGGATGATCCTGAGCTCAACAAAAGAATTCTTCAGGCATCTGAGACATATCAGGTCAACTCGGCGGCGCTTACTGAGTTACTTGGTTTGATAAGGGATTCAAATGTTCAGAATCTCAGCTCCACGGTGGAGTCCCTCAAGTCTTCCTTCACTCAGTTGGAAGCATCAGTGACAGCTCAATTCCAGAAGTCCACATCTCTGGCATGGACAATGGGTTCCAGGATGACAGCCCTTGAAAGTTCTCAGGCTTCACTTGACTCCAGGGTGTCTCTCATTCATCAGGATACTACGGAGATCAAGTCTATGATGACGGAAATATTTCAAGCCTTCAAGGGTACTTCTACTTCAGTAACTCCAACACTTGCCATCACTGCAGCTCCGGCAAATGTTGAGGGGGAGAATGTTCCTGAAACCCCTGTTACTGATGAACAAGAAGCTGGACAGCCCTCTCACACTGAGGGGGAGCATGTCACTGAAGCCACACCAATCACTCAAGTTCCCCCACAAGAGGAACTAGTCTCCTCCACTCTACTTCAGGACAGAGGAAAAAGCATTGCCACCACCTCAGAACCTGAAGTCAGACTCCAGCCTGCCTCCAAAATTGTCAGAGTTGACCCTGATGAACCTATCAGGGTCCCGTATGAAATTAATGGAAAAATCTATCAACTTACTCATGACCAGATACAAGACTACTTGGGAAAAGTTGAGAAAGCGGCAAAGGCAGCTGAAGAAGAGAAACTGAGCAAGCCTAAACTGATACAGGTTGTTCATGAGGAGGCTGAAAAGATTGGTCTGGATACTGAGGCACTAGCTAATGAGCAAGCTGGTGCAGCCTTTAAAAAGGCTCAGGAAGAACAGATGAATACTCTGAAAAGGGAAAGGGAAGAAAAGCTGAAGAGGCAAGCTCAAATCAGAAAGACCAGGGTTGAAAGATATCATTGGGTGATGAAGGAAAGATTGAAGCCTGAAACCATCACTGACATCAAAATCCACAGGAATACCAAACCCGCAATGGTCACTGTCTTCAGGGGAGCTGATAAGAGAATAATGGATGTTCATAATCCATTCAAATTCGCTGACTTTGGGATCACTGAACTTGATGAACTTCGTCCCATCATTGCCAAGAAAAATGGCGTCGTTGTTGATCAACTTCTCAAGTCACTGAGCGAAAGATATGACAGACTGAGAGCAATGCCTGAAGCCCTCAACATTCCCTCCCTTCTTCCTGCTCCAACAACAGGAACTGCTACTTCAACCACCACAAGGAGAAAAAGGAAGCACATCGAATCCGAGCCTGAGATCAAGGTCCCAGGATTGGAATGTGACAGGTCTGTTCCTGAAGGAATCACCTTCGTGAACAACACCGTGCTTGAACACCCTGAACGAGGTCTATGCTTCACTGATGAATATGGAGACCTTGGTTTCCAAAGATGGTCTGATATTGACAAGGCAGGGGTCACGGAAATGGTAACGTACCTGATGTTAGCTGCTCCTATTCAAAGTGGTGCAAACCAAAGGTTCTGTAAGGACCTAAGGACGAAGATTGAAGAGCATCCTGAGAAACACCTGCTGAGATCAAAGAAAGCTAAGATTGAGGGACTTGGCTATCATCTGAACATCTGATCTGCAACAACTATCTTTTTTTATTTTGTTTGTAATTTGTAGGAAAATGTAATAGCTAATGAATAAACTGATGTTTTGTTTAAATAGTTATGTCCTACTTACAATTACAACAAACATTCAGCAAGAGAAGATGTACCTTGACAACTCAAGCTGAATCAAGTATCACTTAGGCTATTTGTATGTTCAAATAGGGGGAGATTGTTGGGTCACTGAATTCCCCAAATCTTCTAACAAGGATTTGAACGTAAAATCCCCTAAGTGCAAACAAGTCACTGAGTGAACAGTAACTCAGTGAGTCACCTTCAGGGAGCTAAGACCGAGCCTAAGAAGAAAGGTTCTCCATTCAGTGAGGCGGAACTCAGTGAAGTGTGATCTAAGCCAAGAAGAAGGTGATGGGATCAGTGAGGATGACAATAACTCACTGAACCCCAATGACTCCTCAGCAACTTAAACGTACTGAAGACTGATGACATGAAGACTGAAGTTTTGGCGGGACTGGGCGGGAAAGTCTGAGCTGCTTTATTAAAGTGCTTTATCACTTTAATGTCAGACTTTCCCCAAATGGTTAAAACCAGTCTGTCATCAGAAAGTGCCTTTTGGATCTAACTCAATGAAGGTTCCTTGCCAGAAGAATAATATCTTTCAAGATATTGTTAAGGAAGCTTTAGGTCCAATGTATATTTAGTTGTTCTATACTTGTGTATAAATAGGAAGCAAATGTCAGGAGTAAAAGTTGACAAGTTTGTGCAATTAATGCAAAGCATTCACAAACCACTTTTACTCCTCCAAAGAACAACACAAGCCCCTGAGATAGCTCAGTGGGTAATTTAAGTTGTCACTCAACTTAGTTGAGTTTAGTGAGGAGTCCATACCACACTTGTCAATTCAACCCCAAGTGTTATTCCGCAAACACTTGGGTACGATTCTTTTTGATTAACTTCTAATAAAGAATTAAACGTTGGAAAATATTATCTCTTTTGTTTACGTTTCTTTATTGATTAATCATTTTCTACATTTGTGTTCAAGTCATATAACTTGGTTACTTTAACTTCTTAGTTACGGTTAACCAAGTAAAAGGGACCAACAATTTTCTTATGTTTTCGTCCGTTTTCATATGTATTCGTCTATTTTATACGTATTAGTCCGTTTTCTTACATTTTTGTTTGTTTTTATACATTTCTGAATATCACAATTGATATTCGGAATATCACTTGTGATTTTCGGAATATCAATGGTGATATTCTAAATATCACTTGTGATTTTCTGAATATCACTTGTGATTTTCATGTTACAAAATATTTGTTGAAAATCACTTATCATATTTAGAAAATCACTTATGATATTCAGAATATCATTTGTGGTACTCAGAGTATAACTTGTGATATTCTGAATATCACAAAAAATCACTTTTGATATACAAAATATCACTTGTGATATTCTGAATATCATAGAATATCACTTGTGATATTCAGAATATAACTTGTGATGTTTAGAATATCTCAGAATATCACTTGTGATATTCAGAATATAACTTGTGATATTCAGAATATCACTTGTGATATTTAGAAGCATATGAAAACGTCTGAAAATGACAAAAAAACATTTAAAAACGGACGAACATAAATGAAAAAAAGAACGAAAACATAAGAAAACGGACGAAAATATATGAAAACGGAAGAAAACATATGAAAGTGTAAAAACATGTATGAAAAGGACAAAAATGTTTGAAAACTGGACGAAAACGAAAGAAAACAGACGAAAACGAACGAAAACGTAAGAAAACGAACGAATATGTATGAAAAAGAACGAAAACGTATGAAAGCATAAAACCTGTCTGAAAATGGACTAAGACGTATGAAAAATGGACGGATATTACTTATGATATCCAAAATATCATTTGTGGTACTCATAGTATCACTTGTGGTATTCTGCATATCACAGAAAATCACTTGTGATATTCAGAATATCACAAGAATATCACTTGTCATATTCATAATATAAGTTGTGATGTTTAGATTATCACAGAATATCACTTGGGATATTCATAATATAACTCTTGATATTCAGAATATCACTTGTGATATTTAGAAACATATGAAAACGTTTGAAAATGGCAAAAAAAAAAACATTTAAAAACGGACGAAAACGAATGAATATGGATGAAAACGGAAGAAAACGTATGAAAGTGTAAAAACATGTATGAAAACGACAAAAACGTTTGAAAGCTGGACGATGTCACAACTCACCATTTCAGGTCATTTCCCAAACTTTGACAATTTACTATTCATAAATCACTATTCATCAAAACACTATTCATCGCTTTACTATTCATCATTTTCGAGGTCAATTTGATATTCTGATAAACATTTGAAAATTTTACTATTCACTGAACACTATTCATTTCCGGAAAAATTTTCACTATTCACTTGCATTACTCATTTCATTGTAAATTTAGTTTACGGGTATTCAAATTCGCGTAACCGGATTGGTTTAGGTGCGAATTCATTTCATTATCAGTAAGGACATTGCATACGGACTAGAGACAGTCTGCATATCATCATAATAGCATTTTCATGTTATACCACTCTTAGGATTTTCAAATTTATATATTTGATATATTTAACGTTTTACGTATAATTATTTATAAATAAACGTTAACACACGGTTAATAAACACGACGAATATATCTAAATATTCCCACAATGGTCCCGACATATTTTTATATCCTTTATAACATCATAAAAGTTATAATATCCATTTACCCAGTATTTTGAAAATTTATTTTTATTTATAACGTAAGTTTATAAATATTACGACGGTTTTCGTGGAAACTAAACAATAATCACCCGAACACTCAATACTTGTACCCAACATATTTTTAACATTTTTACAACTTTATTTTATCCCGAATAACTTCGTTAACATTTATTTCTATCAAACCCGGTACCCGATTTTAACTAATAACACAAACGTACACTTAAATTACACTAGATTCCTAATTAAATCACAAGTACCCCAACCCCCCCCCCCCCTCACTCACCCATGACCGGCCCCTAAGGTCTCACCAAGACCACAAGTCAAATTTCTAACCTCATGCATTAATGTGATCATATAATACATTATATTTTTACCTAAATATCTAACTAAAACACCTTTTTACACATATATACTTAGATCAAAAATCAAAAACTCATTTCTTCACCTCTTTCTCTCAAACCCACGGCCAAACCACAAGGACCAAGAACTCCATGATCAAGTGTTTATTTTTCAAAGATTAAAGCTTCAAGTTGTTCATTTCATCATTCTAGTTAAGAGTTTTGCAATACAAACTCAAGAAACACAAGATTTCTCATCATCTAATCACCTAATATTTTAAAGTAAGTTATCAAATTTATTTTCATGATTTCATCTAATATATACTTGTATCATATGGTTTTCATGCTTAATTTCATGCACAAGCTAGCTATACCACATTATTTTTGTTAACTTTTTGAACATACAAACCCTAGAATTTGATTTTGGTATTCCCTTGTTAAATTAACATGATTAGTGGTGATTAGGAACCCATGGCACCCTAAGAAGGTGTATGGTAGGATTAGAATAGCTTTGTGGTGTTTGCAAGAGATTTGGTGATGTTAGAAACTAGTTTAAAGCATAGAAAATAGATTTAGAACATATATTTATACATTCTGTCCCATTTTTGTAAACCCAGAAAAATCAGTATATACAAAGTAAACTTTGGCAAAATTTTTTAGAAAATACTTTCAAAAACGAAGCCGTAGGCGAAAGAACGGATTAAAAATAGTTTATAACGAAGGAGTTATGATTTTTGCAAGTTTATTGACGAAAAGTATTTTTCTGAAAATGCATGCTGTTGGACGTTTTTCGTTGAGCAAAACGAGGCTTTAGACGTAACCCGGAGGAGCCAAGCTTTCCAAAATATATTACTACATACTAAGACGTAACCATGGATATAAAGAACAAGTAAAACGGACTTGTAACGACAAAGATATTCACGTTTCAATATCGGCAAAACATATATTATTTTGACAGCTTTTGACATAATAATATTACTACTACGTAGTAACTCTAGATTTCTAAAAATAATACCCAAGTACCCAAAATCATAACTAATGAAGTATTAGTGGATACAAGTATATTTTTATTACTACAAGTCGTTATTTCAAGGATTTCAAATCGAGGATTTCAACACTAACACTTATATATATATATATATATATATATATATATATATATATATATATATATATATATATATATATATATATATATATATATATATATATATATATATTTCAACTAGTTTTATTTTCTAGTTGCCTTATTTTCCTAAGTTTTGGAAAATGTATTATTTTTGATAATAACAAGTATTTTTCAAGAGTAGAGTGGTATAGGAAACATGTGCATGGAACATTCATAATATCATTTTATGATCTAAAGTAGATCGTTCATCATTCATATTAGGTTGAGGCAGCTAACCGTTCATTGTTGTTCATCTCACTTCATCACAGTATCATCAGTTTAAGGTGAGTTTTCATAGCCCCGTATACATTTTATGATTGTTTTCAAATCCCACGGGGGAGAATACATTGCACCATTTTAGTACGAGCCCAAGTATCAAAACTTATGTACATTGCTTAAGTTGCTTATCTGCCTTGTGATAGTCCCCTATTATCATCATGAACCGTTAATTTGTTTACTTAGCGAGAGTGAGTGGATAGATCTATTGAGGGTGACGCCTCCATCCGTGGTAGTATTTACCAACAGTAAGCGGATGCATTTCATGTCTGTCACATTTGAGTGTTTTGGCAGAACATTCAGGAGGGGCATATATTTCATCAGTCTAGCTTCGGTGTCATGAGCTTAAGGTCTATTGTACTATTTTACGTGACATTTGTCATGCACTTATACTTGTGGTGGCCGTACAACATTACATTTCATAAACCTATGATTATTCACCAACTTTATGTTGACCGTTTTCGCAATGTATTTTAAGGTAACTAAAGGCATTATCATATTACATGTATGGAGTCACATTAGGGTGTGCCAGGGATGACGCACTACATTTTGGATTTTCATGCACTTGTGTATTATCGTTTGATTGTACCAAACTTATTTCTTTAAACTTTTTCAGACTTTGGGACCTATGTTTTGTAACTCTGAACTTCTTTTAAATAAATAAAACGATGTATTTTCCAAACGACACTTTAGGTCGTTCAATATATCCTTGTTGTGATGCTATGACAGTTACACCTTTAGGCATTCCATTCCGCTGCAAGTCAGGTAAATTGGGGGTGTGACAGACGAAAACGGATGAAAACGAACGAAAACTAAGAAAACGAACGAATATGTATGAAAACGGATGAAAACGTATGAAAGCGTAAAAACGCATCTGAAAACGGACGAAGACGTATGAAAAATGGACAAATATTACTTATGATATTCAGAATATCATTTTTGATACTCATAGTATCACTTGTGATATTCTGCATATCATAGAAAATCACTTGTAATATTCAGAATATCACTTGTGATATTCTAAATATCACAGAATATCACTTGTGATATTCAGAATATAACTTGTGATGTTAAGAATATCACAAAATATCACTTGTGATATTCAGAATATAACTTGTGATATCCAGAATATCACTTGTGATATTTGAAAACATATGAAAACGTCTGAAAATGGCAAAAGAAAAAACATTTAGAAATGGACGAAAACGAATGAAAATGTACGAAAATGGAAGAAAACATATGAAAGTGTATAAACATGCATGAAAAGGACAAAAACGTTTGAAAAGTGGACGAAAACGAAAGAAAACGGATGAAAACAGACGAAAACATATGAAAACTAAGAAAACGAATGAATATGTATGAAAACGGATGAAAACGTATGAAAACGGACGATGACGTATGAAAAATATATGAAAACGAAAGAAATCGGACGAAAACGTATTAAAACGAATGAAAACGTATGAAAATGAACGAAAATGTAAGAAACAGATGAAAACGTATGAAAACAGATGTTAACGGGCGAAAACGTAAGAAACCGGACGAAAAGCGTATGAAAACGAACGAAAACGTAAGAAAACGGGCGAAACGGGCAAAAACGTACGAAAACAGACAAAAACGTATGAAAACAGACGAAAATGTATGAAAGCGAAAAAAGTGTATTAGGAAAATAAATGTTTATTAGAAAGAAGGACAAAAAAAGAAAAAAGAAAAAAGAAAAAAAATAGCGTGAAAAAAATATAAAAAATAATAATAATAAAGAAAGAAAAAAATAAATAATAAAAAAGACAAAATGACAAAGAAAAAGGAAAAAAAAAAACATGGACTTAGGTTTTCATATTTAATCTTAGTTTAATCCTCACCATTAGATCAAACTAAATGAAATGATGGGTATTTGTCCATTGGTATGCACCAAACTAAGAGTATGCAAAATAAAGTGCCTATATATATGAATAGGAGTTAAGTAATATTATGAATTTTAATCTCTTTAATTGTAGGAGCCACTAATATTTATTAACCTCATTAACTTGCAATAGTCCATTTAATCAATGTGATATAACAGACCAATTAACTACCTTTTAATGCATATTTTATATATATAAAGCCTACAAACTAACCCACAAACTAACACAGTTTCATCTCAGTTTCTAAACATACATTACACTATTAATAATTTAAATGTTCTAATTTTAAAAAACATATATCTACTACGTTTTAAAGTATTTGAGAAAATAATAAATAAGGAAGGTTTAAAATAAAAAATATTTGCTCGCCACAAACAGTCACTCGGTACCCGCCGCCACATTGCGCGGGTACCCTTCTAGTAATTTACAATATGTACAAGGCTAATACTGATGGGCGTTGCACCCATAGTTGTCAAAATCGCGCCTAAGGCGAGCCTAGCCGCAAGGTTATAGCTTTTGGGTTTTTTTTCAGATCGAGACTCACGATATGCATGAATCTCACAAAAAGCGCGCGCCTTGGAGGCTTTTTGCGCCTAGGAGATGTAACATTTTTTTTTTTTAATATTAAGATAAGATACTTGGGGCCTTTTAAGTCATATGGTGAGTATTTGTATGATTTGTAAATTTGAATTAATTTTATATTTATTTTATTGATTGAAATTTTCTTTAAGAAGTTACGTTGCTTTTGTTTCACTAAGTATTTTCTTTATAACATATTATCATGAAAATATGGCATTGTGCCTTGAATATTAATATGTTGCTTGTTTGATATTTTGGGTTAAATTGTGAGCTTTGTTAGATGTAAGCTACAACTGTAGGACACAATCATATTTAGTCTGATATGGATTTTAATTTCTATATAGATCATCGAGGCAAAGAGTGATCCGTTTTAGAAGTGACAACTGATCCATTTTAATATTTATAATGGCAATATGTGTCATGCATTAAGTATTTTAATGTTATTTTGTGTTATTTAAGCTACATAAATGGTCACATATGTTATAAAACACTTAATGTTTTTAGTGCGCCTCGTATTCATGAATCCTGCGCTTTGAAATGCGCCTCAACTCGAGACTCTTTGCCCCATTTGCGCCTTAGTGCGCCTTAAGCCTTTCAGAACACTGGTTGCACCTAAACCGTAACCGATCAAACCAACGCGTTGCACCCATTAGCAACACCAAAAGAGATGCGTCGTTTGATGACCATTTCAATGTTTCGGTTGATTGATTGACTGAAACATTTAACAAAGCAACTTCAGTTTTTGTTACCATTTTTGGCTATTTCAACATATATATATATATATATATATATATATATATATATATATATATATATATATATATATATATATATATATATATAAACAAATAAAAAATGGTTGCTTTTATGGTCATTACTTGCTAGTTATAGTTGGGGTGGTGTTGTGGCGAAAGAAAGCTGAGGTAGTAAGGTTGCTTGGGTAAAGTTGTGGTCATCATTAGGATTGGTCTAATAAAATAGAGTTAATTACTTAAATGATCCTTGTGGTTTGCTGATTTTTACGAATCTTGTCACTGTGCTTTTTTAGCGGGTTTGGTCACTGTGTTTTTAGAATGTTACGAATCATGTCCCTATTTCGACCCGACTCCAAACGAACGTTAAAAAATACCTCAGTTGAATTAGATGGACTAACGTGAGGGCTAAACTTGTAATTTGAGTTTTCCCTCTCAAAATACAAACCACAAGGACGATTTATGAGGAAAAAAAATTAATTTTTGTTATACCAACTTTTTAAATTTTATTATAATAAAAAAATTAATTTTTTTTAGTTTTATTAAAAAATGATAATTAAATTAAAAAAATGTTAATTTTAATTTTATTATAATAAAAAATATATTTTTTTTTAATTTTCTTTGAAATTTATTACAAAAAGTTTTTGTACGTTTTATACGTTTTTGTATATTTTTATAAGAATTTTGTACGTTTTACGCTGTTTTCATATATTTTCTTATGTTCTTTTTCCGTTTTCATAAGTTTATCTGGTTTCGGACATTTTTGGATTTTTTTTTGCTTTTGGACGTCATTATACATTTTTATCCGTTTTTTAAAGTTGTTTTCATATATTTTCTTATGGTTTTTATCCGTTTTTATACGTTTTTATAAGTTTTCATCCGTTTTTACGTTGTGTTCATACATTTTCTTATGGTTTTTACCCGTTTTTATAAGTTTTTGGACATTGTTATACGTTTTTATCCGTTTTTTGACGCTTTTGTAAGCGAATAAAACGTATGAAAACGTACAAAATTTTTTTGTAATAAAATTTTAAAAAAAAAGTTATTAATTTTTTTTATTATAATAAAATTAAAATAACAATTTTTTTAATTTTATTATCGTTTTTTATTAAAAAAAAATATATATTTTTTAATTTTATTATAATAAAATAAAATTAAAAAATTTTGGTATAATAAAAATTAAAAAGATTTTTTTTTTTTTTTTAGTGTAAATTACATAAATCGTCCTTGTGGTTTGTATTTTGAGAGCGAAAACCCAAATTACAAGTTTAGCATTCACGTTAGTTCATCTATTCAACTGAGGTCCTTTTAACGCTTGTTTGGACTTGGGTCAAAATTTGGACAGGATCCGTAACATTCTAAAAACACAAGGACCAAACCCGCCAAAAAAACACAGAGACAAGATCCGTAAAAATCAGCAAACCATAAAGACCATTTAATTAATTAACTCAATAAAATATAAAGTTTTGCTAGCAATAACTTCAAATGTTGTTAATTAACGAGGTTTTGCACCCGCGCGTTGCTGCGGAGTTTTTGTATACGCAAGTTAGCCAAAAAAAGAGAGGGACGAAGTAATCTTTATGATACTGTACGATATGAAGGAAAAAAGTAAAAAACAGCAAGTCAAGATATTTACATTCATGTCATCCTACAACATAAAAACAGTACCATGAATATACAAAGGTTGGTATCTGTAATAAACCATGTGAAAATATCCTTACAAATTTAACTTTTAATATGATCGTTGGTTACATTGAGGAGGTTTGGACTGAGAAAAGCTCCATCCCACCCACATCGGCAATCAATGCTGCTGCAAAGAATGAGGAACCAACTTCTTTTTACACAACAACAAATGTCGGGTCTATAAAGGCATTGCGGAAACCTGAGCATATGGTAGACATTTAAAATCATGTCAGAGCAGTGTGAAACATAAGATGTTTAATAAGAATTATTTATACATATTCATACGAATAATACCCAAAAATCAAATGTTGAGTAAGTAAAGAAATCTGTAATCTGAAGGATTCCAGTAAGCAGAAACTGATATAACGATAATGATCGTAAGACATAGAAAAAGGCCCCCTGCTCCTTGAGCAAAATAGTAAAATTTCATATAACAAAGATAGCTTTTTTATAACAAAATAGCAAAAATGCAAAATAGTTGTTATTAATGAGCACATACTCATTAGTATTTACAGATGGTTGCTAGAAATGGGTTAAAAAGAAGTAGGAACAGGAGGCTTATTCTATGTGTACACGTTTAAAGTATGCTACTGGTTTTTTTCTCAATTTTTTCATTTTTCCTTTCTAACGGGTTAAAAAGGATATCATACAGCTCTATAGTGGAAAAGCAAGTGCAACCCTTGTATAATGAATATAAAGGATGACACATGTGTAGAACTTTGATCACACCTGCATTCATCTATGTGGTCTCAGAGATGTTGGATTCAGGTAGATGGTGAAGACGGAAAGTGCTTTCCTAATCCAGATCCTCGATATCGCTTCCGTGTGCTTCATGTAATGCCCTTTTGTCATCTTCACAGTGTCCAAAGGCTCGGTCGGTATCCCATGGTTAATAGGCTTCAAAACAAACATGTTTCAAATCATTCAAAGAAAAAAAATCAAATGAAAAAGGTCAATCCAAATGTGAATGTTTCAAATCAATTAGAAATTTAATAGTGACCATTCTGATTAGAATTTAGCCTAGTAAGAAGCAAACTATTTCCAGTCAATGGGGGCGTTTGGATTTCATATTATTAACACATACTTATGACTTATACGCATCTATGAAATGAGCACTTACCAATGTGCGTATTTTATGAAAACTGTTATAAGAAAAGTCACTATCAATCCAAACACTTCAAAAGTGCTTCTTTTATTTACAGAAACAATAGAAGCCAGTATCTCTTTAAATATGCAATCCCAAACACCCTTAAGATAATCAGAAACGAAACATATTTATCCAAAGAAAAATAATTTTACTAATCATACTATTCAAGTTCAATATTTGATAAGCTTAGTCAGGGACTAACGTGAATTTCAGAAGGAAATGTGGCACTGAAAAGCATCGTTTGCCTGCGACCAGGGGAGGCATGTCCATCCGCTCCAGAATCTTTTGAATCTGGGGTTGAAACCCCATATCCAGCATTTGATCAGCCACATCTAGAGTCAAGTACTTGATCTTCTTTAAGTGATATTTTTGATATTTCAATCATGTCTGTTAGTCTTCCTAGAGTAGGATTAAGATGCCCACATCTCTTTCAAAGCTTCTAAACTACATAAAATTCCAATTACAAAAAATGTAGAGAATCAGGATTACCGTATTTAAGGGATAATTTAGTACGACATTAAAGAGAATTGTAACATAATACTAACCTGGTTATAGACTGGTGCGCCTCCATACTCAACTACAACTTTCATATTAGTTTGATGACAGAACTTTTTGGCTTCTTTTAAAATCTAACAAAACAATGTTTGAAGTTAGAATATGAATATCACGGTAATGACTACACATTAAAAAGCACACACGGGTGTTTGGCAATCCAGTTTTAGAAAACTTCACGTGAAATGAAATAAATGAAGAATCAAAATCAGATCATGTTTGGTGTAGCTGTTAAACGGTTGCTAAAACGTGAGCAGCCTGAATTTAGGTAGCCAGATTTATGTCAATACTCAACGCAACGCATCGACAGTATACTATCTTAATATAGTCCAAGCAGAGAAGGTTGTAACTGTCCATCGAAACGCTCAAGTTCCGCTGCTAATTGCAGCCTCTCTACGCCACGATTCATGACACCTATAAAAAATGCTTATAAGTAGATAAGTCTAAAAATAAGGCTACGGTTAAGTCAAAATCAAATAAGGTTAAACAAACACCCCTTGCAACATAGTTAGCAACTCTTGTTTTCAAAAGGCTCATGGTCCTATTTTCATTTTGAGAAAGTAGCATGTACAGTGAGGGACAAAAAGATAAAAAGTAAGCAAGATTTACTTATTTTCATACCAGAACGGAGACGAAGGGAGGAGGTGACTGAGCAGCGAACGACGTCATTTTCGCCCATGATCTGAGATGCCAATCTTCTGGCCATTCTTGCTTTTCTTTCTGTTTAGATGAAAATAGCAACTTAAGATATTGTTAATGAGATATGCAATCTCAAACGCCCCATAGATGAGCAGATAGGATATTGAATGGTCGATGTCCTGAATTTGGGAGCTGAAGGCCTGAAAATGTAATTACCGAGAAAATGTCAATATTGAGTGGCCGATGGCCAGTGTATATAGCTTGGAACACAAAAACTGTAACCGGCAACATGGGTAACCGCTCAAATCAGTTCCAAATTCACCAAAACGAAAAAACGAATGCCTCAAAAAACAAAAAAGAAAATAACATAAAAAAGGATACCTGTCTACTGGAAGCGGTATACATGTGGCCAACTCCCATTATCATCAAACTCAATAATAAGCCTACTCCTACAAAGGTGACATACCGCGGCAACGGGTTTTCCTACAATAATCAGCGCTCCTTGATCTCACATGCTCAGTTTCATGCCGTGGCTTAACAAAGCATCAGCAACGGTTTTTGGCTTCATTCATTACGATAGGGCTGGGTGAAAAACTACACAATCAAATGTAGAATATCAATCAGATGGTAAAGTGTATCGAGTCAAATGAAAAATAAACTCTAAAATTGGAAGAAGTGAAATTATATGTGTAATTTATTTTTCAAGTTTGCTGATATATGAAATATGAAGAATTTTGCACATTAAATGGTGGGAAACCGACCCATTCATAAGTAAATGGTTGAAAATTGCTAGATGCACTAAAACCTGTAAATTTTATTATAACATGTCGTTCGGCAAAACATTGAAGAAAATAGATTTTCATATGGAATTAGAATAACGTAAATTGATGTGAATATCTTGTACTGATAAAGTTTTTTTTAATACTAATACCAACGTTACTTACTCATGCGGCCAAGGTGTAGCTGTTCAAGCATTTCACGCGGTTGTACACTTCTTGCAACAGCACTACTGACGATAGATGAGATACTCACAATAGGGCCATTGGTATCAACTTCTTCGCTCGCCACCATAGACCTACAATTCAGTCTGCAATAGCATAATACAATTTCAGATATTATGATCGAATATTATACAAACAGGCTGGAAAAGGCATATCTCTTTTAATAATACAACTTAGATAGTATTATATTAAACCAAAAGGCCATAAGCCTGATAAATAAGCTAATAGAAACATTAAAAAAGGATACTGCAAATGCCAGAAAAAAGCATATGAGCCTATATGAATTTGATAAATAAGGTAACACAAACCGCCCATTAATTTCTGACCAAGGCTTAGCTTACTTTTCTTTCAGCTTATTTAGTCGCATATGAGCTTATTTTAGAGCCCTTATATCTAAACCAAAAGGCCATAAGCCTGATAAATAATCTAAGCCAAACAACCCTAACAATTAAATCTATGAGTTTCACTTACGACACATCCATGTATATACCCTACGGCACATTCATTTACATACCCCATTCTCATCTCGTATGTCCTCTTACAGATTCAATTGACAACCTAAACAAATACAAACCCTCTCTACCCATCTTCCCTTTTTACCATCTACCGCGAAATAAATAAATATAAACAATTAATAAGAAACATTTTCAACTGTTTTTCTTTGCCATAAGCTGAAAAATAGAAAAAGTATCATCATGAAACTGTAATCTTTCACAGCCATAAGCTGAACAAATAAACATCATAAGGCCAAAATAAGGTAGGATAATAAGCCAATTGAATCATAACCCTAATTTTACCTTAATCCCCCATGATCATAACTGAACACAAACATAAAAAATAATTAATCCAGTACATACCTTTTTGATTATCCCACTTAAGTGTAATTGAAGCTGAACCAACCATAAAGAAAAATAATCTCCCGGCAAAGAAAACCCCTAAAATCGAAGGCCTAACTATTGCGTTTTGATTATATGATTTCAGTGTGTGTATGTGTTTATGTGATTTGTGTTATGTGGTTGTGGATTGAGAGAGTGAGGAGATAGTATGGCTTTTGCAACCAACACACCTCCAAACCCAAACCTACAAAAAATTATATGGCAAATGTCATCCCATGTAAATAAATTCGTATACAAATAAGCTAATAAACAGTTTTATTTATTTTTTATCAGCATTATCACAATAAAAATTACATGAAAAAACACTTATAACCACATATTATACAAAACCACATACAATCAAATACAAAACCACATACAATCAAATGTAAAAAACAAATTTGTAACCTCACTCCATACCCTAAATATAAGAAACTGTAATAAGGCTTAGAAATTTGCAACCCTAATATACTTGCATACACCAAAAATTGCAATAATAAGAAAAATCTCATCCATTAAAACCGTAAATCTAAGATGATAAAATTAACAGGAACATAAGACAATGATTTCAGACCTACTATGAATCTTCTTCTCTTTTTAAAAAACGCCTTGACACAACAGATCCGCTCTACTTTTCTGAATAAAAAGACAATCGTTCCACCTTATCTAAAACTATATAAAGTTAGAAGAAAAATGAGGGAAAAACCTGTTGCTATGAGAAACCCTTCGACTGTAGATGATAATATGTGGCAATCACACAACCATGTGTTGATTAAGATATTGGTTGCACTGTGCGCGGTTAATCGTCCGGTGTGTAAGTGTTTGGAGCAGAACCCAATCGGAGCCAAGGGTAAGAGATGCAGGGGAATGGTTGTGTGTGTGTGGTTGTGATTGCGTTTCTGGTTTGTGGATACACCTATGTGCGTTTGTGTACCGCTTTATTTCTAAACCCGACCCGCCCCGCCCAAACCCGACCCGTCCTAGATGGTTTCTACAGTGGCCATGTGAGGGGAGGCAAAATAGGGGTTGCCATAAAGCCCAATAAATGTATAAATGATATAATTTTTGCAATTTAATTCTTGACAATGTACAACTTCCAAACAAAAACAACAATGATCATCAAAGAAATTTAATAATGTCTCAAATATAAATAACAATTTGTTTTTACATTAGATAACTTACGGAAAAATGCAAAATCACTTGATATTTATCTCCTCAAGTTAGCAAATATTGTGAAAATATCTATAAGGCTGCCCAGTAAAAAGGATCAATCCCTCCTATTTTTTTTTTGCTATGTCATTTTTTTTTCTCCGGTGACTTTCAAGTGATTGGGTGCTCAGTAAGAGCGACCTACACTACAACAAACATACCTCACAAATATTCCTTTTTGATTAAATAAAACACATGCCTGCGTATTAAGGTGTATGTAAGAAAACATGCATGTTTTATATGAACATGCATGTTTTCTAATGCATAATTAGAGTTCTCGCAGTTCCCGCACTTAACAGGGTTTTAAAAATAAAACCATTTTGTATTGATTTGTTGCACTTAACAGGTTTTTATATAAACATGTATGTTATGCATGTATGTGTATTAAGGTGTATGTAAGAAAATATACTTGTTTTATATGAACATGCATGTTTTCTAATGCAAAATTAGAGTTCTCGCAGTTCCTGCACTTAACAGGGTTCTGAAAATAAAGATACACTATATATATATATATATATATATATATATATATATATATATATATATATATATATATATATATATATATATATATATATATATATATATATATATATAGTTAGGATCAAATAAGAAGATTACTTAAAATAAGAAGGAATAAGAAGAACTATAACTACAAATCCGAGATGCACCGACCTAAATTAGATGCATCCCTATAATTTTAGATGCATTATAACGCACCATAGTGTGTTTTCTAGCTTTTAATCAAATGCATATACGTATATTAGATGCATTTCTTGATTTCTCTTATTTTTTGTTCCTCTGCACGTGCTAAAATCATGAAAATCAATTTGCACCATCTATACATCAAATTAACTTTCGAAACTCAAGATGTTGCATCTATATGAATAGAAATGCATCTAATGCAAGTCGTTGCATCTCAAATGCGTGGTTTTGGTCACTTCTTACCACTTCTTATTTTAATTATTTCTTACTGGATCCCTACCCTATATAGAGTTAGGATCAAATAAAAAGCGAGAGAGAGAGAGAGAGAGAGAGATTCTAGTCGATCGTTTGGACGACTTTGATACAAAAAAAATGGGGTGTGATCGATTTGTTACAAAAGGATGATCGACTTGTAATCGATCGAGTATGTCGATCGTCAAGTCTTACTGCGCCTAGCCTAATATCTCTTAAGTATATCCTGGTTTTGTGTGTCCGACTAGACTTTGGTTTACTTCCTGCCCGTTTGAGTTGCTCAATCATTGATTTTTTTTAAGTAACCCAACTCGTAGTGCTGCAATGTAAATGTATATCATGGTTTGAAATTAGTGAAAAACGGAAGATGACATTTCGAAAAATTTCAAGGTCACAAAAAAAATAAAAATAAAATAATAATAATAAAAATAAAAATAAATAAATAAATAAAAAAGTATCAACAGATTGTAGTATTTGAACCTGACGTGAATCGAACACGCAACCTTCTGATCTGGAGTCAGACGCGCTACCATTGCGCCACAGATCCTGTTGTTCTATTATGTGTTACTCAAATATAATCATCTATAGTTATTCTATTCGTAAATAGAGTAATTGTTTTTGCGTTCCAAAAATGTATATTTATTTAAAAATTTATCATTTTTATCTATCTCTTCATTTGTGTTTAAATTTTGTATTTATTAGCATTTAAAGTAAGTGACTGTAACTTCATTTCATAGACATAGATGTGGAGTGTGTAGTTAAGAAGAAGAAAACCAAAGAAGCATTAACCGAATTATCATCAAGGACACTAGTGGTGCAAATAAATCGGTTAAAACCGGTTTTCGGTTTTGGGAAAACCGGTTATAAAAAAACCGGTTTTTCTAAAAACCAGTTTCGGGTTTTTTGGTTTTTCTGAAATCGGTTTTTTTTCGGTTATAAATATTCGGAATCAATTTTTTTCGTTTATAAATGTTCGGAATCGATTTTTTTATCGGTTTTTTATCAGTTCGGTCTTTTTCGGTTATAAATGTCTGGAATCGGTTTCTTTATTGGTTTCTTACCGGTTCGGGTTTTTTTTAGAATTTTACTAAAAACTTCGAACATTTATTTAATAAACTTGTTAATTATCAAACATTAATTAAATAATACACCGGAAACATACTAAACAAATACAATTATAACTTTAATTTTCACCGAAAGCATACTAAAAAAATACAACCATAACTTTATTTAAACAATGCAATTACACAACTAAAAATATACAAATACTAATACATTTCGAGCTTCGGCATGACCATCACCCGAAAACATATTAGTGTACTCAAGTATATCGAGCTTCAGCATTGCCATCACCAGTTATACTCAAGTCATTAGATCTTCCAAAAAATCTTCTACATCTAAGTCTTCATCATCAAAGTCTTCAAACTCACCTTTATCTAATTCGGTATTCGGAGGTGATATCCCTAATTCAACTACTTCTCTTGCTATAGTTTCTTCAACGTCTTGATCTAATACCGGATCTTCCAACGATGTTTCATGTTGTATCTTATCTACTCCGTCCAAATAATCTTTCAAACATACACATACTTCCACGGATTCGGCAGTTAGTCTTGACCTTCTTTCCGATATAATTGTACCGCTAGTAGAAAAGGTCGATTCGAAAGCTACCGCCGAAGCTTGGACCGCTAATAAGTCACGAGCCATAGCGGATAAAATTGGAAATTGGATTTCCCTTTCTTTTCACCAAGCCAAAATGTCAAAGTTTCCAAACTCTTCGGGACTTAAAGTTATTAAAAAGTTTGTAGCCATATATTGTCCCAACTCGCTTGTTGGGGCCGATGTTCGTTGACACTTTGTAACGTCTTCACATAAACTATTATAAAGGTTTATATTAGTGTCTCTTGCCATTCGGGACAATCCGGCCTGCATTTGGTCAACAATTGAGTTTTGTTGTTGACCATATTTTGTTGCATAAATTCCAAATAAGTTTTTTAAATTATCGTTAAATTTAAAACTTTGGGATTCTAAATAGTTGGGGTCGTGACCGTCTAACCCAAATGATAAGTCAAAATTTTCCGTTATTCTTGTTATTAAAATTTCTACGCCTCCAATAATTAAACATGGATTAAGTGCGGCGGAACAAGTAAAAACCAACGGTAAACTATCAAAATATTTTATAATTTTTTTTATAACTTTAACCATTTTTCAAAACATTTGAGTAGGTGAGTTTTTTAATTCAACTAATTTTTCCGTCATAGTATAAATTTGCTTTAAAGCTAATGAGCTAGTTGGGTAATAAACACCCGATAATATAGTTGTTGCCTCTTTAAAAACTTGTAAAAAAATAGTTAAATCATTTAGTCGATCCCAATCTTGGTCGTCTATCGAAACAGACTTATTTCTACTAACAAGTTGTTCATTAAAAGCGTTTAAAGTCTCACGTTGTCGTAATATATTTTCAAACATCATGCAAGTAGAATTCCACCTAGTATTATTATCATAGCAAGGTCCTAGGGGTATTTCACCACATTGTTTACGAAAACATCTATAGTTCATTTGTCGTTCGTTGCTTGAACTATATATATTTACTAATAAACCCCTAAATTTTGTCTTTAAACTATCACGTATTTTTAATGCCGCTTGCATGGATAAATTTATAATATGAGCAACAAAACGGGAATGAAAAAAACGCACCATCTAAAATGGGTTTTATTCGTAATTTTAACAATTCCATAGCTCTAGTATTATTGGATGCATTATCTAGTGAAATCGTAAAAACTTTATCATCTAAATTATATCCAATTAAAGTGTCAAGTAAAAATTTTCTTAAATTAGATCCCGAATGAGGATAACCAAATACTTTAAAAGCAATTTTCCGTTTCATTAATAACCAAGATTCGGGATTAAACCAATGAGCTGTAGCGGCGAGATAAGAATTTGTCGCACCATGTGGTGTGGTCCAAGTATCCGTAGTTATAGAAACTCCATATTTATATTCACGAAAACCATCAATAATATATTTTTAGTCGTTTCCCATAATTTAAAAGCATCACTTCTAAGAGTAGTACGACTTACTTGTTGATACCGCGGTTGTAGCCTCCTTTTGATGATCTCCGTAAGCTTCACGTTGTCGAAGTGGTTGAATGGAAGCGCTTGTTGAATGACAAACTTCGTAAAATCAAGTCGAAGCGCATCATTATCATATATAAAACTTGACCATCCACACCAATAGTTCCTTGTGACGTATCATTTTGGCTAACCGCACTACAACCGTTCTTATGAGTCCTTAGTGTAGTGTTAGACGAGGGCCCGAGGGGTTATAAAATTTCCTACATTTCTTGCAACGCGCCTTATCCAACCCATCATTCATAATACACAAATTGAAATTAGACCAAACATCCCCTTTTCGTTGAGTTGGTCTAATTCGCACAACATCACCATTTGTGTAAACTTTTCGTGCATTGCTAGTTCTAACGAAGGGACCAGTGGAAGCTTGTTGTGATTGTGGGTTTTTCATTATAGAGGGATTAGAGAGATATTTGAGAGATTAGAGTATATATATAAAGATTAGAAAGATATGAGAGTGTTTTTTATGTGTTTTCAACCATAACTCATTACATATATTTATACTACAAATGCATGGCTTAAAAAAAATGGCTAGAAGCCCGTTACCTCCAAATTTTTTTTAGAAAAAAAACCCGATTAAAACCTGTTTTTTTTAAACGGCTAGTTTGACCAGTTTTTTGGCCGGTTAAAACCGATCTACCGTCAACGGCTAAAAAAAAGTTAAAACCGGTTATTTGAAAAAACCGGTTAACACCGGATTCATAACCGATAAAAAACCGGTCCACATATAAAACCATAAACCGGTCTAACCGGTTCAGTTAAAAAAATCATTTTTTAAACCGGTTACGGTTTAACCGACCGGTTAAAAAAACCGGTTTTCATTTGCACCTCTAAAGGGTAATGCTCATATACAGATGATACTCAATCTTGGGGCTTTTATCTCATGAACAGTGTATTTTCTTTTCAGACAGTGAAAATTTTATCCTTTAAATCTGAAAAACGTGAAGCTTGTAACATTAGGGGTATCATATCTCAACGCCCTACTATTGTTTTCTTCTGTTACATATACTTAAGCAAATGTTCATATTATGTACACTTCGCCATGACAGGATTTGGTATGTTGTTGTTTTATACTATGTACTAGCTTCAAGACCTGCCTGACGGGCGGGCTAGCTCTATGAAACCATTTTAATAAATATTACAAGAGTATGTATAAAGTTGATTAAAAATGGAGCATAAAAAATATGTAATGAGTGACGGAATGTACAAAAAGAAAAGTTGTAATAAATAATTAACAAAACATAGACGAACAAAATGTTGTCACCCTCCCAATTGCATCTTCAAGCAATGCTTTGTGTGTTGCAATACTCACTCGAACCCAATTCTTCAAGCCAACATCATCCCCTAAGACAATAAATATTATCATATGAGCAAAAATAGTACTAAGAAGATCATTTAAAGTTCACATTTAAAGAAACTTCTGAATATATTAATGAGGGTTCGATTACTAGGAAAAAGAACCATGGAATCCCTTTTGCCAACTTCATATAGAAATATGTATCATCAGCTACATCATTAAAAGCCGATAGGTTTAACTTCACCCGTAAAAGCAAATTTACATAAACTTAAAGAAATCTAATCCATATCCAAAGTGTATGTCAGTTTCACGAAAAATGTTTACCATGGCTTAAGCCAATAAGCTAAAGTTAATAAGCTCTAAAACATCATCTTATCAGTTTTTCCAAAATCAAATAAGCACATAAGCTCGCTAAATAAGCTATCCAAACGCCCCCACATAATCTCAAATAGGTCAAATTGGAAAATATATTACAGGTAAAAAAGTGTCAAAAGTAGCTCTAACTACTATTTTTTACGAATAAGATCTCCTAAGTCCTTTCATTCCATAAACTATATAATTGCAAAAAAACAAACTTAATCAATTACAAAGTCTTGCCTTTGAGGGTTTACAATCTAAATATGTGTTAGACTTAACCCCTTGGACAGGTTGTTCAGTAGGATTTCTTGACTTTACAGGCACAAGATCCTTGAGCGCTGGAACCTGATGTTTTCTCGAATGCTAATACTATAATATTGATTCCTATAACGATACTTGCCACATAATACTATAATAGTAAGTAAATAGATTAGCTCAAACACAGAACATACCGCGACTTAAGGTCCATAAGTAACATAGAGCACACTATAATATTGATTCCCGTAAGGATACTTGCAACATATTTATAGTAATTCATCAAAAGCAAAATAGTATAAATACCAATCACAATGATTATTGTGGAGTTTGTTAGACTCCTTGGATCGTTTTAAGCACTAGGGTTAACAATAATAATGTCAATAATCATGCACAGCGGAATTAACAAAATATCATTATTATTGAACAAGGTTTCTTCATCATCATCTCTAACTCTACCAAACACAAACAATCTAGGCGTTTACAATAAGACTACGCCTAGACACACACACTTTAATTTAGAAGTCTACATTGAATTTGTGCACACAAATAATCAATCCCTGTATCTCTTTATATAATAGAGATACTAGGGTTACAAAGGATATTCTAGAATAATAAAAAGATATGCAGTAATCTTTTTCTTTCTTTGCAAGTTTCTTCCTTTGTCTCCATAAGTCCCTCATGTTTCACATGTTTTATCTTATCAACTTAATTGTAATTCCCAACAATCTTCCCCTAGTTGATAATGACAAACCAATAAGTATGAACTTCCCCTGAAGTTAGTATGTCATGAAACATGTGACTTCCCCTTACACCATGCATATCACCAAGGATCTTCAAGTTGCAGTTTCAACGTAAATATTCTTCCCCTTTTTGTCTTATCCACTAGGGGACTCAAAGTAAATGCAACTTTGATCTTCGCAACCACTAACCCACTATCATACTTCCAATCCAGTCTTCCAATGTCTCGAATTACCCACAATTAAGAACACCAAAAAGCTTACTATAAATGAACGCAAGACAATAGAATCCCAAACTATCAGTAATAATAACAACTAGTAGTTGTAAAAACCTTCACCTCGATGTAGCATATAAATGGTTAATCATTTAACATTTAAGCTTCCCCTGAAACCCATATGTTAACCATTTGTTGAATCTTCAATTCTGTAGGCTCTATGTAATGATTACCGATGAAGAAAACTAAATATAACGAACTTGATGAAGAAGTAGAATATCCCAAACTTGTGTCTTATGTCTTGTACTATCCATGAGACTTTGAACTTATACCCAAAACCGAATATATAAGTAGACCGCAATCTCTTGACAAAATCCTCATCTTCAATGAGACACTGAGCACAATAACGTAACTCCTTCAAGTGATAGTTAACTAGGTCTTCGTCCATCCTCCCCTTGACCTATGAAAACTAGATTTGACAAGTCTTCGTCACCACCGTATAAAACAAACAAGTTATCTTCAAAGTGTAACACCCACTTTGAGATATGTGATTGAGGCAAAAGCAGTCAACCTAAATTGACCGAAGGATGGTCAACTAGGTCAAACAGCCTAAGAGTCAATCTCCGTGGAAGTACAGGGTTTCCCCGGGTCGTTATGTCCCGACGAGGTGTGATGGTAATCAAAACGGGTTTGTGATCGGGTGAATTTGGACAGAAAAGGGTTTTGAGTGATTTGTATGGTTACACTAAGATATGAGGAATGAAAATAACTTAGAAACACTATATAAACAATTACTGGTGATCAGATATACTAAAAACGTGAGCTAAGTCTAAAAACGCGTACGTTCAGATTAAAGTTATGTGAACGTACGAAATAAAATGCGAGTTTTGTAGAAATAAAATACCTACGAATATGAAAATTACATTTTTACAATCCTAATGATAAAAGAAAATTTTTAGAAAATTAAAATTAATTTTTACACTATTTATATAATTATTATTAATTAATTACTAATTTCCTAATTACTTTTAATCATTCAAATTACACTAAATTATAACTAATTATGAAATTTAACTAGAAAAATGAAAATTAAATTTAGAAAAATCTAAAATATTATAAAACTAATTTTAAAACAGAAAATCTATTTTTTTAGACTTTTTAAATAATTATTATTAATTAAAAACTAATTATTAATTAATTTAAACTAACATTAATTATTAAAAATACTAAATGAAAAGAGAAAATTATGAAATTTTTTCTAAAAATACTTATTAGTAACAGAAAGCTAGGAAAAATATAAAAATGAGAAGTGCTTAATGAAAAAAGCTAAAAAAATAAGCTAAAAGCTTAAATAGAAGCTATCACTTCTAGAAAAGTTGGATTTTCTTTGATTTTCTTTTACAAACCTATTAACTAACTGAAAATAGGGAACTTTTGTAAAGACAAAATGCTTGGTGCTTAAAAATAAGCAGAATGCAAGATGAAATGCTTATCAGCTTATATTGAAACTTAATAGGACTTTGTGGACTTGAAAAAGCTTATGGCAAGCCAAACAGTGAAAGCTAAATATAAAGTATGCTACAATAGGTGGAATGTAATGGACATAAGCTGGAATAAAGGGAATAATACACTAAATAAGCTGAGTGATCAAAATTGTCACAACTCGTAAATTCTGGTCTTTTCCCGAACTTTCACATTTACTATTCATCGATCACTATTCATCATTTTACTATTCATCTTTTTCGGAGTCAGTTTGTGATTCTGAGAAGCGTTCAAAAATTTTACTATTCATAAAACACTATTCACCTCCGGAGAAAATTTGTCATTTATACGTGAGTTGCGTCATTTCTGTACACGTACGATTAACAACCTAATAAACGTTATCTTATGAGCTATTATTTTAAATAATTGATCCGTCAATCCCAACTGTGGTCCTAACATATTTTTATACTCATAATAATAATATAAAAATTTTATTATTAAATTGCCCGGTGTTTTCAAATCAACTGTTACGTTTTCCGGTCGGAGCTTATTACTCCGTCGGTTTACGATATTTCAACCCGATCATTATTTTAACTTCCGATTCTCATCAGGAATATTATTTTACAATTTTTACAACTTCATTATATTTTATTTTATCTCGTTACAATTTTATTTCTAGCAAACTCGGTACCCGGTATCCCTTAAAACTAAAATATCTAGCATAATATTACATAAATCTCACAAGTCACCAACTCATTTTTTTTCTTACACAACCCACGCCTTCCCCCTCACTTAATTCCACATTTTGTGGATCTTGTCCTAAAATTAAATATACTACTTGACTAGAATAGATATACATTTCACCTAATGTTGTTTTGCTCATTTTATTCACACACAAACTATCTACAAAAATTTCTCTCCTCTTTTTCTCTTCATGTATAATCGGTCAAGGCACCAAGGAGCAAGAAACCATAATTTTTTCCAAGATCAAGTCATTATCTAGTTCCTTTTGTTGTCTTTGTTTGAGTTTTGTAATAAAAACTCAAGGTTTCTTTGGTTTTACTCATCCAAGCTCTATAATCTTTCTTGTAAGTTGTCAAACTCTTGTTCATAATTTCTTCATGTTATTTTTATGGTCATATGATTTCCATTCAAGATCTACATACATATGTTAGTTATACCACTCATTTATATATATATATATATATATATATATATATATATATATATATATATATATATATATATATATATATATATATATATATTTATATATATATATATATATATATATATATATATATATATATATATAAAACTTTTGATCCCTAGAAATGGATTATAGTTAGATCCTTGTTAGATCCACTTGATTTATGATATTTAGGAACCCATGACACCCTAAGAAGGTGTATGGTAAGATTAGACTAGATTTGTGGTGATTGAAAGTGGTTTGGTTGAAGTTAGAACTAGATTGGAACACTAGGAATGGTTTTTGAAACAATATATTTACCTACTGTCCTTATTTTGAAATCGTGGGAAAATCAGTAGATGATGGGTAATTTTTGACCAAAGATTTAGAAAATACTTTTAAAAACGAAACTTTTGGCGAAAGAACGGATTAAAACGAGTTAATAACGAAGGAGATATGATTTTCCGAATTTAACGACGAAAACTATTTTCTGAAAAACTGCATGCTGTTTGACAGTTTTCGATGGGCAAATAGAGGCGTTAAACGTAATCTAGAGGAGCCGAGCTATCGAAAATATATTAGTATATACTAAAACGAATCCGTGGATATAAAGAACGAGTAAAATGAGCTTAAAACGACCAAGTTATACACGTTTTAAAATCGTCAAAACTATATATATATTTAGTCACTACTAGAAAATAATATAACTACGTACTAAATAATATATTTTCTAGATTTCTTATTCAAGGGGTTTATTTTTAACTAACGAAATACGTACGACCCAAGGTTTATTTATGCGACTACTAGACGATATCTTAAGGTTTTCAAAACGAGGAATATAACACTAACGTTTTTATATACGATATATTACGACAAGTTTTTATAAGCCTAGTTGGACTTATTTTTCCTAAGTGTGGAAAATACTTTACTTTGACTATAACAATTATTTTCAAGTTACGAGTGGTATAGGTATCATGTGCATGTGCATTCATTACATCCTTTCATGATCTAAGTAGATCACTATCATTCATATTAGGTTGCAGTTAGAGATCGAACCTCATTTCTGTGTATCCACATTTGTCATCGTAGCTATCGCACCAGGTGAGTCATAGCCCCTATTCTTTTAAATTGTTTTGTTAACGTTTTGGGGGAGAATACATGCTCGTTTTTACATAAATTACTACTTGACTCTTTGAACTCATTTGACCTTATAACTTGTTTTGAACTCTTGAACTCGACTTGAACTTTTGAACTTAATGTACCGTATGTACTATGACCTAAAGTCTCACCTTATTGGTGGAGCGTTCTTAACCCTAAAGTCTCACCTTATTGGTGGAGCGTTCTTAACCCTAAAGTCTCACCTTATTGGTGGAGCGTGCTAAGTCTCCTTTGTTCGGAGCAACACTATAAAGTCTCTCCTGTTCAGGGCATCCTTAATAATTCTCGCCATGGTGGAGTGACTAATAATTCTTCGCCAAGTCGGCGGAGTGACTAATAATTCTTTACCTAGGTGGCGGAGTGACTTCAAGTCTCCCTTGTTCGGAGCGGCCTTGACTTATGTTGTACTATGTGCCCTTATTGTAAACTATATTGACCACGTGTACTTGACTACTAAACATGCAACTATTTAGCAGTGGGTTGTGAACACACATGTTACAAGTCTCTTATGGCGGGACTTGTAACTGAGTGGATTTATGATGCCTTTGCTGTGTGACCATTTTTCTATAAACTTTATTTGTTAAACAAACTCTATGAACTCACCAACCTCGTGTTGACACTTTAACATGTATTTTCAGGTTTTAACTAATGGCACGCTACTGGAGGTTTTGGCAGGGCATGGCATGGTCATAGAAGACTCTGATTATTTATATGGGGACCGTTTTAAACTATTTTAAGGGCCTACTTCCGCACTACTTTTAACGATGTAAATTCAATATTTTTGATTTAACTATTTTATTCTAAAAGATTGAAGTGAAAACCATTTTTGAACTAGTGTTGTAATACCAATTGAGTTACACCCCAGCTACACGTATGCTTCCGCTGGACCCAATTTGGGGGTGTGACAAAAATAAGCAAATCCAAAATCCTTACACAATCACAGGCCATAAATGGCAATTTCCAGGCCTAAAAATGGTTTATCAAATAAGCTAATGAAACCTAAACAAGCTTGGGATCCTAAAGTCTGGTGCAGGGGCTTTCCAAAAAGCCCACAAGCTCAGTTTGAGCTTGACCAGGGAACAAGCTAGGGGCTTGAGAGATGAGCTCAGTGAACTGAAAAGAACAAGAACAAGAGAGTAGTAGCAGCAGACAACACCAAGCTCAAATAACTCAAGTTTATTTACTTAAGCTAATAACTAACTAATAACTATTCTAAATTAAGCTAAGCTAACTAAATGGGCAGGGAATGAAATCAATAAGCACTTATGAATCCTAAACTCTAACCTATTGCTGCTGATATTGGAGCAAAACAGCCCAGAAAGGGCCAACTTAGAGCTAGTGAAAAGCTGTCAGAAGCTAGTCCTTATTCTGCCAAACTGAAAGTATAGCAAGCTCATACTACAAACTAGTTATAAACCAAACATTGCACTCTAATAAGCTATAGCTGAAGATAAGCCAAGCTGAAAATGTGGGCATTTGGGTAACTTAGGGGCCTGCAGGTTCAGGGGGTTTTGATATAAGCCACAAAATAAGCTGCTATCAACTAAGCAAAAGCAGAAAAAAATAGCTAAGATCTATGATATCATGCAACCAAAGAACAAGTGGACACAATCTTGACTATAAGTGAGTTTATGAGGGGGCTGATGGGGCAAGGTTAACTGATGCAGCAGGCCTCCAATTGATGAGCATGTTTATGCAAACAACTAATTCGCAAGGAAACACTGATGGACCTAATAAGCACTAAAGAGATGGATAATCAACATCTTTACTAAGCCTGAATCATTCATCAAGCAAGCAAAACAAAGAAAACCAGAACTGGCCAAGAGATCAGTGGACCAAAGGGCTATGTTTGTGGGCCTAACAAGCTGACATAAAAAATTATGAAAAATATAGAAAAATTACTAACATGTAAACAAGCTACCAGTGTATTGCCATGCAAAATTTCAGGGGAATTTAGCTAGAAACAAAGAAATCAAAAATACAATCCTAAGTGGCAGTGGGATTAGTTGCCACTGAATACCATGTGCACAAATGGGATCTTTGACCTGTAAAAGTCAAAGACATGCATGCAAACTATCTCAAACCTATTCTAAACTATTTTGGAGCAAATAAAGCACGAAAATAGAACTAAATCTAAACTCTTATCATAGTGATTTATCTAAACAGTTCTAATATAAAATTAAAAAGAAATCAAGCTAACACACTAGAAACTATAGGAAAATGATAAAATTAGGTTTAAAACTACTGAAAACAATAAGATAAAGCTGATTGAAGTTGGAACCTTGGTCAAAAACAAGTTTATGCCAACAGAAGTACTTGTGCCAAACACTCATTTCCAGGACTGTTTTGCATTTTTTTGACCATGAAAAGCTGATTTAACTAATAAGCTATGAACTTACAATCTTAATTAAGATAAAAAGAACTTATCTAACACAAATACATCATAGAATGAGCAGTAATTAATAAGCTAATAAGCACTTTTAAAAGAAGCTTGAATTTCATATTAATATAAAAACTGTGTACAAGGAATTTATAATAAACTTTTAAAAACTGAAACTAAAACAATCTTAAAGACTTAAATTAAACTAGAACCTGCTTCTAATACTAACTACTACACTATTGTTAACTACTGCCAAAACAATGGCTACAAGAGACCTATTTATACTCAAAATAATAAAAATTAGGGTTTCACTTTTGTCTTGTCCTCTTCTGGGCTTCTTCTCATGAAATCCCAGCCGTTGGTTCCCTTTAATTTGATCTCATCCATTAGTGGTGTTTTGGCGGGAAATTGAGGTTTTGCAACTTGGCAGATATCTTGGCAGGGTGGGTTAGGTTTGTTGTTTAGTGGTGGAAAGTGAGTGTAGGGTGTGGAGTGTTGCAGAGGAGAGGGAGTAGGGTGAATGATGGTGTTGGGTGTTTAGCAGGTTGTGGAAGGTCACGGGGTAAAGGGAAGGGGGAAGTGAGGTTGTTTGTTTGAACTTAGGTTTGACCGGGGTTAAATAATACGGGGTGTATTATTTTAAGGCTTGGTGGGCTTTTGGTGATGGGCTTGGAGGTATAAGGGTGGATTAGTGGATTAGTGTGAGTTTGTTTTGTGTTTGGATTGGGTAGGTTTGTTTGTTGGGTAATAAAAGGGTGGGAAGTGTTTTGAGTTTGTTAAATTATACAAAGGTCCATTTGGTTTAGATAGTAAGTACAAGGACCAATTATGCAACAAGCTGAATTTAGAGGGGTGGGATTTGTAACTTCACTAAAGTTATCATACGAACCATAATTGCCAAACTTTAAATTCCCAAGGGTTTGTTTTGTTTATTTGCCAAATTTGAACATACGGGGACCAAAATTGCCAATTCTAAAACTTGAAGGACTAAACTTGTAAATTCTCAAAACATTTCACCCAAAGACCATTTTTGATAATATTTGACTTTTAAAGGACTTGAGTTGACTTATCTTTCAAAATAAATTGTTCAGGGACTAGTTTTGACAATTTTTGAAAGTTGGGGGACTGAAACTGCCAATTGTGCAGACTTTGTTCGTTTTTCATCTGTTTTTAAACATTTTGCATCTAAAACATATAAAACATAACCCTTGGGATATTTTCAGTATTTTGATGCATTTCTGAGTGTTTTTAAACATTTTTGCAGTTCAGATTAACTAAAAATAATGAGTATTTACACACTCATCAATATGATAAGAACACAAACTTGTGAAACTCAACTACAACATCAAATAAATGATAATCAATCTTCTTCGTAATCAATTAATCCAATAAGAACGAGCCTTTTTAATCCTTTAAGAACATAAACCAAACTTCTTGTGTGTGTGAACCAACCAAACTTATGTGTGTGTCATCGAATAAGTTTCATCTGCTGTCACTTAAGAAATCACACATATACTAGCAGCTTTAACCAAACCACGAGCAATACCAATATATAAAGAGCAGTAGAAACCCAATAGGTACAGTAGTAGCATGCTTGAAAACGTAGCAGCAGTGTGATAGCAGTAGAAAAATTCTCAAGCAGCAGTAGTATCAAATAGCTAGCAGTAGAATGAATATTGTAGCAACAGTATCTAAATAGCAGCGGTATAAATCAACCAAGCAGCTAGATGACAAAAACTTTGTTGTACCGTCCCATGTACTTTTGTCGCCTTTTTTTTTAATATTTAACTCCACACATTAATACCCAACTTTTGTGAGAAATTGACATATCATATAGAAACGATAATCATGCGTTTATTTAAGCGACCCATAATTCCATGTGCACTGACCGATTTAAATAAGATAATGATTTTAAATTGTCACTGTCCCACGAATTTGTGCATCATACTCCCTAGTGAATAAACAAATTAGCGATGAGTAAATAATCCGACAATTAAAATATCAAACAACCGACCCATGATGATGATTCAACCAATAATACGAGAGTAGTGACATGCCGATCGATTGATAATGATGCCATCCCATGATCAATAAAAAGTACGAGGTTATTATTTTAATCTTCCAATTCATTAATGCACAGACCCTCAATAATCATCACCAATTAATTCTAAATATAATACACCAATTCATGTATAAATAAAATAACGACAAACTTTACTGACCCACATTCAATTCTTGCGGCACAAGATTAGAATTGAGAATTAAAATATCACTGCACCGTATAACCCTTTTGTCGCTAAAACAATTCTTCAAATCACAGCAGCAGTATAAAATAAAATAATAACGATTACCTCAAGACTTTTTCAAATCTGCTCTTGTCGACAATAAAAGTTGTCAAATCCTTAGGTAACGAGCTAACCTATCTCTGATGCCAATTGTGGAGTTTGTTAGACTCCTTGGATCGTTTTAAGCACTAGGGTTAACAATAATAATGTCAATAATCATGCACAGCGGAATTAACAAAACATCATTATTATTGAACAAGGTTTCTTCACCATCATCTCTAACTCTACCAAACACAAACAATCTAGGCGTTTACAATAAGACTACGCCTAGATACACACACTTTAATTTAGACGTCTACATTGAATTTGTGCACACAAATAATCAATCCCTGTATCTCTTTATATAATAGAGATACTAGGGTTACAAAGGATATTCTAGAATAACAAAAAGATATGCAGTAATCTTTTTCTTTCTTTGCAAGTTTCTTCCTTTGTCTCCATAAGTCCCTCATGTTTCACATGTTTTGTCTTATCAACTTAATTGTAATTCCCAACAATTATGATAAAATTAATAAAAAGAAAATCTTACAAAGCTGTTACTTGAGAATATACTTCCCACTCCCCATCATTGGCCTATAAAACAATCGTATCATATGCAGTGATCATTAGTTTAAACAATTATAGGTAAATAAATTAAAATTGCTACCTCTATATTAAGGTTTCTTAAAGTGACTAATTGTCACTTACATATGAATATCAACCATGTTAATAAAGTAATGCAAATCTCCACCTTCTTTACTGATTACACCACGTTTTCCTACATGATGATAAAAGACCCTATACATGATATCAAGTAAATAGATTAGCTCGAACAGAGAACATACCGCGACTTAAGGTCCATAAGCAAAATAGAGCACACTATAATATTGATTCCCGTAAGGATACTTGCCACATATCTATAGTAATTCATCAAAAGCAAAATAGAATAAATACCAATCACAATGATTATGATAAAATTAACAAAAAGGAAATCTTACACAGCTGTTACTTGAGAATATACTTCCCACTCCCCATCATTGGCCTTAAAAACAATCGTATCATATGCATTGACCATTAGTTTAAACAATTATAGGTAAATAAATTAAAATTGCTACCTCTATATTAAGGTTTCACAAAGTGACTAATTGTCACTTACAGATGAATATCAGGCACGTTAATAAAGTAATGCAAATCTCCACCTTCTTTACTGATTCAGCCACATTTTCCTACATGATTGTTAATACAAATATCGCCTAAAAATGTTATTTATATTTTACGATCTTTGCTAAGTTTTGTTAATGACAAAGTATGAACTTTTGTTTATAGTAAAAACATCACTTTAGTTTTAAGTCTTGTATAACTAGATTTTACATTTATCTTTTAACATAACATTGTTTTTATTTCTTAAATAAGTAAGTGTCACATCACATCAACATGCATTTATGGTAAGTTTGTGTGTTTGACTTACCATAAGCTCTTACACATTTTTGGAAGCATTCCACTTTTAATTCAATGTGTTTGACTAGAATTTAGTTGATGTGACTTTGGTTGGTTTGGAAAGATTTATTGCAAAACCTACTGTGTGCCTGGCGGAACCCTGGAGGTACACGGGCGGAATCTGCCAGACCTGCTGAAGGATTTGCTATAAATACCAAGCCACTTGCTAGTTTTTACCCATCACTTTAGGACATATATTTCACATATTCTCTCATCTAACTAAGTAACATTTGACTTGTGTGATCCTCTTATGTAGCAAAGGAGTTCACAAGTTCTTCCAAGAAGTTACAAGTTTCAACTCAAAAGTTGCAAGGCTTGTTAGCTTTGTTATGTATGAACTTTGGTAGTTTATACTTCATTTGTATCTTGTGTAGAAGTGATCGGTTAGTATTTTAGGCCTCAAAATACATAGTGTGTCAGGATTTGTTGTACCCTTGTAAAAGAAGTATCGGGAGTGGTTGTACCCTTGTAAAAGAACTCGACATCTAGCTTAGTGTCGAAAATAGTGAATAGGCGACGTTAGGTTGGTTCTACCTTGAACTAGGACCCGGTATCTAGCTTTGTACCGGATAAAGTGTAAGCGACGATTGTAAAGGTTTCTCCACCCGTGAAAGGAGTTTGTTGACTAGTGCTTGAAACTCTCGAGTTGGAAACTCGGGGCGTGGATGTAGGGCAAGGAAAAAGAGTCCTTGTAGCCGAACCACGATAAACAATCGTGTTGTGGTTTGATCGTTTCTTTCTTTATCTTTGCATATTACATATTGTCTTTATTTAGAATCGCTAATTACACGTAAAGCTTTTCAAAGATTAACAAGTATTTTGAGTTTATATCTTTGATCAAACGTAAAGCTTTTCAAAGATTAAAACAAGTAATTTGAGTCTATATCATTAAACAAACGTAAAGTTTTAATAGATAATTAAGAATAAAAAGCGGTAAACTATTCAACCCCCTTCTAGTTTTCCACAATTATGATAAAAGACCTGTGCATTTTCAGGTCCTGATGGCATATTCTAGTTGTGGATAGGTGGCAAAACAAAATGACCAAACATGAATAACGTGTTTCAAGTTTCATCTTTATCTTTGTTGACTTCATCAACATTTTCTTCATGTTTAAACTTTGTGGTATTCCCTTCTGGTGCAACAATGTATGCTGATGCAGTGAGCGATACAACTTCCTAGTAAACTCATTGGGGGTAGTTTACATGTCCTTCATCTTGATCTTAAGCTAAAAAGACTAATCCAAAAAGTTCAGGCATGCTAGGATCATAACTCCAACCTGGACACGATAACATATTTCAAACAATGTTGTTACCAGTAATCATAAACTATTAACCATACAGGAAACTGCTTACAATAGACGGTTGGATGGATGCAAAACATTGAAGCATGTCTTAATTAAAACTTTAATTTTAATAGAGTCAAACCACGTAGTGTTATGTCAAACAATTCATTGTTCCACTTTGCATCAAGTTTCATCTGATAATAAAGGGTATTTAGATTTGTTACATTAAATTGCTTATATTCTTAAATAAGTCAGAACCATTTTTTAAGTCAATATAAATTTAAAAAAAAAGCCCTAAATCACACATAAAAAATAATCAACTTACAATTAAAATCAAGAAATCAACAACATTCGCATATCAATCACATAAAACTGATTATAAAGTTCAAACCTTTATCAAACAAAACCAAAAAATCCATCAAATAAAAAATTAAAAAAAATAATATCTCTGTCGGATACATACCAATACGATGAGCATGTTCGGAACCCCAAACACGAAATCATTTTCTGTATTATGTAGCATAGAGTAATTACATAATAGAAGTCCTAAATTATAGCCAACTCCAACAAAAAATTCTAAATTGAATTTAGTAAACTTTAGAAAAAAAATTACACATTGGTGGATCCTTAACTGTATATTAAACTGTTTCAATAATAATCTAATTAAACAAAATGACAGTGAATTTTTATGATGGTTAATTTCATTTCCAACTGAAGGCACCAAACCTTTATAATATTCAAGTAAGATAGAATATAATGTCACAAGCAAGAGTAGAGGTTTATTATATCACATGCATCTTGACGACACTTTACAAAAAGTCATCATGTTATTGAACCTCAACATGCTTCACATTCTTCAATATTCTGAATTTTCTTGCTTAAAATCTAAATTTGTTTTGTGTATTTCTACATTGAAGAGTTTTAAGACAAGTAACATGAGATACCAGAAAATATTAATTTTGCAATATATTCTCTAACTCATGTGCATCTTTATCACAAATATGTAACATATTTACGCATTTAGTATAAACCGTGGTTGCAGCAGCAACTGCAACTTTCTTAGTTGGTGTTGCATAATCACCATCAAGGTTACAATCACAATCTTGCCAGTAATACAAACAAAACTTCTAAAATGAACGATTCAAATATAAACCAATAAAAAGGAACACGATTCAATATACCTCCATCAGAATCACTTTCATACGAACTGACATATGTACTGACATAAGAAGAATTGTCTACCATCGTTCGATCTGTTGTCGACAATGAGCTAGAGTGTCGATAATGTTTGCATATATATCAAGGTCAAACCTTTCAAGCTAATAAAGTCATTTCAACATGCATCTAGTGTGTGTATAGTAAACTTCAAGAATCATATCACAACCTTAAGTTGAGGATGTACACTTTAATATGCAAAGATTGGATCAATTTTTTTTTTATCTTTTGTGCAAAGATCTCGAACTTAAGGTTGTGATAACGTAAACCCTTGAAATAGCGATGACTAATCTACACTCTTGCTAATAGACCATTTACAAAACACGTAGTGTTCATTCAATAACATGATAACATCATCAAATTTGTACCAAACATGAATTCATAGTTCACCAGAAATCAAGCACAAAAGCCAGTAAATCAAATAGGTCACATTTTTTTTACCTTTGATTCGAGTACGCCTTATACTCAGGTATAGAACCATGTTTTTATCTTCTTCGGTAAACATAAATCTACAAATATAAAACATCAATTAGAAACTATTATTTTGCTGAAATCAATTGAAGCAAATGAATCAATGAAATCTTACCCTAGTTAAACAAATTTGAATAAAATAAATAATAACAATTATAGATCAGTCAATATAAAACAAAATCCGAATTTTTTTTATTATATATAAAAATTGGAAATACGATTATAAATTAGAAGATCAATACAGGTTACATTACATTAGCACTTTAGATCCTTGATTTGGATTTGAAGACATATATAATAAATCGTTTATGATGTAATTTTCCGATGTATGAAGCATTAGTGGAAATTGACAATGAATTTTCAAATTGGTGATTGTGATCAGATTGTGATTTGGATTTGATTGACAGATTGATTTGGCTCTAAACATTCAACTAAAATCAACCACAGATGTGGTCAATATAGTCAAATACCCTAGACCAATGCTTCCGGACAGTACAGTGTTTTCCCGGGTCGTTATGTCCCAACGAGGTGTGGATGGTATTAAAACGGATTTGTGATCGGGTGATTCTGAACAGGAAAGGGGTAATAGGGGTTTGAATGATTACGCTAAGGAAATATAAGTGAAAACAACTTAAATAAACTAAATTAACTAAAACGTAAAGTTACATTACCCTAGAACGTTTTTAAAATTAAAAAAAAAAAAAGCGCGTTTACGTTAAAAATAACGTCTACGCGCAAAATAAAAAGTGAAACGGGAGCAAATAAAGTCCTACGGTTATGAAAATTACATTTTTACAATCCTAATGATAAAAGAAAATGTTATAAAAAAAATTATTTTTTAGAGTTTTTATCTATTTATTATTAATTAAAAACTATATAAACTAAAATTAATTATAAAAAATACTAAACTATTTTTGAAAATTACAAAACTTTTTCTAAAAATACTTTAATATAACAGTTTAATAGGAAAAATAGGAAAAGATCTAAATGCTTATAAATAAGCAGGAAATAAGCTAACTAGCTAATTAAGCTAAAAGGAAAAAAAAGGGTTAAATGCATTGTTTGTGTAGTATTAAACGAAAAATACCCAAGGGCAGAGTTGGTTATGTGTTGTGTGTGGTGAGGTTTAGAGTGCAGGAGATCCTGGGTTCGAATCCCACCTCTTGCACTTTTTGCAAATCATTTTTATTTTTGGTTTTCTAGTTACAAATCTATTAAACACTGAATAATAAACAACTTTTATAAAAACAACTTTTCTAAAAACTACAACTGAGCTTAATGATTCAACAGTTAAGCTATAATAAGCTTAAATGAGATTTTAAGATCTAAAAGGCTATAAATAAGCTACTCAGAGGATACTAAAAGCTAAATAAGCTAACAACAACTGAAAAGAGTAGAAAATAAGCAAAAGAGAAAAGAAAATGACACAGAATAAGCCAAAAAGTACAATAAGCAAATCCAACCCAAACTGAGCACTGAAACAGGCCACAAGGCTTTTTGCAGGCCTAAATTGGTTTATCAAATAAGCTTATGAGACCAAAAGAAACCCTGAACCAATTAGCTTGCACCATGGCCTTTCCAAAAAGCCAAAATACATAACCTATGGCCCCCTAATAAGCTCTCAAGGAGCTTATGAAAAGCCCTCTTTACACTGATGACTCAGTGCAAAGTTTTCAATGAAGGGAACTTGTAGGGCAAAGATAAGCAAATAAATAAACACAAGATAGTGAAATAAGCATATGAACATGAGGCCAGTACAACAAGCTCCCCATAAGACCAAATTACAAGTGATAAGCTCATAAGACAAGCTCAGAATGAGCTTGTGGATTTGATGGGTCAGCCTGACCCATATGGTGCAGGGCAACAGATGGCCAAACAGGCATATTCAAGCTATCCTAAAGCTATAAAAAAAAATATTAAAAATAAAATAAAAATAGACCAAGAATCACAAGCTACCAGATTCTAATTTCCCAACTTACCAAAGGCTAATTCTAAAAACTGAAGTCATGAAAATTCTTACTAGTTTAGAAAAAAAAAACTGACTAACTAATTTGACTTTTTAAGTAAACACTTGGGTTTGACTTATTTGAGATTCTACTGAGCTTGATTAACTGAAAATAATATATTAAGCTATTATGAAACTTAAATAGGCTAAATTAACAACTTATGAACCAATGTACATGATTATGCAACCTAAGGATCTAACAGTCAATGCAATGAGAGGGATTAACACTCGTTTTGACTTTTTTTTGCAAAGGATACCTACATTTTATGACTATACTAACCTAACTATACCTAATGCAGTCTACTCAAGCTAAATTATCAACAAAAAGACAACAAGAACTCACAGACCAGGCAAGATCCAAACACCCCTTTTAACCTAACTGTTTTTGCATTTAATGAGTTTTACATTGATTGAGGCTTATGGAATGTTCCTATTGTAACCATTATACTATATGAAGTAAAATGAAAGCTGAATTGACAGAGAAATAAGCACTACATTAGCTATTGGCTAAAATACTAGAAATGACTAAATTATGCAATTGTAAGTAATATGAGCTATAATGGGCAAGAAATGAGTAACTAAGCAGCAAACTAGCATAATAAAACTGAATAAGCATAAAAAGCATAAAGGAACACTAACATAAGCACTAATAAGCAGGAAATAATCAGGTTAAATAAGCAATTCAAAACAAGCAATGCTACAGTAACAGGAATCAAGCAAATTTAAACTTTCATTGAATTTTTAGAAAAGAGTACACTTGAGATTAAAAGTTTTAACAATACTAGAAATTACACAAAACTAATTCTACCCTAAAATTACCTACTTCCTAATTTCCTAATGCCCTCTTGGCTTTTACATCATTCCTATTTATACTAAGACTGAGATAAGGGTTCCCTTTTGCCTTGTGCTTTCTTGTGATTAAATCCCACCGTTGGATTAAACTTGGAGTAACCTCAGCCTTCAATTGCATATCCTGTGAAGGAGTGGCATCACGTGAAGGGGGGACTTTTGAGGAGGTGGTAGTGGAGGATGGAGTGTAGCAGTAACAAAGCGTGGGGGAGGGTGATTGTATAGTGGGTAAAGATAGGTAGGGGAAGACAGGGTATTTGTTTGACTAGGTCAAAGGGTGAAACGAGGAGAGGGGTGTTGGTATGTGTTAATTCACATACCTTTTCATGGCCAAATACCGACCCAAATAGACTAATTATGCTAACAAATGCCAAAGAATTGTGTGTTTTATGTTTGTGAACGTGCAGGTACGGATATTTCACAAAATGACGAAAAACAAGCAAAAAAAACCCGGCAATAACGAGCATGAGAGTAGAATGAGTCAGAAAGTCAAGCTGGAAATCAAAGTTGAGCTTATAAAAGTCCTCAGAGATTGATATTTGTGCAAAAGTGATCCTTGTGAGAAGTTTGAAGAAAGTGCAGATTTGGTCCCTATACTTTCCAGAGTTTACACATCTAGTCCCTCATTGAAATTTATGAAGAAAAGTCAGATTCAACCTTTAAATTTCCAAAGATGGCATCTTATACCCTTGGAGTTCAGTTTTTGAACAATGGCAGAAAAGGTCCTTAAAATTCTAATAATTACATAATTGGTCCTTGAATTTACTTATTACAAAATCTGAATTTACCAAACCTTATATCCAGTCCAATGAATATCAAAGCCCAAATAATATCCCAAAAGCCCAACCATCATTACCCATACCCAACAAGCCACAGGTCAAACTAATACAACCAGGTCAAAAGGTCAAACCCGGTTAAATAAATAAATTAACCCGCCCCCTTTTTCCCCATTATACCCAGAAATTACTATTCCCGTAAGAACCCTAACCCCCAATTCAAATAATTACCACAATTAAGGGCAAGGTGGTCAAATCAAGTACACTTCTAGAAGATTCTGATGATGTCAGAGTGTGTCAGAGGCAAAGAAGCACACGGGGGATACGTGGCAGAAGACTATTGGATTGGACGCGTCACGATTTCTGATCTAAGGGCTTGTATTTGATTGGAAATGATTGAAAGTGATCCAAGGGTACTCAGATGGCTTCAAACAAGCACAATTCACACGGATTGCCAGCTTGGCAATCCGAGACCCCAACCTCACTCTCCTCCTATAAATAGAGGTTCATTTTGGCTAATTTAGTGTGCAGAGATAAGATAGCGAAGCTCTGCCAATATGAATTCATGTATTTAGACTAGTATTCTGTATTGATTATGATTTAGTTTTTAATAAAATTTACAGCTTTCTTCTTAAATTTCTATCATCTTATTGCTTATTACATTGTGTTTTCAGCTTTTACATCTTCTTAATTAGCTTACTTTCAGTTTCTAATTTAGCATTAATCAATATCACTTCTATTTCAACTTATTTCATTGTGAGAAAATATATAAAAAAATCAGAAAATTAATAAAAATATAAAAATATGTCTTCATTTTATTAAATAAGCTTTCAAATAAGTTGTATTAGTTTTATAAAATTAGTTCAAGCTTTGTAGCACTTTGTGAAATCTGTTTTCATTCAAAACTTTTAGTTTTCAAATTCAGTCAACAAAAGTCAAAGAGGCTTGATCATTGGATTCCTGTGGTATTGTGGATAGTTTGGAACAGATTTGGAAGGTTCCTGCCTATCCTAGAGATAGGCAAGCTAAGTGAACCTCCTCAATTTGAGCTGAGGAGGAAGTGATTTGTAAGTATTATTCAATTCTTGTTCCTCTCAAAAGTTTCTATTGCAGATCTGTTAATTTTAGTGATAGTACTGTTTGATTGAAATTGCTTGCTGTTATTGTTGCTATAATTGATGATACAGAGCTTGATTGATAATTAGATAAATTTTTATTTACTTAAATCTGAGTTTGGATTTCTTAAATGAGTGATTGTTTTGGTGAAATTTTGTGATATATCATAACTGTTGGATCTAGTAATTGATATTGGAGATTTTTTATTCACATAGTGTTTGGAAATTGATATTGTAAGATTGGAAAGAGTTAGTTTACTGTTGCATTGAATTGGAATGAAATTGTATTGTTCAGGGGTGTTTGGATCAACACTTTGCTGAGTAGTAGCATATTTGATTGAGCCTGAGATATTTGGTTGACTGATTTAGCTCATTATAGTGATTTGTAACTGGTTTGGATCTGAGTTCAAGAGATTTGTGGATCAATGAGTAGAATCACTGTTTCATTAAGTTGTTAGTCACTAAGGGAGTGTTTGGATGAGATCATTGCTGAGAGGTGAAGTTGATACTCTGCTTGATCATTGTTTCATTTAGGAACATTTAGTTTAATAAAAGTGAATTAGACAATAAAGACAGTAATGTAGCTTTTAAATAGTCAAAGTTAAATTAGTTGCTTCACAGTTAGTTTTAGGAATTAATTGATAGTTATATTTAGCTCAAATTTTTATAATACTTAGATATAGCATAAAATTGGTTAAACATAGCTTAATACATATAGTTAGTTGTAGAATTCAGTAGCTTAAAGTCATTTTGGTCAAAGTTAAATGGATAAAAAATAGTCAACTAATATCAGGTTAAGGTGCTCAATAGTCACTATAGTTGATCAATTTTAGAGTATCTTAGGATTAGCTGTGACTAAAATAGTGTTTGATTGTAAAATTTAGTTGTACTACAGAGCTTTTGCCTCCATTGCTTTGCACTTTAGAGCTTATTTCAAGTGCTTGTTGAACCTGTGAAGTTACCTGTTTGAGACAGGGTCTGTTTATGCATTTGAGGCCTGCAATTGTGCATCTGAGCTTGTATCTGTGTTTAGTGTATGATTCTGAGTGTAATTTGAGTAGCTTAAGTAATTTGTACCACTACTTTGCTTCTAGATCAGATTGTGCTTATTCTGCTTGTTCATTGAGCTTATATTTTGAGCTTATTGCACTATATTGGTGTTTCTGTGGATTTCTGTGCTATCATTTGTTCATACATAGCATTTCTGAGCATTTCACATCATAATAAGCTTGTGTTCTAAGTTTCATTCAGTTTTATTCACAAGTGCTTAAAAATAAGCACTTGTGAATAAGCAGTTGGCTGTAATAAGCACTTATTCAGCTTCTTTTCATTCCAAAATTTTTCTCCAAGCTCTTTTTAATATTTTTGAATTTATGGAATTTTTCCAGATTTTTCCAAGTAGTTTTAGTATTTTTCTTAATTTTCTTTTGATTTTAATCATTTTTAAATAGTTTTTAATAAGCAAAAATCCATAAAAATTCAGAAAAAGCTGTGAAAAATACAAAAATATTTTTAGAAATTCTTTTACAATGTTTTAGAATTTTCAGAATTAAATTTTTATTTTTCCACTTTATTTTTCTATTTTCTTACATTTTTAATTCATTTAAAATTACAAAAATCAAAATAAATTCATAGAAATTAAAAGAAAAGTCAAAAAAATAATTTTATTTTTCTGGAAATTAATTTTAGTAGTTTAAAATTTTTAGAAAATAATTTCACATTTGTAGGATAATGTTTCGTTAAAAGTTACGTTTTAAATGACGCGGTTGCATTTCCGTTTTTACGTTTTCAACTTTGATGCATAATTAGCTTGTACTCTTTGCATAATTCATTTTTGTTTGTGAATACTTGAATTACTTGATTGATATTTTCTCTTTTACACTTCTCAATTCACTATTTTCACGAATCAATGTTCTTGATTCCATTCACCTTCACTCGGATACGACTCGGGTGATCCGTATTTCACGCGGATCATTTCGATAAAATACTACTATACTATAATAAGTTGATTTTCACACAATCAATTTTTGGCACCGCTGCCGGGGAAGGTCAAAGTGAGTTTTGAATATTTGTTTTAAAAAAAATCGTGTTTTGTTAAGTCTTCCTCTATTTTGTATATATTTCTATAAAAATTGAAAAATTCAAAACAGTTTTCCTAAAGTGTTTACAAAAATACAAAAAAAATAATAAAGTTACAGCCTCGACTCTCCCGTGGAAGGGAGGGCGTTGTAAACCAAAAAAGTCTCACAATATAACAAAAACGTGAAATTAGATGTTTATCGGATTATTTCAATTACTACAACCGATTAAGCGGGAAATACGGAAGCTAAGACATTAAATTGCTAGCTGAAGAGAGAAACACTCTTCTTTCCCGTCCCGTCGTGCGTGGTTTTGAAAGAAACGGTTTTCGATTAATGTATCGTTTTAATAAAAAAAGAAAAACAAAAGAAATAAAAAGTTTTTGGGATAAAAAATAAAAACAAAAAGATTTTTCTTTTCTTTTTCTTTTTCTTTTTCTTTTTCTTTTTCTTTTTGAATTTGCTTTTGGTGTATGCACACCCGCTCTTTTTTTGAGAGTCTTATATCACCTTTGTCAAACCCCGAGAGGGTAATTCGACACACACACCGTGTCCATTTCCCTAACGTTGTGGAAATGGATCCGATTAATCAACACCCTCCGGTGGGTGGTGATGAAAACCAACACATGCCAGCTCCTGATCTCCGAACGATGGAGGAGCTGTGCTAACCCACAATGCATGGTAGAGGTGGCCCGGTTGCCCCTCTAAATATTGAGGCTACGGATTTTGGACTTAAGCACCACATGATACAACAAGTCCAAAATTCGTGCCAATTTCACGGATTACCAGGTGACGATGCAAACAAGCATCTCGATAAATTTTTAACCGTCACCCAAAATATGAAACAAAACGGGGTCTCCGATGACGCCCTCCGTCTCTCTCTCTTCCCCTATTCTCTAACGCATCATGCAACCGCTTGGTTTGATCGTCTTCCCAGGAACTCGATTCATACTTTCAATGAAATGGTATCTAAGTTCCTGGCGAAGTATTTTCCACCATCGATGGTGACGAAGTTAAGAAACGATATTATCAATTTTCGACAACTTCCCGATGAGTTTTTATTCGAGGCTTGGGAACGTTACAAGCTTGCCATTGATCGTTGTCCAAACCATAACATGCTTCTCGTTACTATCATTGATACGTTTTATAATGGTTTGACTTTACGACATCGGGACATGATCAATGCTGCAGCTGGTGGTACTTTCATGAAACGTCGTCCCGAGGATTGTTACGAGCTAATTGAGAATATGACAGCCCATTACAACTATTGGGATTCCTTCGCCGAGAGGAATGAGCCAATAATATCGACTGCGACTCTAAACTCTTCTTCTTCTCATAATCCCGAGTTAGCCGCCATGAATAAGAAACTTGATGATTTGTCGACGGCTATGTTAAGAATGTATCAACTGATGCCGAATCAAGTTAAGAACACGCAAGTTAATATGGTTAATACCGGTTGTGAGATTTGTGGTGGTCCCCATTCATACCTTGAGTGCCCAGCCTCCGGTGACTTTGCTCAAGAGAACGTGTATGCTGCAAACATGGGTGGCAACGGTTACCCACAACCTCAAGGAGACCGTAATCTTCTCAGCTACCGTTCCGGCAATTACCTTGGAGCACCCGGGTTTAATGAACCAAATCAAGTGAATCAGAATAACAATGTGCAAAACCGTAATCATCAATTCAATAACAATCAGAATCAAAACCGCGGAAATAATGGTTTTCAAGGACAAAATCAGAATTTTCAACAAAATCAAAACAGGGGAAATTATAACCAAGGCCCGCCCAAGGGAACAATTTTCAAAATAATGGGAATTTTCAAAATAATCATGGAAATCAAAATCAAGGTTTTAATCAAAACAACCGAGGGCAAAACTTTCAAAATCAAAATCCAAATGTGGTTCATAATCCGTCGCCCTCGGATGAGATTCTTAAGCAAATCATGAAAAACCAAGAGTTAATGGCTAAAGAAATTCTTGAACTCAACAAGCGTTTAAATGATCGACCCTCGGGCTCTGGAACTTTGCCAAGCAACACGATCGCTAACCCGAGGGGCGATGCAAAAGCGATCATAACAAGGAGTGGTGTTACTTATGATGGACCAACGACCCCTACTACCTCTTCTTCTCTTCCTCCCAAGGTAGTCGCCCGTGAACCCGAGGTGACAACGGATACGGAAATTCCTATTAATAATGGAAGGACCGAAGACATCAAACCTCCGGTGGTCCCGACGTCAAAAGGAAAGGAAAAAGTTGTTAATGAAATGAAAAAGAAACATCGGTTAAAACAAAGTTGCCATATCCGTCACG
>JARVZY010010706.1:0-53000 GCA_030686995.1 Artemisia argyi
TTAAGACATTGTACAACATTCTGGTCAACCTCTCCTTCATTACTGAAGTTAGGTTGCTCAGATTGTTGTTTCTCATTTGCAGGCATAATATGATCAGTAGTTTATTGTACCTCAACCATTTGCTCTTTGTCAAGGTTAGGTTCTGTGTCATAGATGGGTATGACATCTTCCTCATCTATCTGTTCTTTGTCAAAGTTGGGCTCTGAGTCATAGAAGGGTCTGATCTCTGCCCAGTCTGCATCTGTATCATTCCCCAATCTGCTGTTGTCATCATGCTCTTCTGATTCTGTCCCATCGCTTTCCATGACACCCAAATTAGCTTCCAATACTTTAACCTCATTGTCTGCATTAACGACATCTGCAGTATTCTCACCATTCCCAACAAGCCTTTCAGCATTCCTTCCTTGTCTATCAACTCTTCGGGAATTATGTAAATTCGTTATCATAGTTTGTACGAACCCCTTATAAGCAAATGCTATAGCTGTATTATTCATGTGAGATTCCTGCATGTTTGCCATTAACATCACATATGCAGTATTGGCTTCCAAATTTGCTGTATTGGATTCCAAATCTGCATATTCATCATCAGATGGAATATCTCCCATGACACTTTGCAAATCAGCATTGAGATTACCTCCTTCAACTTCCATTTGACTAAGTGTGGCATTGTATTCAACATTAGCGTCAAAGAGTGGAGTTGAATCATAATCTTGAGCTTCCACATCTGCAATATTTTCCGTATATGCCATGAATGCCATGCTTAGTTCGATAAGATCTTCTTCATCGTCAGTATCTTCCATTGTGTTAAAGTATTCATAAGTTGAAGTCATTATGCATTTGCCTTTATCAGAAGATACTTGTCCAAGCTTCACAAGATTTTGTAGAAGTGATTGCATATGATTATATAGTGTTGCAAGAGGGTACTGTGGAATGAAGATAGGCTCAGGTGCATTAGGAGGATTGAAGATGATACCATTTGGAGTGTAAATGAAGGATCCATGGTCAACAGCTGAAGATGGTGGAGCAGGGAGGATGATCTTCAGAGGATTCATGCTTAAACAGGATTCAAGAATTTGCTTCATTCTGATGTGATGAAGTTCTTCTGTACGATGCATAGCTTCAATATATTTCCACATTTCATAAGCACTGGCTTGAAAGTCCATATTCATGTAAATAGAGTTGGAAAGGGCTAGTGTCATGAACCATGCCGCTTGTTGGTCAGCATCGTACTGAGCAAGTTCAGTATCATTCAAATCTTCATCAGTTTGTAGTCTGATAATTCCTGTTGAGTCAGCAAGAAATATCATTTTGTATGGACCATCTTGAATGGATTTAAGCATAAGATCTGCAGCAGGACGATCTGTGAGCCATTGTAGAAATCTCCATTTCCAGTCAGTATATATTCCTGGTAGCAACATTGGAGGCCTTGATTCATTGCCAAATAGCAGAACTTGACGAATGAGGGAGCTGTGACTTTGTTGTTGATGATACTGTTGCTGATGAGAATATTGGTGAGGAAGGTAGTTGGTAGAAGGTACTTAAGACATTGTAAATGACATTTCTCTCCCCCTTGATTGTTCCGATGTAATCGAAATAATCAAACGAAAATGTAAAACCAAGGTCGAAATAGTGATTTCAGATTTTCCCTCCAAAATTAATTTGAAAAATTTTCTGTTCCAAAATTTTGAAAATCACATTAAAATGCTATTCTAAGATCACAGGAAAATTTTGAGTTTAAAAAATTTTGCCGCCAAATTTTACCGAAAAAATTTGAATTTTGCCCTAAAAATTTGAATTTTTGGCCAAAATTTTCACCGTTATACCAAAATTTGAATTTCGCGTAAAAATTGAACGTTTAGTCTCCTGTAAAATTTATTTATTTATTTATTTATTATTATTATTATTATTATTATTATTATTATTATTATTATTATTATTATTATTATTATTATTATTATTATTATTATTATTATTATTATTATTATTATTATTATTATTATTATTATTATTAGTGCAATAGAAAGAAGATAGTAAGAAGATGTTAGAAAGAAACTTGTATGATAGATGGATCTCATAGAAGGTATAGATGTAATGTCAATTCTCGAAACTTAGTCAGAAAGCAGTTCTCAAAAGAATTTGAGAGTTCTCGAAAAATATGTAATCTCGAAACTTTGGTAATTTCGAAGCTGTGTTCTCGAAAAAATTTGAGAGTTCTCGAAAAAATATGTAATCTCGAAACTTTGCTAATTTCGAAACTGTGTTCTCGAAAAATGAGTGTTTTCGAAACTTTTGTGTTTTAGAAACTTTTCAGTGTTTTAGAAACTTTTCAGTGTTCTAGAAACTTTTCAGTGTATTAGAAACTTTTCAGTGTTCTAGAAACTTTTCAGTGTTTTAGAAACTTTTCAGTGTTCTAGAAACTTTTCAGTGTTTTAGAAACTTTTCAGTGTTGTAGAAACTTTTTAGTGTTCTAGAAACTTTTTAGTGTTTAAGAAACTTTTCAGTGTTCTAGAAACTTTTTAGTGTTTTAGAAACTTTTCAGTGTTCTAGAAACTTAGCACCAAAACTTTCTAAATTATACAATTTAGAGAGTATACCACGAGTCGAAGTGTTTTTTCACTTATACAAGCAAGGGAAACACCGAGTAAGCAACGGGAGCAAGTGTGTTCTCGAAACTTTGTGATTTAGATACTTTGTGATTTAGAAAGATTGCTAGAATTTTGATTTTGCAAAAAGCTCATCCAAATGAAGTTTGTATTTCAAGATTCTTGTACTTCTAGTTATAAAAACACCAAAACTTGAAGAAAGTTGCAAACTTGATGATTTTTATGAAAATTTTTTGTGTTCTAGAAAGTTTGCCAAAATTTTGAATTTGCTAAAAGCTCACCCAAATGAAGTTTGTATTCCAAGATTCTTGTACTTCTAGTTTTAAAAACACCAAAACTTGAAGAAAGTTGCAAACTTGATGATTTTTATGAAATTTTTTTGTGTTCTAGAAAACAAGTACAATAACCAAAATCGAATTTTTTAAGTTTGAAACTTTCAAAAAGATTGAAACTTTCTTGTTGGGAAAGGTTTATAACACTAGTTTGTAATAAAAAAAAAAAGTTTTAAAACCTAAGAAAAACAAGAAAAGTAAGGATTTTTTCTTATAAAACGTGTAGGAGCTTAAAAAATTCGAAACACACAAGCTCAAATCACTTTTTTTGAAAGAAAGTTTGACACTTTTTTGTTTGTTATGATTTGTAGCACAAGTTTGTAAGCAAAGATGTGATAAAAACCAAGAAACAAACAAGAAAGTACAAAATTTTCACAAAAAATCAAGTAGAAAAAGAGGTTTTGGATCGTATTCAACTTAAAAACAAGAACTACACCTTCTTCCGGCGAATGATACCACTTGTTAGGTACCCATATTGACTACACACAAGCAAGAATGAGATAGATATAAGGATGGGATGATTATGAGAATGAGAGAAATGTAATTGCAAGAGTTTTCTTTAGATATTCAAATAACCAACCAAATACAAATGAGACCTAAAGGTTCTATTTATAGGAGGAAAGCTAGGGCAACACTCCTAGCTCCTATCTTCCTTGATTCGTGGGCCTAAGTGGCCTTGTGGGTTTTCATAAGCCTTAAACACATAAATAATAACCAAATGTAAGTAACTAATAACTAAGCAACCTAACATTTATTACAAATGACCGAGACTTGATAAAATAGTAAAACTTCGTTCCCAACAACAAAGTAAGATATAATGCTTGTGGAATGATGTTTGCAGATTTCCTGGAGATTATAAAACTAAAGATTTAACAAAAACTTTAAGACTCCGTTAGAAAAACAAAACTAGCAAAATTTCCAGAATTTTACACGTGACGCCGTCAGAAGTGACCTGCAGAAATCCTTATGTTAAGTTTCTGGAAAAACTTTGTCCTACTTCCTGGAAAATCCTGCAAAACATCATTATGACTCGATACAAGCATTTGACTCTAACAAATACGAATATACATGTTCATTTAATATTGTGGAGAATTATGATCAATTTTGTTTCTTAAAAACATATTTGGGGTTTCCCCTTACACTTATCTTTTGCAAAATACCTTTGGATGAAGTTAAGACTAAGCCAAACGACAAGATAAAGTATTTTCACCATTTTAGTTTTGAAATATGATCTACCAACAATAAAAATAAAGCATGCATACGGAAACAAATAACAATCAAACAAATAAAAATCACATAAAACATGGGTTGCCTCCCAAGAAGCGCTTTTCTTTATTTACGAGTCTTGTAGACTCAAGGTCATGGGTTACTACATGACCTCATCATTGGTTCCACTCTCTAGGTCATCTCCTATATTAGTTTTGTATTCAGGACCTAGTTGCAAGCATTCTTTGTAGAAACCAAGCATCTTATTCATCACATACACTCTACGTCTATCCTCATCATTCCTATAGTAAGCCGCTTGTTTGTGTTCCTTTTCTATGTTCGATAGGAGGCGGTATTGCTCAATCTTATATGGCATTTGGTAGGCAATCTCATCATTCTCTTCCTTGAACCTAACTATCCCTAGAGTCGGATCATAACTCATCTTAGTGGCCTCAACGAATGGTTTTCCGAACACTACTTAACTTAGGCAAGCATCTATCACCGGACGAGTATCCTCTACTATCATAAAATCGGTCTCATAGGTGAAATTTCCGACAATCACATGCAATCCTTTCACTCTACCTACAAAATTACTTATCAAATTCTTAATGGGCATCATCCTATAACCAAGTTGTTTCTTCATTACCCAATTATAATAAGTCCTAGTCATGATGTTTATAGGAGACCTAGGATCGATATAAGCTTTCCATACATGCATATGCCCAATGTTGCATGGTATGTTGATGTTAGAGGGGTCTCCCATTTTGATAAGGGGTGAACCAAGGATATATGGTGTCTCGGGATCATCGAATAAATCCTTGTGATATTCCCGTTCTTCCCTGGTGGGCAACTTATCAAAGTATTCTTCTACGTTTTCTACTTCCTGTAACTTTTCTCCCTTATTAACCTCAACTTCCTTAATTTTATCCCTAGGCTCGATTTCTATTCCAACTTCATCCTTGTCACTTTCTTCTATCTCCTTATCTATTGGCTTAATGGTGATAACATTGACAAAGTGGACGTGTTTGGATGACGAGGGGTCCTTAGTTTGGATTCCGCTATTGCCGTCCCTAGTGTCCTTCCTAGGTGTAGTTAACGCTTGGTTGTTGAGGGCTTTCAACAAGTTGTCAATATTATTGGTCATCTCTGTTTGTTGTTGGTTGAATTCGGTTTCAAACTTAGCTATGCGAGCTTCTTGAGATGCCATAAACTTGGACATCAATCCTTCAAGATTTTTGGTACTACCAAAGTTATTAGAAGGATTGTTGTTGAAAGTACGGTTGGAGGGTGGACCATTTGGTTTGTAACGATTAGGCGGATTGGAGGAATTGTTTTGGTTTTGTTTCCACCTAAGGTTTTGGTGATTTTTCCAAGAAGGGTTGTAGGAATCACCGTAAGGGTTTGGCTCGGGTTTGAAAGTGTACCACTTATCTCCCGCTTCGTCGGTACGCGAGGATGTGTAGTCCGTAAAAGCTGTTCCGGGGAGTTCCACGCAATCACGAGTGTCGTGGGGACCACTACATAATTCGCATGAAGAAGTGATTTTGTTCACTTGGCTTGAAGGCTTAGGAGCTTCGTAAGATTTCATGAGAAACTTGACTTGGTCCTCAAGTTCCATGATCCTACGGTCGGGAGTGCTAGAATTGTTCGAAGGCAAGGATATTGCCTTGACCGTTTTGTTCAAATCACGGGGATCATTCCAACTTTCGTTGTCATAGAGAGCAAGATCTTCTATGAGTTCCCATGATTCTTCCGCACTTAGATCACGTAGCTTACCACCGGCCGATTGGACAATGGTTCGCCTTGTGGAGAGATCGATATGGTCATAGAAGATTTGGACTTGGAGCCAAAGATCTATGCCATGATGAGGGACTTTTTGGAGTAAGTCCTTGAAACGAGTCCATGCTTCATATAGAGTTTCACCTTGACGTTGTTGGAACATCAAGATATCATTTCTTAGCTTAGTAGTTCTCCCCGATGGGAAAAATTGTAACACCCCCTAAATTTCAACTAGAGCAGTGGAAGACTTTGTGGGGTATTACTTAGAGGATCGAAGTCAATGTCATACAAAGTTGTTCCATTAATTTTAACATATCATAGAAGATATGAATTATTGAAAGCGAATGAAAAAACATTTTATTTAACACCCATGTTAGGGTTTAGTGCCCTCTCCATGCCTTGAGCTCATTCGCATTAATTTCCTGAGATAAACATGCTAAAAATCAACAAAAGTTGAGTGATATCCATAGGTTTAAGTTTAGTAGTTGAACACAAGCTATAAGTGATAATTGCATCGAATTAAAAATATAAGTTAAAATCAGTTATTATTGCATTAAGCTCATGACACTCATCCGATTAACAGATCTCATCAAATATGATGGACAATAGTAACAATGGCCCTCGGGATAGGTTCTTGCCAGTCACCTATTAGATTTCAAATAAAGTGCGTTTGGTGGCTTTCCTCTAGTAACCAAACGGGGATTGTCAATCCCTAATAGATCTATCCACAATTATTTACGTTCACCCTACAAGTGACTAAGGTTCATGATATGAGGGACTTTTGGCAATAAGGTACTTAAGCAATAACAATATCAGGCATAGCATACCAAGAAAAATACTTGTGTTCAGTTTTTATAGCATGTATCTCCTCACGAAAATAGTTTTATAAAAGTGGGCTATGAACTTACCTTAGTGGTATAGTGGTAAAAATATCGATACTCAGTTTTCAATAAGGGAACGGCTCCACACACGACCTAGATAATATATGGCAAGTTTTAGTGTTTGATAGTCTTAATGGTTTAATCGCGAGTATTTTTTGAATACGTGAGTTGTTGATTTAACGATAGTAAAACTTGTGGTTTGATAAAATATCGTAAGTTTAATTAAGTTATATATATATATATATATATATATATATATATATATATATATATATATATATATATATATATATAACGTAAAGTTTAATAATAATAATAATAATAGTTTGAAATAAAATGTAACGTCGTGATGTGAAATCGTAAAATGAAAAGTAAAAATAAAAATGTTAATTATAGTATATGGTCCTCGCCTCTTCCAAGTTTTTACACTTTTTACCCTAACGGCGTTAGCGTTACACCGTTAGTCCAAAGTTAAATATATTTACATTTTACGTCCAAAACTTTATAATTTTTACACTTTTCATCCAAAGGTTTATAAAATCAGTTTTTCATCCTCAAGTTTATAAAATGACAGTTTTTATCTCAACTTTATAAAATTGACACTTTTAACCCGAACGTTATAATTTTTTCAAAATTAGTCCAAAACTCACCAAATTCGAAACTTAGTGTTTTTATTTCTTAATTAAGTTAAAAATAGCTTATTGAACTTTTAAAAACTGCTTATTTGTCGAAAAAGCTTATTCGTGGCTTAATGGGCTTTTTAACGAAAAAGACTAGGCCCGTTAAGCATTTTAAATCCAATGGGCTTACGAAAGTTTTGGGCTTGGTTTTGGGCTTATCTTAGGATGCAAAAAAATGTTACAAGACAGCTTATTACAATAGCTTATACGTTTGGCTTATTTTCGACTGATTGGGCTTTAAGGCCCAATCGGTGGTTATTAGTTTTCAAAACATGGTTCTATGTCGATTTGCTTTGTATCTTTTAGAGGTTCAAGACGCGACTACTATTGCAAATGTTCTATATGAAAATGATAGTTTGTCAGGTGGTCTACTAGTTTATGAAAAAATATAGTGTGCTCGTTACGTTGGATTTAAAGATATACGTCCGTTTCATGGGTTACATGGAACGAGTTTCTAACTAAAAAGACTTAGATTATTTTTTTTTAAAGGATTTCACGAGTTGTTGTTATACGTTAGAAAAGGTATCCAAAAATGGTTTATACGTGACTGTTAATGTTCAAATCTTTATATAACTTGATTACTAAGGTAGTAAATATATAGACGAAAGTATAATACGTAGGTGTTGTTTATTTAGATTACAAGAGTTTTAGTTCAAGTGTTTGTGATTTATACGAAAAAAATCAAAATCTACGTTTAGATAAAGATTGAAAAAGAGTCGTATGAGACTTACTACACGAAAATGGTGGGGTATAACGAAACGTAGAGTCCAGGGGAGGGTAGAACGAGAGTGTAGCGTGAGTGTTGGCTCGACCAAGGTTCACAAACAACGATTTGTTCTTCCTAAACACCACACGATTGCCTTGAAATCCTACCCAAGCAATTCGAACTTGGAACTAGAACTAGGAACTTAGTATTTTTGTGAGTTTTGATTTGCATGTAAGTGGAAAACGACTGCATGCATGCATGGCGTATAAATATGAAATCTTGAGTATCCTAGTGACCAAAATTAATGAGATGGGATGTTTACGTGTATTCAAAAAGTCCTTGTGAATGTAAGAAGTAACATGCTCCACATTGTTTGGTTTCTAGCTAGTCGACATGCTCCTAAGTTCAAAGAAACGTGTGACTTCAAATATAAAAATGGTTTGTACTTGTAGTTTCTCTTTTAAAAATAAGCTAGTACCTTGCCTAAGATCATAAAATATACATGTGTGTGTGCATGAAAAGAGGGAGTACCTCCTTGTGTTTGAAAATGTATGTCGACCACTCTTTTATTGTGTAACCGATTTGTAACTTCGGTTAGGATTGGTGAGAATTGATAAATTGCAACATTTAAACATTAGTTTGTGTTAGAAATGGTTTTAGGACTTCATAGAAACAAGCGGGGTTCAAAATGGTTTGGTTTTGGTATAGTTAGGAAATCGTATGAAATCGTTTGACAAAACACTTTGCCTAGTAAAAATGTTGTTAGACTCGATATGGGAAGCTAAAAATCGACACACTCATAGTTGGCTAGGTGAGAAAAGAGAATGTGTAAAAATATGTGTGAGTCGTGTGTAAGATTTGGGCGTACGAGACTTAATTCTGGCTTGGTCTAGTCGAGTATTACGAAATCAAAAAAAAAGAAAATGGGCTTGAAAGGTGTGGGCTGTGAATAGTAACAGGCCGGATTTGATTTTTGGGCTTAAGATATAATTAAGGGTTCGGTTAGGTGTAATTTGGATTAGTAAAAATATTAATTATGATTAGTGAAAGGTTTAGTAAATATTTAGTGAGACGTTTATGTGAGTCCGGATGTTGTCGAACGCGTTCTATTAAAATACGTTGCGTATGTTCGTAGGCGGTAAAAGTTTAATATTCTCGCGATTTTTAGACTATAGTGGTACATGTGTGAGCATCGTTCCGAGGAAAAAGGGATTATAAACATCGTAGTGATTTCGAGTAACATAACATATTTGATAAACAAAAATTTTGTTATTGGTAAAAACGTTATTAATTAACGTAATGATATATTGGTCTTTGATTAACTTTTACTATTCATAGGGAAAATTACGGGAGATTACAGTACCTACCCCTTATTCTGAATTCCGTCCCGGAATTCTAGTCTAAGATGGTCGTCAGGGGTGTCTAGAGAAATAGATGAGGGTACTTGGCGCGAATCTGGTCCTCGCACTCCCAAGTGTATTCCAGTCCTCGCTTAGAGTTCCTTCGAACTTTGACTATGGGAATACGGTTTTGTTTTAATTGTTTGACTTCCCGATCCATGATTTCTACTGGTTCTTCTGTAAAGATGAGTTTATCATCGAGTTGAATCTCTTTGAGTGGGATGACGAGAGATTCATCGGATAAACACTTCTTAAGGTTAGACACGTGGAAGGTAGGGTGTACTCGGCTAAGTTCTTCTGGCAGTTCTAGCATATATGCCACTGGTCCAATCCGTCCTAGGATGCTAAATGGTCCGATGTATCTAGGGTTTAACTTTCCACGCTTTCCAAAGCGTATCATTCCTTTCCAAGGAGACACTTTCAACATTACTCTATCTCCAACCTGAAATTCCATAGGTTTTCGTCTTATGTCGGCATAGCTCTTCTGCCTGTCTCTTGCAGTTTGCAGTCGTTGTTTGATCTTAACTATTTTCTCCGTCGTCTCATGAATGAGTTCGGGCCCAGTGAGTTGTATGTCACCAACTTCGGCCCAACAAACGGGTGATCTGCACTTTCTTCCATACAGTGCTTCGAAGGGTGCTGCCTTAATACTAGCGTGATAACTGTTGTTATAAGAGAATTCTACCAATGGTAAGTGTTTGTCCCAACCTTTTCCGAAGTCGATCACACATGCTCGAAGCATGTCTTCTAAGGTTTGGATGGTTCTTTCACTTTGCCCATCGGTCTGAGGATGGTATGCTGTGCTCATGTCTAATTTAGTACCCAGAGCTTTCTGCATCGATTTCCAGAAGTGAGACGTGAATCGACTATCTCGATCAGAGATGATGGAGATAGGCACTCCATGTCGGGTAACAATCTCTTTTAAATACAACTTTGAGAGTGTATTCATTTCGTCGGTTTCCTTGATAGGCAGAAAGTGAGCGGATTTTGTGAGACGATCAACGATGACCCATATGGTATCATATCCTGTTGACGTTTTGTGTAGTTTGGTGATGAAGTCCATTGTAATCCGTTCCCATTTCCACATGGGAATTTCGGGTTGTACCAACAATCCTGATGGTTTCTGATATTCTGCCTTTACTCTTGCACAAGTTAAACATTTTCCGACATACTCTGCTATGTCGGCTTTCATGTTTGGCCACCAATAGAGTTTCTTGAGATCCTGGTACATCTTGTCGGAACCTGGGTGGATGGAGTACTTTGATTTGTGCGACTCATGCATGATGAGGTCACGCATACCTCCATAGAGAGGAACCCAACTTCTTGCCTTAAAATAGAGCATTCCGTTCGATCTTTTCACAAAACCATTTGGGTTCTCTGGCATGCCGTAGATTCTTTCATTTGGTCTGTTCTCTTCTCGATGAGCTTCGGATTGCGCTTGAAGTATTTGCGATGGAAGGAGCGAACAAATCGTCATTCCCAAGGATCGGACCCTGAGAGGTTTTATTCGTTCTTTCCTGCTTAAGGCATCTGCCACGACGTTTGCCTTTCCCGGATGGTAGCGAATCTCACAATCGTAATCACTAAGCAATTCTAACCATCGGCGTTGCCTCATATTCAACTCCTTCTGATCTAGGATATGTTGAAGACTTTTGTGATCTGTGTATACCGTGCACTTGGTGCCGTATAGATAGTGTCTCCATATCTTAAGAGCAAATACTACCGCTCCTAATTCCAAATCATGAGTTGTATAATTCACTTCATGCGTCTTGAGTTGTCGTGAAGCATAAGCTATCACTTTGTTCCTTTGCATTAGTACCGCACCTAAACCATGGTATGACGCGTCGCAGTACACTACGAAGTCTTCACTTCCTTCTAGTAGTGCTAAAATCGGGGCTTCACAGAGTTTCTTCTTTAACAACTGAAAAGCCGATTCCTGCTTTTCTTCCCAACTATACTTCTTGTTCTTTTGTGTTAACTCGGTCAAAGGCTTGGCGATTTTTGAAAAACCTTCAATGAATCTCCTGTAGTAACCGGCAAGACCTAAGAATTGGCGTATTTCCATGGGGTTGGTAGGAGATGCCCAATCTTTAACGGCCTCAATTTTTGCCGGATCCACATGGATGCCTTGACTATCGATAACATGACCCAGAAATTGTACAGTTCTAATCCAGAAATCACACTTAGAGAACTTGGCATACAACTCTTCCTTCCTGAGCAACTCTAAGATGATCCTCAAGTGTTCCGCATGCTCTTTCTCGTTGCGAGAATAGATTAGGATGTCATCTATGAATACTATCACAAATTTATCCAAGTATGGTTTGCATACTCGATTCATCAAATCCATAAACACTGCGGGCGAATTGGTTAAACCAAATGGCATCACTTGAAATTCTAAGTGTCCGTATCGAGTCCTAAAAGCTGTTTTGGGAATATCTTCCTCTTTAACTCTTAGTTGATGGTACCCTGAACTTAAGTCGATCTTCGAGTAAACACTCGATCCTTGTAGTTAATCAAACAAATCATCGATCCTGGGTAGTGGATATCGATTCTTCACGGTTAATTTGTTTAATTCTCGGTAGTCAATGCACATTCGGAAAGTTCCGTCTTTCTTCTTAACGAATAGGACTGGAGCTCCCCAAGGTGACGAACTTGGTCGGATGAAACCCTTATTTGACAATTCTTCTAGTTGTTCAGCCAATTCCTTCATCTCGGACGGGGCTAACCTATAAGGTGCTCTTTCCACCGGTCCTGCCCCAGGCACTAGATCTATCTGGAATTCTACTTGGCGGGTAGGTGGAAGGCCGGGTAAATCGTCAGGAAAAACTTCTAGAAACTCCTTGACGACGGGAACGTCTTCAAGTCATTTTTCCTTCGATTTATCTTCCGTTACTTGAACCATGAATACTTGGAAACCTTGATTCATGTACTTCACCGTTCTGATGTACGAGATGATACTGTGTCGTGGTTTACTCTTATAGCCTTGGATAACGAGAGTTTCACCGTTAAATGGAACATGGATTGCTTTTTCATCACAGATGATCCTAGCATGGTGTTTGGATAACCAATCCATTCCGACGACTACATCAAAACTACCTAGCTGAGTAGGCAGGAGATTGATGGGAAAAGTTTCGTTTTGTAAGGTTATGGTGCAATTCTGAATTGCGGTGTCTATGCCAATTAAATCTCCATTGGCCATTTCGATATCATAGGCAGTATCTAACTTAGAGGGGGCAATGTTAAGTAAGGGGCAAAGGAAGTAGACACAAAACTCTTATCAGCTCCGGAGTCAAATAATACTTTAGCACTATGATGATTGAGTAGGAACGTACCCGTGACTACGTCTGGGTTCTGTGGTGCATTTCCTTCTCCCATCACATATGCTCTCCCACGGGCGTTACTAATCTGACCATTTCCTTTGGTGCATTGGCTCCTGAAATGGCCAACTTCTCCACAGGTGTAGCATGTTGGTGTCACGGGTTGCAAATTGCTCCCGGTAGTGGGGATCTTGCAATCCTTGGTTTGATGGCCCACTTTTTGACACTTCGTACACTTAATGGTGCACTGCCCATAGTGGTGTAACTTGCACTTATGGCATTGAGGTTTTGGACCCGCATATCCCCCGCCTCCAGTGGCAGTATATGCTTTGGCAGTTTCTTGCCTATGGTTCTGTTGATTGTTGCGGTTGTTGTAGTTGTGGTGGTTTTGATTGTTATTCCTGGGGTTGTTGTTGGAGTTGTTGTTGTAGTGGTTGCCACTGTTGGTGTGAGTGATCCTTTTGTCATCAAGCTTTCGCTTGAGTTCTTTGTTACACTTGACCTCTCGGTCCAACAGTTTCTGAGCCAGGGTCATTGCCACTTCTAGAGTTGGTGGGTTCGATGAGGTAACATCTCCTTCGATGCTCCGAGGGAGTCCTTCGACATACTTTTCCAAGTTCCTTTCGAAATCTGGCACCATAGTGGGGCATAGTGCCGATAGTTCTTGGAATCTCCTGTTGTATGTCCTAAGATCAATCCCTTTCACTATTAGCTAATGAAATTCATCTTCCAACTTTCTCAGCTCAGCACGGGGGCAGTACTTCCTCAGTATCTTTGCTTTGAACTCGGCCCAGGTGAGTTGAAATGCTTCAGTCATCCCCATAGTATGGGTGATAGAATTCCACCATGACAGGGCATCTTGCAAAAGTGTTCCAGTAGCAAAGGTAACTTTGCAATCTTCCGCACAACCACTCCTTTGAAAGACTGTTTCGGTTCGCTCGAACCACTGAGTAAGTCAAGTTACTCCTTCTGTACCCTTGTAGAAAGTTGTTGACAACCTATAAAATCTTTATAGATACACTTGCGGGGTACAGAGGTTCCACTTCCTCCTGGTGGTATGCTTGTGCCGCTATTGCGTGCATTCACTTCGTTTTGTCTTTCTAAAACAGTGGTGACACCATCAGCAATTGCTTTCTCGATATCAGCCGGAGTCATAGTTGGTGTGGATGTTTCAGTTACAGGTGTTGTGGTTTCCGGTGTTGTAGTTGCAGCCGCTTTCCTTGTTTTAGCCATGATTCTATCAATATCATATATAACCATGTTATGTTGGGAAATTATCGCATAAAATTTATTACATTATAAATAATTATCACGACATGCATGAATAAATCACAACATACAATAGAAGTATAAATGATTGGTTTGATTTGTATGGACCGATATTTCCTGTGACAACATATATATAAGAACACAACAACGCATAAGGAAAACAACCATAGAAACATAGATCAACATCAATATATTACAACGTAACTGAAAACATAATATTAATAATTTCTCATTCATTCGTTTTACAAAGAAAACATAATAATACAAGATTCCTTTATTAATGCCGCATTGGCAGGCTAAGATAGTTCTTAGCTATAATGACATATCCCCGATCTATGGATTCCCTGGTGCATCCTCTAGTCTGCGCTGAAGGTCTTCAATCATAGTCATCATGCTCTCTATTGTCAAGTCTCTGGCTCTCTCTCTAGCATGGGTGTCTTTAATCATACTCCTCAGGTTTAGGACCTGAATGTTGATCCTGTCGATCTCGTCAACCTGTGACTCGATCTCTCCTTGCATCATGATAGCAATACCTCCTAAGGTATGTATCGTCTCAGTAGCCTCTTGCAGACGAGTGCTCATCAGTTCAAAACTCTCCTCCATTGCCAACTGACCAATCTCAAGGTTTCCTACATCTTCTCCTATAGCCTCTACTTGCTCTAGTGGGAAATCATCGATAACTCTCACAATGTCATCAAGATGATCCTCATGGCGGGCTATCCTGGCGGCTAGTAAGGGTATGGTATGGTGGATAGGTTCTCCGGTAACTGGAAGAATCCTAGAAGCAGCTGAGAATGAACTCTCTCCTAGTTCCCTAGCACTAGGAGCACCTTCCTGAGATCTCCAGTACTGAAGGAGTGGAAGTAAGAAAGACCATCTTCGAGCATCGACCCTCCTGCGGGTCCTAGGATGGGAAGTAGCCTCGGTTACGGTTTGCTCACCAGGGTCAGATAGAGATGAAACCACAATACGAGGCCTCCTATGAAGTGGAGCTGATAGTGAGGTATTGGTTGGTGAACCAGGTACTGATAAAGGTACAGTGGTGGTCTGTCGATAAAAGACAGTGGTTGGTGGAACTGGGGATAGCGGTATTGTCCTAGGGTGCTCAAGGGATGAGGATGGTGATGGCCTAATTCCAGTCATAGGTGATGTGGGAAATATCACTTGTGCCGGTGGTACAAATGGAGTAGGTAGGGGTGGAGATGGTGGTGGTATAGGTGGAGTAGGTGTTGCATGCACCCATTTCCGAGGAGTGTGCTTACAGACAGGACCTCCTCCGTAACGTCGGAAAGGTTGACCAAAGGGTTCTGGCTCATAAATCTGAAGTTGACGCACATGCCTATGCCTGCGAATCCGAGCAGGTGATGGAGGTGGTGGTATTGGGAGTGAAGTCTCTGAGTCTGAGTCAGATGAAAAGGTGATAAGATGGGAAGATGACGACATGGTACTGTATTAATAATAGTAAATGCAAGTCATTAATATAATCATAAACTACGTTAACCTTATAAAGAGTTCATATGATAAACAACATTTTCTAACCGTTGTTGGAGCTGCAAAGGCACGGAGGGCGTAACGTGACTTTTGTAAAAATGGTACGTTTTAAAAGCGTAGTTATAGTCCAGTGTTTTTTTTAAAAATACACGTGGTTCTCTATAACCTTGGCTCTTATGCCAATCTGTAACACCCCCTAAATTTCAACTAGAGCAGCGGAAGACTTTATGGGGTATTACTTAGAGGATCGAAGTCAATGTCATAGAAAATGACTCAAAAGAGACGTTTTTAAAGTTATGTTTATCATTCATTAAAAGCAAGTATTCAAGTAAAAAGTTGTTCCATTAATTTTAACATATCATAGAAGATATGAATTATTGAAAGCGAATGACAAAACATTTTATTTAACACCCATGTTAGGGTTTAGTGCCCTCTCCGTGCCTTGAGCTCCTTCGCATTAATTTCCTGAGATAAACATGCTAAAAATCAACAAAAGTTGAGTGATATCCATAGGTTTAAGTTTAGTAGTTGAACACAAGCTATAAGTGATAATTGCATCGAATTACAATTATAAGTTAAAATCAGTTATTATTGCATTAAGCTCATGACACTCATCCGATTAACAGATCTCATCAAATATGATGGATAATAGTAACAATGGCCCTCGGGATAGGTTCTTGCCAGTCACCTATTAGATTTCAAATAAAGTGCGTTTGGTGGCTTTCCTCTAGCAACCAAACGGGGATTGTCAATCCCTAATAGATCTATCCACAATTATTTACGTTCACCCTACAAGTGACTAAAGTTCATGATATGAGGGACTTTTGGCAATAAGGTACTTAAGCAATAACAATATCAGGCATAGAATACCAAGAAAAATACTTGTGTTCAGTTTTTATAGCATGTATCTCCCCACGAAAACAGTTTTATAAAAGTGGGCTATGAACTCACCTTAGTGGTATAGTGGTAAAAATATCGATACTCAGTTTGCAATAAGGGAACGGCTCCACACACGACCTAGATAATATATGGCAACTTTTAGTGTTTAATAGTCTTAATGGTTTAATCGCGAGTAGTTTTTGAATACGTGAGTTGTTGATTTAACGATAGTAAAACTTGTGGTTTGATAAAATATCGTAAGTTTAATTAAGTTATATATATATATATATATATATATATATATATATATATATATATATATATATATATATATATATATATATATATATATATAACGTAAAGTTTAATAATAATAATAATAGTTTGAAATAAAATATAACGTCATGATGTGAAATCGTAACATGAAAAGTAAAAATAAAAATGTTAATTATAGTATATGGTCCTCGTCTTTTCCAAGCTTTTACACTTTTTACCCTAACGGCGTTAGCGTTACACCATTAGTCCAAAGTTAAATATATTTACATTTTACGTCCAAAACTTTATAATTTTTACACTTTTCATCCAAAGGTTTATAAAATCAGTTTTTCATCCTCAAGTTTATAAAATGACAGTTTTTATCTCAACTTTATAAAATTGACACTTTTAACCCGAAAGTTATAATTTTTGCAAATTTAGTCCAAAATTCACCAAATTCGAAACTTAGTGTTTTTATTTCTTAATTAAGTTAAAAATAGCTTATTGAACTTTTCAAAACTGATTATTTGTCGAAAAAGCTTATTCGTGGCTTAATGGGCTTTTTAACGAAAAAGACTAGGCCCGTTAAGCATTTTAAATCCAATGGGCTTACGAAAGTTTTGGGCTTGGTTTTGGGCTTATCTTAGGATGCAAAAAAACGTTACAAGACAGCTTATACGTTTGGCTTATTTTCGACTGATTGGGCTTTAAGGCCCAATCGGTGGTTATTAGTTTTCAAAACATGGTTCTATGTCGATTTGCTTTGTATCTTTTAGAGGTTCAAGACGCGACTATTATTGCAAATGTTCTATATGAAAATGATAGTTTGTCAGGTGGTCTACTAGTTTATGAAAAAATATAGTGTGCTCGTTACGTTGGATTTAAAGATATACGTCCGTTTCACGGGTTACATGGAACGAGTTTCTAAGTAAAAAGACTTAGATTATTTTTTTTAAGGATTTCACGACTTGTTGTTATACGTTAGAAAGGTATCCAAAAATGGTTTATACGTGACTGTTAAGGTTCAAATCTTTATATAACTTGATTACTAAGGTAGTAAATATATAGACGAAAGTATAATACGTAGGTGTTGTTTATTTAGATTACGAGAGTTTTAGTTCAAGTGTTTGTGATTTATATGAAAAAAAATCAAAATGTACGTTTAGATAAAGATTGAAAAAGAGTCGTATGAGACTTACCACACCAAAATGGTGGGGTAAAATGAAACGTAGAGTCGAGGGGAGCGTAGTACGAGAGTGTAGCATGAGTGTTGGCTCGACCAAGGTTCACAAACAACGATTTGTTCTTCCTAAACACCACACGATTGCCTTGAAATCCTACCCAAGCAATTCGAACCAGAAACTAGAACTAGGAACTTAGTATTTTTGTGAGTTTTGATTTGCATGTAAGTGGAAAACGAATGCATGCATGCATGGCGTATAAATATGAAATCTTGAGTATCCTAGTGACCAAAATTAATGAGATGGGATGTTTACGTGTATTCAAAAAATCCTTGTGAATGTAAGAAGTAACATGCTCCGCATTGTTTGGTTTCTAGCTAGTCGACATGCTCCTAAGTTCAAAGAAACGTGTGACTTCAAATATAAAAATGGTTTGTACTTGTAGTTTCTCTTTTAAAAATAAGCTAGTACCTTACCTAAGATCATAAAATATACATGTGTGTGTGCATGAAAAGAGGGAGTACCTCCTTATGTTTGAAAATTTATGTCGACCACTCTTTTATTGTGTCACCAATTTGTAACTTCGGCTAGGATTGGTGAGAATTGATAAATTGCAACATTTAAACATTAGTTTATGTTAGAAATGGTTTTAGGACTTCATAGAAACAAGCGGGGTTCAAAATGGTTTGGTTTTGATATAGTTAGGAAATCATATGAAATCGTTTTTGGACAAAACACTTTGCCTAGTAAAAATGTTCACTAGGCCAAAAACGACCTATGGTCACACATGCTCGATTTGGAACAGCCACACATTGAAATATTTGTGTGGCTGAAGGTAGGAAAATTGACAGCATTTACGAATTAGTTACACATGAGAATTTTGAATGTGTGACCATAAGACCTCTATTGCCACACAATCGACCCTTATGTGACTAAACGTAACTGGTGATTTTGTTCCAGATCATTTAGTCACATATGCTTTTGGAACGTGTGACAAATACAAGTAACCTTGATGCCATATATGGTCACACTAAACTTATAGTCACATTTACTTCTAATAGTATGACCAAATGCCATATACGGTCACACAAAACAGTTTGTCACACATTATTTAAATGTAGCCAAAATCCGGTACATATAGTCACACTAAACAGTTTGTCACACATTATTTAAGTGTAGCCAAAACATGATTTGTGTGACTAAATGTTAACAAAGGCCACACAAAAACCCAATTCATGTGGCAAGTGGATGATCAATAGTCACACAAAATACACATTCATTCACTTTAAATAGCATATGGTCACACTTATTAACACTTTTGGTCACTTGTTGGTTAGTTGTATGTGACTAAATACACTCCCAAAAACATGCTTTGTGTGACTAATGTTACCAAAGGCCACACAAAAACCAAATTCATGTGGCAAGTGGATGATCAATAGTCACACAAACTACACATTCCTTCACTTTAAACAGCAAATGGTCACACTTATTAACACTTTTGGTCACTTGATGGTTAGTTGTATGTGACTAAATTCACTCCCAAAAACATGCTTTGTGTGACTAAATGTTACCAAAGGCCACACAAAAACCAAATTCATGTGCAAGTGGATGATCAATAGTCACACAAAATACACATTCCTTCACTTTAAACAGCATATGGTCACACTTATTAACACTTTTGGTCACTTGATGGTTAGTTGTATGTGACTAAATACACTCTCAAAAACATGCTTTGTGTGACTAAATGTTAGTAAAGGCCACACAAAAACCAAATTTATGTGGAAATTGGATGATCTATAGTTACACAAACCATACATTCCTTCACTTTCAACACCATGTGGTCACACTTATTAACACTTTTGGTCACTTGATGGTTAGTTGTATGTGACTAAATTCACTCCCAAAAACATGCTTTGTGTGACTAAATGTTAGTAAAGGCCACACGAAAACGAAATTTATGTGGCAATTGGATGATCTATAGTTACACAAACCATACATTCCTTCACTTTCAACACCATATGGTCACACTTATTAACACTTTTGGTCACTTGATGGTAATTAGTTGTATGTGACTAAATTCACTCCCAAAAACATGCTTTGTGTGACTAAATGTTACCAAAGGCCACACAAAAACCAAATTCATGTGGCAAGTGGATGATCAATAGTCACACAAAATACACATTCCTTCACTTTAAACAGCATATGGTCACACTTATTAACACTTTTGGTCACTTGATGGTTAGTTGTATGTGACTAAATACACTCCCAAAAACATGCTTTGTGTGACTAAATGTTAGTAAAGGCCACACAAAAACCAAATTAATGTGGCAATTGGATGATCAATAGTCACACAGAATACACATTCATTAACTTTAAACATCATATGGTCACACTTATTAACACTTTTGGTCACTTTATGGCTAGTTATATGAGAGTAAATACACTCCCAAAACCATGGTTTGTGTGACTAAATGTTACCAAAGGCCACACAAAAACCTAATTCATGTGGCAATTGGATTATCAATACCTTTTGTCGGTGTCATCATCTTGTGGTCATGGAGGATTAATCAACGAAGGGAAATCTTTATTTGACAAAATGGTTCATCGTTATGGTATTAAACCGACAATTAAACACCACGACTGTATAGTGGATCTGTATTGTACGGCGGAGGATGTAGATGAAGCGATGGATTTGATTAATAGGATGCCTATGGAACCAGATGCTGTTATTTGGAGGTCGATATTGAGTGTTTATATGATAAAGAGAGACCTGCAATTAGCTGAAATAGCAGCAAAGAAAGTACTTGATTTAGAACCTTCTGATGATGGAGTTTACATACTTCTTTGGAATGTTTATCGGTCAAACCAATAAGTGGGAAGATGCATTAAAGACGAGAAAGCTGATGAGAACTCAGAATATCACGAAAACGCCTGGGTGTAGTTGGATCGATATCGATGGTTTTGTTCATGAATTTACTGCAGAGAACAAAACGTATCAGCTTGCCACTGATATGCAGACTATTTTAGAAGTTCTAGCTGAGCAGTCTAGATCTATTCATGATCACTTAACAGTTTGATCACCAGGTAACTTGTAAAGTAAAGAATTTTGATTATATTACTTTATATATGTATTAAACATGATCAATATGTCACATCATATTTAATCTCATGCATGTTAATCAACTGGATTTTTGTTACATAACTCAAGTATATGGATCTTTCTGATGAACCTAAACAAACCAAACAGCCTAACTAGTAACTACACTAGCAAATAGCAGCCTAAAACAAAAAGAAAATACAAGCGGGTGTGACACGAACATCAAAAGTAAGCTATTGAAGACCAGACTTACTCTTCCACGAATCAAACCTACAAACACGAATTCGCGAAGAAAAGAACTAGAGCAATGCCGCCATGAAAACACGAAACCGGCAGACACAAGGTCCAACACAACTAGTACAAAATTGAGCCAAAATAATTGAAATTAGCACAGAAACACTAGACCCTTGCACCAGTCTACCCATTTGAATACCACTGTTGGAAATCCAAAACGCGATAACTGAATTCCAAAAGCTAATTCTAGATCCTACTTATTCAACAGTAAGACTTTGTTATCGCGGCATTTCCACAGATAGTAAAAGGTACACCAGACTACCGCTTGCCAATAGAACCTTAAATTAGAAGACCCGCCATTTGTAAGACTTCACCTGTAGAAGACCCACCATTTGTGAGACTTCACTTGTAGAAGACCCGTTAAAGCTTCCCGAATTCCACCAAGGAAAGATATCGGACCGAACTGATGCAGCCATTCTACAATGAACCAAGATACAATCACTAGTTTCGACAGCCTCTTCACAACATGGGCAGTGAATAAACCAATGTGGTAACTGGAAGCCGATCACACATAACAAACTGCAAATATATGCAGTCACATTAGGGCACACTTCTAACAATGAAAGCTTATTGAATTAAAGTATGTTGTTGCAGGAACAGATACAGAAAACCATGCACTAAGCTTTAATAAAGACGCATATGCGTGTGTTTGTAAGATCCATTGCTGCCTTTGTAACCCACTGAAATGGCTTGCAAGTGATCTAGAGATCAGCATATGTATCTGTGATTGATGATTAGTTCAAATCTTACCGTGCATCGATACTGACCAAAGAGGTATTAGAGTTATAATTTAGTGCATAAATCAACGACCTCAATGGCTCAAAAGGCTATGTCCGGACTTGGTTCTGATAAGTGTGTTGCAGGGATGGTCTGAACAACGAAATAGCCTTGTGATTGCATTTTTTTTGTTTTAAGCAGCAACACCGTCCGCACAATATACACTTGCACTAGTCAATGGAAATTAACTCGAGAATTCTACACATCATTCTTGGCAATGTATACACAGTTAGCATCAGATGCATCTTCCAACCTTGACAATGATATTATTTCACCCAAAACTTCATATATTCTTTCAGACAGAGGGTGAGATTTATCAGCAGCCAAGAACTCGTGAACTCACCCTCTACTTCAATAGAACTATGTCCTGGAGTTTTCTTAACACCGTTCCCCCTCATCATAATTCTAACCATCTTTACCTCATCCCATTTACTTCTAGCAGCACATAAACCTTCCATAAGCACATAAATACCACTATCATTTGGATCCAATTCTATGAGTTTTTCGGTAGCAAGTTTACCTAGCTCAAGATTTCCGTGCATCCTACATGCATTAAGAACCGCTCCCCAAACCGCTTTATCAGGTTCTATTGGCATTTCATTTAGTAATCCTTAAGCTTCATCCAAGTGCCCAATTCTTCCAAGTAAATCAATCATACACGCGTAATGCTCCAGTGCTGGTTTTATCCCATCGGTCATCTCCATCTCTTTGAACTAGCTTCTTCTTTGAGTCAGTAAACCTCCATGACTACAAGCAGATACCACACCAATAAATGTAATCTCATCCGGTTCATATCTTGTTGAACTATAAGACCTTGATAGATCTTCTTGAGCACTCTAGAATTGTTAGTTATGTTAACGTAATCAATAACACACTAATAGACAATCTCTGTAACTTGTATTTTAAAGCGGAAACAAACACAAGATTAATACTAAGAACTTTTGATCCTCTATGGATCTTTTAATAACAATGAAAGTGTATTCTAAAACGTAATTCAATACATAATCGTGTGTTCCTTTTATACACAAGGAACCCTAAACTGTTTCCCAAGAAACGTATATTCTAAAACTTCTAAAAGATATGCATTATCACTTCCTAAATAAACTCATGCATATCCAAACTCTAATACATAAAATACGGAAATACTATATCCGCAGAAACTAATAATGCTGAAACTAGACTTCAGCAGGAACCATCTCTTCAGCAGTAACCTTCAGCAGAATTCTTACTTATCAGAATTCCCAACAATCCTCCCCTAATCTTGAATTTGACAGGGTTAAGTTCAAGATTCTTGATAGATCTTTGAAGTTATATACCAATAGGATTGTAATAATACAGCACCAGCAAAGAATCATCATCAGCAGAATCTCTATGATCAGCAAATACTTGAAAGCTCCATTCTTTGCCAACAAATGACTAAATGTACATCAAAACAAATTAGTTTCATACTATTCTCATCACTTTCAGGTGTGTTAACTCTTGTGAGAGGTGAATCATTGAAAATAATGGATTTGATTTCTCTTTACCAATAGCCATCACTACTGGAGTAGCCAAGTGTTCTAAGGTACACTGATAACCATATGATTTTTAGCAAATCATCAGTTATAAACGGATTTGAGATGTCTTTACCTGTAGCCGTTTGCTCAGGACTAGCCAATTATTTGGATGAAAAATCATCTTGGTTAACTGATTACCAAATATGGTTTTCCACTGCCTTTACCACAAGCCATATACATGTGGGCTAGCCAATTATTTGGAATCCATAAAAGAAAAATCCATGGTCAATTGACAACCATTTCAACTACTCAGCAATAAAGCATGGGTGAGTTGAAAACCCTATGGTTTTGAGCAAACCATTACAGCTATCAACAGATTTGATATGTCTTTACCAAAGCTGTACCCTTTGGACTAGCCAACTTTTTGATGGAATAGTCAACATCAGGTAAGTTGATGACCAAAGAATAGTGTGATGAACACCAAACCTGCATAACATCAACACAATACTATACAACAAAAATGTTAGTTAGTTTTTTTTTTTTTTTTTTTTTTTTTTTTTTTTAATACTAAAATAATAAAAACAAATATACAACATTATACCATTAAACAAAAGCTGCTCTGGAAGTCTTAATCCTTTGTTTGAAGACTTTCACCAAAGATTCAGCAAACAATCTTGCATTCCCAACTGGATCAGGAGGAATCTCCAACTTTTGTTGCAGCATTTTCTCCATCAGAGACACTTTCAGTGGATATCTTTTGCCAATATCCATAAGAAGCCTTAGACCAGTTGTAGTTTCCAACACATGAACATAAGGCGTAGGATAAAATTTCCAACTCTGAACTTTCCATCTCTGATTGTTTTTCCATATGTCATAGCTAGCACCAGTAGGAATAGAAGAATCAAACAACACTCTTAGATCACCCAATAAATATAATCCAGACCCTGTCGGAGTATGATTTGCATAAAATTTGAGAACCAAATCATATAGAGTGATCAAATCCTGATGATCAACAAGATGTAGAATCTCTTGAAGAAATGTAAAAGATATGGAAGTTTTATCCAATCTATAAATGGTATTAAACTGGCCATTCTCAGTTAACTCCCAGTGAACCAAAACATCTCTTGTTGCATCAGGCCAATCATCAGGGGATCCTTCTCTTATAAATGAAGCATCAGAAGCATTCACATTTATTTGGCTTTGTGTAGAATGTGAAGTTCTGACTCTAGCCATTCTCTTTGCTCTTCTTCCAGGAACATAAATAGCAGCATGAGGTAGAGAAGATGCATCAGGAACTTCAGTTTCAGCAGATTCACCTTCTGCAGCATCAGTTTCCACTGATGGATTATCCAATTGTTCATCAGTAGAATCCTGAGAAGATTCAAGTGCAGCAGATGCATATTGTTCATCCATAGCCTGCCTCATCTGTTTGGCTTTAGCAGCTTGAAGTTCAGCCTCTCTTACCTTAATCTCATGAAATCTTGCCAAGTCAGCTTGTTGTTCCTCATCTAACTTTTTAGCAGCCTCTTCACCCAATCTTTCCTCCTCCATTTATCTCCTGGTTCTCTTTCTAGATGGAGGATCTTCTGCTATAACTTGAGCTTTACCTTTATCCACATAAGATGAAGCAGCAACATGTGGTACATCAGCAGAAGTATCAGGTAAAGATACCTTTTCAGCAGCAACAGAAATATCCACATTAGGAATATTCTTAGAAGCACCCATTCCAGCTTTGTCATTTCTAGCCTTGATCCTGTTATACATCTGAACTAATTTGTCAAATGGAAGTGCCCACACTTGTTTCTTAGTCCAAGCAGTATTATACAATGAACTGCTTTGACTTTTCACATATGTTCTCATATAATCCCTCTGCTGCGCTTGAGTCATAGGTTTATCTCTTTTAGCTTTGGCTTTTAACTCATCTGCTACTTTCTTCCTCAACTTCAGCACTTTCACAATTTTAGAAGCCCAGTCCTGCTTCTCCACCCTTTTACCAAGAATGTCTGTAGCTAAATCAGGAGTATCAAGCACTTGTTGTCCAATATGCTACCAATCTGACTCATCAAACTCCTGAACAGCAGCATCCAATTCTCTTTGTCTTTCAATAGGCAAAGTAGAAACATATCTTTGAGTGGCAGACTGGTATGCTGCATCAAACTTGGCTTGCTGTTCCTCAGCCATATCAGAACTCTTCTTATAATCTTCCCAGTCTTTGAAGAGTTTTTCTTGTGCAGCTCTGTCTTCAGCTGTAACAAGCTCATCCTCAGCTATCTCAGTTCCTTCAGCAAAATCATCATGAGGAACATCCAAATCTTCCATAAGATCATCATTAAATTCTTGAACATCTTTATCAGTAGATTCTTGAGGCTTGAGGATTTCAGTGATGTCATCAGGAGAAACTTGCTGATTATGAACAGGGGAATTCAAATACTCTTTCCCTGCTACAAAGAATGTATCTCCTGATACATGAGCTTTATCAGCAGAAATGTCAGCAACAATAATACTTGGTGATTGTTTCTCCTGAAGAAGGTCAGTAGCTTCAGTCATAAGCACATCATCATCACCACTAGACACTTTGGAAGATTCAGCAGCTTTCTTTGCCAAATATTGTCTTCAACTTCTTCTTCTGCTGAATTGAATTTGTGGCTTAGATGGAGGTACTTCAGCAGCTTTAGTAGGAGCAACATGAGACTGTCTAGCAACTTCAGCTAGAATTTCAAGAGAATCCAAATTTTCCTCCTGAAAAACTTCAGTAGTATCCAATCCATCCTTACTTTGCTTCTGCTGATTCAACTGTGCCTCCAAATCTTGAACCTTACTTTTCAGCCTTTCAATTTCATTACCAAGAGTAGACTTGGTATCAGCAAGCTCCTTTTGGAGATCATCAGTTCTTTTCATGTACCTGCAAAGTGAATCATATACAGAAGTAAGAGTAATAGGATCCTTTGCTCTACCAGCTGATTGCTCACTGGTAAGTGGAGCTTCATTGAACCCAGTAGGAGAAACAGACTCATGTACAACATTAGGAAAGCCTTCATCAATTGGCTCTCTCATAGGGCTGGGTGTAGGTAGTCTAGTGAACTCAGGCTCAAGAGGCTGAAAGGTATCTTCAAACTCATGAGTTTGCTCAACTGGAGCATCCTGAGATGGTGAAATGGTAGGACTAGGTGACATATGTACAGGGGTAGGTGGTGGTAAGTCAGTAGAAATAGGTAATGGTTCAGCAGTTGTAGCTGGCTCTTCCTCAATTACCACTGAAGGATTACCATCAGCAGCAACACCAGAAGATGATGGATTACCATCATCAGCAGCATTTTGAGAAGGCTCATTACCAGCATCATCACCCTCAACTACATTATCATTGCCATGTGGCAACATAGCATCTAACAAAGGGCGATGTTCCCCATTATAATTTGTTTTCATTGAGGCAAACAACTTTGAACCAAGACTTTTAATAGGCACATGGGTTTTATCTTCAGTGGTTATATCTAAAATAATTTGTAAAAACCTAGGGTACATTAAAAACTTATGTTGTTGTTTATCAATGTTTTCTAGCATATTTTCAAAAATAAACTTAGAAAAATTATAAGTTAGACCCTTAGAAAGACAAACAATACCACAACCCAATTGCAGAGAGAATTGGTTCCATCCACCACATTTGTTGCTTATACATTGGAGTAGCAAATGCACCAAATATCTCCACTTAGGACAAAATTGATTCTTGGGCCACTTAGTTGTATCAGTACTTTGATATTCAGCTTCCCTTAGCCCAGCAAGAATCTCTGTAGTGTTGGAGTGATACACACCATTCTCATCATCCAACTGAAGCTTTGTCCTAATCAAATCTTCTGTCACCACATACTCTACACCATCAATTTCAGCTACAATCTCTGTTGCAGATCTCTTTGCAGTAGATGCCCAAAATTTCTTCATCATTGATTCACAAATCAGATTGGGACTATGTGTCAAAGCATAATGAATCTTTGACCTTTGTAGAAACTCCACCATTAAATCAAATTCTTCATGTCCCTTAGCCTTTTTCAGAATAGCATACTTGTTATGATCTCCTTTCAATTCAAGTTGTGCCATTTGAATGAACTTACGTGAGACGGTTATGAATTACTCAGAGAATTATGGGTTTAAATGGAGTAACAAGTGAATAATTTTGTTTAAGAAAAGATATGCGAAATGGGTTATATTCGGAAGTTCCCCAATCGTGGTCAAAATTATCGGAACTAATTATTGACCAAGTCTGACGTGTAATTTAAAAACTTCCAAATTCAAAATTACCCTTCAGCAGAAATGAAAGTCAAATCTGCTGAGGAATGGTCAACATCAGCAGAAACCAAACAAATGTAAAAATATCTTCGGTGAATATCTTGATTTTACTGTGCCACCCAACTCGCATTAATTATCATAATGCCTAAACTTAGCTTATTTAATCACCCCCAAATAACACATCTCAGTCATCAATTTACCCCAAATCATCTCTCAACCCTAATTTCCCAATTAAACTCAATTCATCACCAAAATCATGTCATCAAAACCAGAAACTTCAGATCAAAATTCCTCTTCTTCATCATCAGAAGAAGATTTACCACCATATCCTTGGGAGCTTTCTGATTCAGATTATGAAAGAGAAATGGAGAGTCGATGGGAAGCACATGAAAGACGATGGAATACACATAAAAGGGGTGAACCTAGCCATGTTTCCATTCCTGCTGAGAGAGAACCTGTCTCTCCCTTCATCTGTACCTCTGATGAAGATTCTTCAGATGAGGAAAATGAAGATCCAACACTTCTTCCTCCTTCCACACCAGAGAGATCCCAACCAAGGTCAAGTAAGAGAGATCCATCTCTTCCAACATCACAAAATGTGGTGTTGGATCTTCCTGCTCCAGGACCTGGTCTTTCTCATCAAGAGCACATCGGACAGAGCAAGAAGGCAGAGATTGTACGTAAGGGAAAGGAGAAGCTGAAGTAGATGATTGAGGAATGTTGCCATGGACCAAACTTCTTGAGTATTTTCTTGACTTTGGTACTTGAGCATCTTCTCAGTCTTCCTTCTCTTCTTTTTCCATTTTCATCTTCAGCTTCATCATTGTACTTGTCATAGCCTCAAGTATTTTGTAATAGATGATAGAAGCTAGCAGTACTCCATTAGGCAAATGTGTAGGAATGGTCTTTTGTAATCCATTTGGAACTTTGAATGTTAGTTGTAACTTGTTTCTTTGAATGAATGAAAAGTTCTTCTCCATTAATCAACTTGTTTGACCTTCAGTATAATCAACTAATCAGAAGAAACCATGTTCAGCATACTTGACCACATTCCCTTGAATACAGCTCTTGATGACTTTTAACATAAAATTTACAACATCAACACATCTGCAAAACAGACATAAAACATGCAAATACACCAAACAAACTTGCAGAAACATTAGAGGGTTAGTGTTAAAAACTCAAACTATACAAATCTACAAAGTTTACACTCACAATCCTCCCCTAAGGCATATGCCTCCCCTGAGGCTTATGCCTCCCCTTAAACTTTGCATTTAAGGTTTAAGCATTCCAATATGGACCACCAAATATTGAAACCTTGGTCCATCAAATGCTTTGGTTAATAAATCTGCCACATTCTCATCTGTGTGAATTTTGACCACTTTAATTAAATGTTTCTCATAGGCATCCCTAATAAAGTGGTGTCTGATTTTAATATGTTTGGTTCTGTTATGAAAAACTGGATTTTTAACAATGCAAATTGTACTTTGATTGTCAATGAAAATGGTAGTATTCATAAAGTTATACCCATAATCCAGCAATTGATTCTGAATCCATAGAACCTGTCCACAACAATTGGCAGCAGCAACATACTCTGCTTCAGTAGTAGAGGTATCAACAATGGTCTGTTTCTTGCATTTCCAAGAAATCAGTCTCCTTCCAAGGAATTGGCAACCTCCAGTTGTGGATCTTCTATCCATATTGGCACCAGCATAGTCACTATCACTATAAGCTGCTAGCTGAAATGGAGACTCTTTTGTAATCCATTTGGAACTTTGAATGTTAGTTGTAACTTGTTTCTTTGAATGAATGAAAAGTTCTCCTCCATTAATCAACTTGTTTGACCTTCAGTATAATCAACTAATCAGAAGAAACCATGTTCAGCATACTTGACCACATTCCCTTGAATACAGCTCTTGATGACTTTTAACATAAAATTTACAACATCAACACATCTGCAAAACAGACATAAAACATGCAAATACACCAAACAAACTTGTAGAAACATTAGAGGGTTAGTGTTAAAAACTCAAATTATACAAATCTACAAAGTTTACACTCACAATCCTCCCCTGAGGCATATGCCTCCCCTTAAACTTTGCATTTAAGGGTTAAGCATTCCAATATGGACCACCAAATATCGAAACCTTGGTCCATCAAATGCTTTGGTTAATAAATCTGCCACATTCTCATCTGTGTGAATTTTGACCACTTTAATTAAATGTTTCTCATAGGCATCCCTAATAAAGTGATGTCTGATTTCAATATGTTTGGTTCTGTTATGAAAAACTGGATTTTTAACAATGCAAATTGTACTTTGATTGTCAATGAAAATGGTAGTATTCATAAAGTTATACCCATAATCCAGCAATTGATTCTGAATCCATAGAACCTGTCCACAACAATTTGCAGCAGCAACATACTCTGCTTCAGTAGTAGAGGTAGCAACAATGGTATGTTTCTTGCATTGCCAAGAAATCAGTCTCCTTCCAAGGAATTGGCAACCTCCAGTTGTGGATCTTCTATCCATATTGGCACCAGCATAGTCACTATCACTATAAGCTGCTAGCTGAAATGGAGACTCTTTGGGATACCAAAGACCTAATTTTGGTTGGCCTTTTAGGTACTTAAAAATCTTTTTGACAGCATTCAAATGAGAGGTCAGTGGAGTGACTTGGTGCCTTGAACATGCACTCACAGCAAATGTAATATCAGGTCTAGAGGCAGTCAAATACATCAAAGAACCAATCATTGACCTGTATAAATGAACATTCACAGGGAGATCAGGTTCAATATTGTTCTTTGGTTTGGGAGCCTCATAGAGAGTAGTGGCAGTCCTGACATTCTCCATATCAAACTTTGACAACATATCCTTTACATATTTTTCCTGATGTATGAAAATACCATCAGGTTTCTGCTGAACCTGTAAACCCAAAAAGAAAGTGAGTTCTCCCATGGCACTCATTTGAAATTCTCCCTTCATCAGATCCTCAAACTCTCTACACCATGCTTCTTTGGTTGAACCAAAGATAATATCATCCACATACACCTGCACAAGAATAATATCCCTGGAATCTTTCTTGAGGAATAGAGTCTTGTCAATGGCACCTCTTCTGTAGCCATGCTTCAGCAGAAATGTGGAAAGTCTAGCATACCAAGCTCTGGGAGCTTGATGAAGTCCATAGAGAGCTTTGACAACCTTGTACACATACTCAGGATGATCAGGGTCTTCAAATCCCTTGGGTTGAGTCACATAAACCTCCTCTTCAATCTTACCATATAAGAAAGCACCTTTAACATCCATCTGATAAACCATAAATCCCATATAAGAGGCATAGGCCAAAAATATCCGAATAGCTTCAACTCTGGCCACTGGTGCAAAGTCTTCATCATAGTCAATGCCTTCCTCTTGTCTAAACCCTTGAGCCACTAGTCTAGCTTTGTTCTTCACCACAATTCCCCTTGCATCTCTTTTATTCTTCAAAATCCATTTTGTCCCAATGGCATATTTACCATCAGGGAGAGGAACCAATATCTAAACCTGCTGATTCTTAAATTGCAGCATCTCATCTTGCATTGCTTCAAGCCAACTTGAATCAGCCAGTGCTTGAGGAACACTAGTTAGCTCAATCTGTGAAAGAAAGCATGCAAACAGACAATGTTTGAAGTATGTGTGATTGTCCCTCTTTTGATTGTAGACATAAGAAATGAAAGCAACTTCACCATATTTAGTATTTTTTACAGTGCTTCTTGTTCTAACAGGTGCTTTAGGATCTCCAATAATCTCTGATAAGGGATGAGCATTATGAATCCTTTTTGTTGTTGTAGGGTTAACATCAATTGTGGCATCAAGGTTGTTGACTGTAGGCCCAAACTCAGTATCATAAGAAGCTGAGTGAAACAGGCCAGGCTTGGGCTGATAATTCCCAAGGTCAGAAGGACTTGGAAATCTTGTAAAGGGCTTCTCCAAGTCTGTAGATGCTTCAGTAGAAATGGGAGAGTTTGCAGCATTAGTCTCAGCAGCTTTGAACTTATCAGTGGGAATAGGTGTGCCTTCAGCTGAACTGTCAGCAGTATCCTTGTTTCCACTGACTGCTTGTGCTGATTGATGTAGGATAGCTTCAGTCTCTTGTGTAACCTTTTCATTGAGTTTCTGAGCTTCCTTTGTAGCAGCATGTTCTTGCTTCTTAAGTCTTGCAAGATCCTCTGCATAATGTGACTCATCATCTTGTGCAGCAGCAGAATGATTAGCTACAAAATTATTAGGTGGAAAAGATGGTACAACAATGGTATGTTCATCTGGCTCAGAGTCACATTCTGAGTCATCATCCATGGAACCTGCAGGGTTAGAATTAGGATCTTTGGTACCTGCATTAGGATTAGAAGCATGTCTAGTATAACCTAAATAATCAGTCAAATAATCTAGGTCAAAATACCAAGAATGGCCTTGTCCCTGAGTATTAGGCTGATCTTCAAGAAATCTTAGGTTAAGGGTCTCCTCTATCCTTTTGGCATTCAGATTATAAACCCTATAGGCCTTGCTATGAGCTGAATAACCCACAATGTATCCCTCATCAGCTTTCCCATCAAACTTACCCAGTGTATCAGCAGTATTCAAAATGGTCACTTTGCAACCAAAAGGCTTAAGGTAATGAATGTCTGGAACTTTCTCAGTGAGAAGTTCATAAGGTGTCTTGACATGATGTCTAGTGATGGATACCCTGTTCAGGACATAACAAGCGGTACTTACTGCTTCAGTCCAAAACATAGTGGGTAATTTGGAATCTGCAAGCATAGATCTTGCTGCCTCAATCAGGGTTCTATTTTTCCTTTCAGCAACCCCATTTTGTTGTGGGCTCCTTGGAGTACTATAGTCCCTTCTAATCCCCTTAGACTTACAGAATTCTATGAAAACAACATTTTTGAATTCTGTCCCATTGTCACACCTAATGCCTTTAACCTTTTTATTAAGCTGGTTTTCAATTAAAGTGATGAATTCTTTCAAAATAGGAGTTGTTTCATCTTTTGTTTTTAGAAAGAATACCCAGCAAAACCTGCTAAAATCATCTGTGATATCCAGGCAGAAGTACTTGTGATCAATACTTCTGATAGGAGTTGGACCAAAGAGATACATGTGTAGCAACTGAAGAGGCTCTGAAATGGTGCTCACAGCTTTGATGGCTTTGTAAGAGGCTCTGTGTTGTTTTCCCTTGTTGCAAGCAATACAATTGTGTTCATTGGTGAAGAGTTTAGAAGGAAGGCCCTGAACAAGACCAAGTTTAGACAACTTGTTGATAGTCTTGTAATTAACATGAGCCATTCTCCTATGCCACTTGGTAGATTCATCCTGGGAAGCTTTGGCCACCAAACATGTTAGATCACCTTCTGGCTTGACATCATTCAGATTGAATGTGTACAAGTTGAAGGTTCTAGGAACTCTCAGCAAAACAGTTGTGTCTTCTGGAAGTTTGAAGTCCTTGGAGAGTACAAGACACTCATTTTTAGAGAAGAAGACCTTATTCTAAGTGTCACAGATTTGTGATACAGAGAATAGATTAAAATGCTCCAGTTCCTTCACATAATAAAAATTTTCAAAATCTAACAAAGGTGTCTTAATTGTTCCTTTCCCAGTAATTTTTCCATCTCCACCACCAAAAGTCACACTGCCTCCTCCTTCTATGAGCACAAAGTCATGCATCTTGTCCTTGTTCCCTGACATACTTCTAGAACAACCACTATCAGCTATACCTACTTCAGTACTTTTCAAAGGATGATCCTACAATAACAACAAAAAATATACAAAAGTTAGTACACATTGGAGACTCAAGTCATTGCCGACTTGAGCCTGCCTTGTGGATCATTAGAGATAGGCCATGTAGATGTTTTAGATCCACCATTGTTCTTGGGCCTGTAATGCAAATTAGGTCCCTTCTTTGTCCAAGAACAACCTGCTGAGGGCTTCACAGCAGTATTCCAATACCCTCCACCATAATACAATGAGTCAAAGTGATTAGGCCAATAACCATTAGAAAAGAAAGAACTAGTAGGTCGAACATAAGGTCTATTACTAGTTCTCCTCCATGAAGAATGTGGTTCAGCAGTGTAGGATCATAGTTTTATGTTGATATTGTGATTCGGGAGGTCGGGTTTGGTGAAAGAAGAAGAAAGTCATGTTTAGAGAGAGAGAGTAGAGAGAGAAGGGAAAACAAGTGTTTTATTGATAATAATGAAAAGTGAAAATAACACACACAAGTCTCACCCCTCCATGGAAGTATGGAGGGGTATATAAAGCCTAACACATGCTATACTATGGCAATATTACACAACTAGTCCATGTGTTTTAGCTTAACAAGATAGTAAATGTAATCCCGTAAATGTCGTTCCATTTACGTGTTAGGATCAAAAACTTTGATCCCAACAATCTTCCCCCAATGGGGCGACATAAGGGATTACTTACAACATTTCCTACAAGTACAAAAATAATTAAAGAAAGGTCTACATAAGCTCTTCAAATTGCTGAGGATGACGACAGTTAACGCTCTTTGTCCTTATCATGGACCTCGGCTTGAGAACTTTATCTTTACTTGTAGGCAAATGATGTAATATGCATGAAATGGATTAACTTCCCCCCAATTCATGCTGCATGTCTTTAGCAGCTTCTTCGTACACTTCTTTTTGGCGAAGTTTCTGAATCAGCTTCCCCCCAAACTGACAACCGTCTTCAGCAGATTCGAAACTTTGATGTAGTCCACATGTCTTCTAACTATTGAAGTTTTAAGTACGCAGCGGAATTTGTAGATGACACCGTATACCACACCAAGCAAATCTGACTAGTTACTTAATCACGGTTATGCTCAATGCGGAAGCTCCGTTCGGGGGTAACATGCAAGAAATCAGCAAGATCTTCTTACTTAAGTAGGCTACTTCACACTTCACAACCCGCGAGAGTTGAAACGATTACACCAAAGTCACAAAATTTAGCCACTGATCATCTCTGCGGACGTCTCTCCGGTATTAATAAAAATGTAAGCTCGATCACGTGAGTCTATTATGCGTCCCTGATGTGCACATTTCTTCCCCCTAATTGCAGAACCTCATGGAAAATGAGTGTTTTCGCAAAGAAGGCAAGAAAAGGGTAAGAAAGCAAAGAACACCCACTCTATCTTCCCCCACGATGTCTTCGCGGAATCGGAAGCATACACACTATGTTTACGATGGAAAACGGAGGCAGCGTAACCCCATATGTCTAACTAACCGATTATGTGTGAAGTATTAAAAAATAGCCAGTGAGAATCAACTGCTGATAAGCAACTCTACTCTTTGATACTCTTCTCATCTAACTCTTTACCGACCCCATTATCATTCTATCGGCTCTTTGTAGTGACTACTGATGGAGAAAATTCAATATTATGAACTTGAGAGCGAAGTAGAATAGCCCGAACTTGTGACTTAAACTTGCACTAATGTATGACTAAGAGCGGTGTAGAGAGTTCGCACCCCATCGAATCCCTAAGTACTCTATACTCATCAACCAACCAACCATCAAGTATAAGAAGTACATAACCTCTTGATTATCCACAACAGCGTGTGACACTGAGCACTACAACGTAACTCCTTAAAGTGATAGTTATTTGTGGTAATAGAGAGGAAGAATTACAAAATAACTAGATAACCAAGTCTCCGTCATTGTAAAGGTTAAAAGCTCAAACAAGGATCTCGAAGAATCATGCATCCAACCAACCCCGATATCTTCAAGATACTAAGTACACGCACCCGTGAAATTCCACTTCAATCTCAATTAAGTAATAAAGAATTATCGCCGTAGTCACATCTTGCGGTTAAATGCTTAAAACTAGCCTTTTGACAGTTTTAATGAATCTTGATAATGGTTTCCCAATCTTGTCAAAATCGTATCCGTATCCGTATCCCCCCATGAAAATTAGCAATTAACCAAAATACCACACTTTTTCGGCAAACATTATACCAAATTAACTCAATGTGTTTAGAATACACTTGAATTATCAAAATTTCAGCCCATGTTAACTTTGATATAATACTAGCCCAAAAGAAAACCAGATCAAGCACTGTATGATACGAAAAAAAAAAAATTTGGGCCAAGGTTATAGTATCACCTCATATCCACTAATCAACAATCTACTAAATAATATAAGCCCATTCAGATGAGTGATCTTAAGCCCGATCCAATAATCAATTTAGTACCCAGTTATAAGATATCAGTAATACCCAAAATATTATCTCATACTTCAACCCTAGTACTAATAATCCATCCGCCCCCATCCTCTGCTCTTCCATCTGTCTCTCGTTTGCAGCCACCAAATCCCATTACTCTTCTTTCATTACTGCCATAACCGCACACTAGTCATAAATCACTTTGTTTTATGGTATTCGAACAACAAGACAAACACAAATCGAACACACCCTTTTATGAATCTTGACAAGAGCGGCTTCTAGATCTCTAAATGAGGTCTCGGGTAAGGTGTATCACGTTAATGTTTATGATTTTGTCTAAACCGAACCAAGGAAAGGATTGAGACAAGGTTGTTTTGGTTCTTTCTTTATAGGTTTTCGGATATAAATTGAAGCATAATCTTCAAAAAATAGATCGATGATGTGAATCGTTTTCTTGTTAAAGATCTTGGATGGTCTTGTAATCTCATAAGAGATACTCAAAGGAAACGAAACTGAGATCCTTTTATCCTTCTATTTTTCGTATAGAGCAGATGGCTGATGAGATAGTTATGTATGCGAGGAGAATCGTTTGAATTATTCAGTTGTAGTTTAAGTGAACGTTAAGGATAAGATTAAGTGTTGAAGGATGTTGTTCCTGTTAATATGCTTCTTATCTCCTTCTTTCAACTTCTGGAAAAAATGAATTTTGTCGTAAAACATGACTTATCGAGAACATGTTTTCGAGAACATGATTTTCGAAAAAACATCACTTTATCGAGAACCTGATTATCGAGGATATGATTTCGATAACTGAGTTATCGAGAACTTGCATTATCGAGAAAAAGATTTCGACAGTAAAGGGTTTATTGTTCTCGATAACAAGTCTTTTTCTCGAAAACAAGTACATCTCAAAAATTTCTTATACAATAAATTCCGACAATTTTCCAGCGACATGTAGCAATATCCGATGAGTTTTCCGATGACTTTTGACCACTTTTCACAGTTTGGTACCAACAGTATATGTAGCTGTCTAAAAAACCGCTTATAACAAGCAGTTTTAATAAACTGGTAATAAAGTTAAAAGTTGAGACTGTTTGGACCATTCATATGCCATAAAAAAACTGTTCTGAAACTATTAGAAAAAATGGACCACTTTTAATACCGGTTGTAAACCTGTTTATCAATACTTATTGACAAAAAGTTTGGACCAGTTAAAAAACGTGATACAACAGCTTCAATAACATGATACGAACACAAAAAAATCAGATTTTGACAAGATTACACAACAATCAACCATAATAAGTAACCTTGGCTCTGATGCCACTTGTAGGATCATAGTTTTATGTTGATATTGTGATTCGGGAGGTCGGGTTTGGTGAAAGAAGAAGAAAGTCATGTTTAGAGAGAGAGAGAGTAGAGAGAGAAGGGAAAACAAGTGTTTTATTGATAATAATGAAAAGTGAAAATAACACACACAAGTCTCACCCCTCCATGGAAGTATGGAGGGGTATATAAAGCCTAACACATGCTATACTATGGCAACATTACACAACTAGTCCATGTGTTTTAGCTTAACAAGATAGTAAATGTAATCCCGTAAATGTCGTTCCATTTACGTGTTAGGATCAAAAACTTTGATCCCAACAAGCAGAATTGGATTTCTGCTGATGTGGAATAAAAGAAGGTATATCATTAACATTCTTCCACATTTGCCTAGGTTTCCTTTGACTAACACATACACCCATTATTTGCTCATGAAAAGTACAATCCTTAATCAAATGAGATTTACTTCCACACACAAAACATTTCTTCTTTTTAGAAGATTTATTCATACTAAAGGAAGTTCCATAACATGAAAAAGCATTCAAACCACAATGATTAACAGAATTGTTTTTAACAGAACTAGAAATATTGTTTTGCAAAGAATTAAAAAATAAGTCTTCAGTAGAAACTGTCTTGGTATTAGCAGCAACTCTAGAAGGCTTGTGGGGAGTCTTGGGTGATGTCTTGGGTGTGGTCTTGGGAGTGGTCTTGGGAGTGGTCTTGGGCAGGTCTGACTTCTCACTTGAATCACAGCTTGCAAATGAGGTAGACCCTTCATCAGAAGACTTGTCACTGTCACAACAAGAGACAGAGTCAGTGGATTTAATAATAGGGTCTGGCAAGTCAGTTGACTTTTTTCCATAGAGATGGTGTGATCCATCAAAGTCACTAGGTATGGACAGGTCTATAGGCATATGTTCCCCTCTTATAGGTCCAGGGACAGCATTCATTCCCCCTTCCTTAACAAATTTAACAGGTGTTTGATAAGCTAAGGTTGGTTCAGGGTCAAAAACACTAGACATATCAGGATATGTTAACTCTTCAGGATCTATATATTTCTCATATCCTAATGCTTGTCTAGACCTAACAGATTGGCGACCATCAATCAATTTACTCAAATTAGATGCTCCTTCCTGCCATTTCATACGACCAGCTATCTCTTTATCTAACTTAGCTTGTAATTCTTGTTTTTCCTTTTCTATATCAGATTTCTCTTTTTCAGTAGGTCTTAAGTCTATCTTAGAAATTTCTAAATCACTTTCTAGAACTCTTATCTTTTCATCATATTTAACTTGATTCTTTTGAAACCAGACTTTTTGTTTTTCTAAAGTTTTTAAAGCCTTTTTATAGGCCTCTACTTCAATATAACACTCATTGTACTTAGGTTTCAATTCATCAAATTCTTGTTTAAGTTCATTGTATCTTACACTACATCCAAACACACAATTGTGTACCTGAGAGATTCCCATCAGGGAGACTTGTTCCTTCTTGTCCTCTGAAGGTGATTATGCCAGCAGATTCACTTGTGTAGAAGTGGAAGCTTCCTCTTTAGCAGGTTCATGTTCATCCCAATCAATCTGGTGATCCAGAGTCACCAAAGCCTTTGAAGGTGTAGCCTTAGAAGTCCCTGATTCCAATGGATATGAGCCATATCTAACTTCATCACCAGACTTCCTCTCCTTGCACTCTCTTGAAAAATGACCCACTTGACCACAAGTGTAGCATTTAACCTTCCTTCTGTCAAACCTTGCTGCCTCTCTCCCATTAAAACCAAACTTTCTTCCAGACTTAGTCTCAAACCTCTTAATGTTCATAGAAATCATTGCTAGCTGCCATTTCAAGTGCATCTCCTCCATCTCCAAAGGATCCACCTGTTCAAAATCCTCATAAGCAAGAAACTGCTGATGTTCATATTCAGCCACAAATGAATGAACAATATCATCCAACACACTACTGGATTTTGATTTAGGAGCTGATTTTGACTGGGTTTGAGAAGATGCTCCTGAGGTGTAAGAACTTGAGGCATGGTGCACCGGTTTTGTAGTGGTGCTGACAAAGGCTGAGTGAGTGGATGGTCGAATGGGACTTCTAACATCAGGCTCAAGAGATTTGAGTCTGTTGTAGAGGTCATCAAAGGAAATCATGTCCAACCCTCCTTTAGCTTTGAGAGCAATGCTGACTTACAACCAAGATGGTGGCAAGGATCTCAGAAACTTAGCATTGCAGTCCTCATTATCTGGCCTAGCCTTCAGCTGATTAAGTTGACTCAAAATTCGATGGAACCTATCATAGCCTTTGTGGATTCCTTCTTTCTCAGATATCTGAAACTCTTGAAACTGCTGCTTCAGCACTGACTTCTTCAACCTTCTTGATTCATCATTCCCACCAAATCTAGCCTTTATTGCCATCCAAATGTCCATGGCATCCTCCATGAAGTGGAAGTCACCCATGTGGTCATCTGGTATAGCTTGGAGCAGAATTGTTCTCACTTTATTCTCCCTTTGCACGGCTAGAACCTCTTCAGCAGTTTTGGGGCCTACTATTGTAACTACCCCATCAGCATCTTTAACATGCTTCTTCAGGCTGTTCCCCTTTCGAACAACCTCCCAAAGATTCCAGTCTATGTTTGTGATCCAGTTCTACATCTTCATGGACCACAAATCATAGTCTTCAGCATTCTTCAAGTATGGAAATTTAGCATTACTGTTGGAGAGGTTGAGTTGTTGGAGAGAAGTGGTGTTAAGGTTCTGGGTTATATCAACTTCATCGTCTGTTCCAGGCATTTTCCTTGATTGGTTTGGATTTAGATGGTGTAAGATTTGTGTTTCTCAGTATCACAGAGACTCTCTCAAGGCTCTGATACCACTTGTTGAACTATAAGACCTTGATAGATCTTCTTGAGCACTCTAGAATCGTTAGTTATGTTAATGTAATCAATAACACACTAATAGACAATCTCTGTAACTTGTATTTTAAAGCGGAAACAAACACAAGTTTAATACTAAGAACTTTTGATGCTCTATGGATCTTTTAATAACAATGAAAGTGTTTTCTAAAACGTAATTCAATACATAATCGTGTGTTCCTTTTATACACAAGGAACCCTAAACCGTTTCCCAAGAAACGTATATTCTAAAACTTCTAAAAGATATGCATTATCACTTCCTAAATAAACTCATGCATATCCAAACTATAATACATAAAATACGGAAATACTATATCCGCAGAAACTAATAATGCTGAAACTAGACTTCAGCAGATACACTGCTTCAGCAGGAACCATCTCTTCAGCAGTAACCTTCAGCAGAATTCTTACTTATCAGAATTCCCAACATATCCCAATTCTCTCATTTGTTCAAAAATGTAACTTCATTTAGGATAACACCTTTTGTCGGTGTTTTAGTTCCATTATCTGCAAATTCGGCTTTTTCCTTAATCTGCTCCCATACCATGTCACCTAGCAGTGTGATTAAAAAAATATAAATGAAGTTGATCAACTACAGTTAAGTGACAGACTTCTATCACCTATTTTCCATTCCAACTGATTAACAACTAAATTACGAAAATCGGCAAGTACATATGTGACAGCTTCTTAATGAAGTAAGAAACCACACACTATGCGAGTCACTATAACACCAACTTAATGACTAATACTACTAATTCCCTATTGAAGCTTAACATAGCTATACAAAACATAAAGTATTTAAGAATTACCGTGATTACCATTCACTTCTCAACCCCTTTTGAAAAAAACTACACACACCTTATCATTTTATCACATCTCGTAGCTCAAATAACTCGCAATTACAACAGCTTCATACGTTATTAAAAAATTAACCAAACAAATTCAACATATTAAGCCATACATCAATCAAAAGCCCTAATAGCACTTATCTCGCAGTTCAAATAACTCACAATTACATCTTATGTGGTTATTAACCAAAATTCACGACAACTCATCGATTTTTCTTTTTTCGACAAATCAGCAATTGAGTTTAGTCCAGTAAATAGAACCTAAATTCTATGCTCAAATTCTCGTTAATATCTACACAAATTAACATCTAACTTCTTACCAATTCAACTATTAAAATTCCATCATTCATCCATTACACACAAAATAAAGTCCTAAAACCTAATAAGCACGTATCAACACATATTTACAAACACATGATAAGCTGTAAACAACAATCGATAATATGATAAATTTAAAGAACCCCGAATTAAGTTTCACCATTTTCCCTTTTCGATAAAAGGCCATTTTTCCAAAACTATGCAAACTATTTACTTTTTTACCATAACCAAATAATTTATCACAAGTCCTATAAAGAATACATGTAATATTCTAAATTAAGCATTGAATGAGAATAATGTACGAAATATACATGGAATAAGCATCAATTGTAGCAGATAAAACGTTATAAGGTTATAAAGATTCGGGTTCACACGAACCCTAAATTCAAAAATCACCAAAACAAGAAATTGACACATGTACACCTCAAATTAGTTCTGTAATTGAAGATATACGACATTAAAATACCTGATTTGTAGACTAGTTGACTTAAAAATGGTGGTGTATGACTTAGAATTGTGGTCCGTGACTTGGGAGGATGGGGATCCATAGTTGAATTTGAATGGTTTGTGGTTGGCGTTGGAGACCAGATGGGGTAAATATAAAATGAGATAAAGTATAACTGTGGGTGAACAATGAGAGAATACCCAAATGGATGGATAATGGAAATGGAGGGAGAATGAGAAATTTTGGTGAAAACACTTAGCAGGACAAACAAAAATATTTAGAGGGAATTACCAAAATTTATCGAAGCCATATAGACCCACGACTCGACCGACCCACCTATTTTGCCGTATTTAGTTACAACTCATAAGCTTTCTAAGTAATAGACTAGTAAGGAACACGAGATAAGAATAGTTATCATGAGTCGGGGTAACACTCACATTATGGTTTAGTGTGTGTGTGTTGTGTGTGTTAGCTTGGATCTTTCTCACCAAATGCACCAGTATTTATAGGAATTGTGTGCGACACGTGGATGTGATCCAACGGCCGTGGGTGATCTAGTGGTTTTAGATGGACCACGTGGTGATCATCATATGGCGGAGACTAGAACGACACGTGGCGTGACATCCTTGTCTCAAGTGGTTATTGGGATTTTTGGCCAGATCTTCATGCACTAGCGAAATACCCGTGAGACCACCTCTGAGCGAATGAGGTAGCTACAATGGCTTTTACTATGTGACGGTTTTTGGGATAAGTTCTCAGCCTGTCCTTGTCTTGGAGTTTAGTTCTCAAGGCAAGGATACACTTGGTTTTAAGACCTACATATATTTGTATCGTTGTAAATAATTGTAAGTTTGTATATAAACTTATTTATGGATTGCTATTTATGTGTAACACTTAGGGATTCACGCACGAAACCTCGGTTATTCCCCCGTGATGTAGGAACTCGAGCAGGATTCAAGTTTCGTACGTTCATAACATCTTTAGTATTCACCGATGGCTTTCATTTTGAGTGTTGACAATTTAAGATGTGTAATCGAGATAATGACATCAATCAGCTGCTTCATCGAGCGTGACTTCCCTTTTAAAGAAATGACTACTACGTTCTTATCATATATAATAAGTCATGGTGCCTATAGCAATCGTCAACCCACTATACTATACACACCACTTCCATTCAAGATAATAACAAGAAAGTTGCATATAGGCATATAGTGGGTTATTATACAAAGATGTCACTAAAGTTTGCGTGAAATTTGTCCTAAGGTAATAAAGTTTCAAAGTAGTCATCCATGTTACTAAACAATAAAAAGCAAACACGTCTATAATTTCAGTGATTTTTACGTTTATTTTTTTGCTATGTTTAGTAACATAAATGTCATGTCTTTACAAGTTCAGTAACCTCGAGGACAAACTTTCATAAGGTCAGTAACCTAGATGACAACTTTCATAAGTTTAGTATCCTGGATGACAACTTTGAAACTTTATTACCTTAGGACAAATTTCATGCAAACTTTAGAAACATCTTTGTATAATAACCCGGCATATAGCCAATCAACGCACTCTACTTTACACACCACGTGGACCATCAGATTGCCTTTACGGGTTTTCACAACCCTAAAGGTCTCCTTATAAATACGAGACCATTTTTCTCGAAATGGTCCAAGCTAATCCCAAGAAACATATCCTGCCTTGGGAACTCCAAATTCAAGTCTATTATCATCTAGGGTATTTGACACAAACCAACTGAGTTGACTCGTGAGCATTACCCCAACTCGTGACTCTTATCACATTTGGGGTCTTTACCGAACGTGAGAAACCGAACGGTGGACCAAACCAAACCCTCAATACATACCATACGTAATTGTTGAGTTTATCCATATTTACTTTCATCTACGTGTATGACTTGATTTTATCAATAGAATGAGCTTTGGATGTTAAGTAAATTTTACATTGATATTCATATGTTTAGACGCCTCACGTATGAGTGATTAGGGATACACAAATGTCATTAATTGGATAAACGCTTGTTACATTATTAGGTTAAAGTAGCTACCTGTAAACACTAAATTAATAAATAGCTAGATGACAACTATGATTAGTTTGCATCGCAAATGAATCTCAATTATTAGTTGAGAACTTAATGAGTGTATATTAGTAAACATTATCACCCTTTTCAAATCGGCTACTAATAAACGTATGAGTTATAATTGTATTATATTTAATCTTAAAATAACTTAATTATGAATTGTCACAATATTTAACTTTAAAATAAAATTAATAAAATATTACGAATTACCCGTTATAATATCTGGCTAAACCCCGTGCGTTTATGAGTTCTAAAACTATTGCTTTATAAAATATATAAATTAGATTCTATAATCCCTCCAAAGAAATAGAATTTCTCACTCTCATTTTCATTTGTCCCGCTCTAACTTTTCCACAAAAATCAAATTATCCCTCCATCCAATCCAAGTAGCCTTACATCTCACATCCACAAAGTTATCATCTTCATCTCCTCTCACATTCTCTCTTTTGGTCTTCAACCAAACCAAATTCGCTTGACCATCTCGGTTATCTATCATTGCTAGTCACCACCCAAAGTTGTTAGTCACATCCTCACCAGTCACCCATCAGACTGTGGTGATTCATAATCATCACTCCGGATTTTATGTCATATATCCACAAAGAAGGTATTTTAACACGTTATATATTTAATTTAATCATCAATTTGAGGTCTTTATGTGTCAATTTCGTGTTTGGGTGATTTTTAGGAATTAGGGTTCATGTAAACCCGAATCTATATGAGTTTGGAATATGATTTTTGATACAATTGATGCTCACCACAAGGTATTCTCGTGTATATATTCTTGTTAAATGCTTAATTTCCAATAACATGTATATGTTTATATAAATTTTTAGATCTTGTTTTAAAAAAGTTTGATAAGGCATAGTTTACATAAAATGGATAAATGTACTACATTGTTCGTTGCCTATAAGTATCTGAAGTTGCATTTATGTGTACGTGTATGTATTCTCTCAGTAGTAAATTTATTAGTATTCAGTTTTTATTAATTGTTGGTTTTACAAGGTTGTGTGGTTTGACAAGATTTGTTAGTGTCTGATGTGGTATAGTTACTTAGGGATTTTGAAATTTATCTTTACGTGTTTTTTGATATAGCATGACTTGTGTTGCTAATCTGTTATACTAGGAGAATCACTCTAGTTTTGTTAGTCTTTTTACGTATATGTAGATAGCTTTAAATTGTGTTGTTAGCTGTTACTATAATTTTCAAAAGCATTGTTGATAGGTTTTATTTTATTGATTATTTGAGATAAATGAGATGTATGGAGTGTGTTTTGATCAGTATATGACATATGTATGTGTTAGGATTTGTAGCTTGACAAGGTGTTTTCAAGTTATTTATGTTTTGACTAGAAGGGTTTCATAATACATGCCGTGTTGGCACTTGACAGCCAATCTTTTAAAGATTCAATGTTATTCTTGTTTTGCTTATTTTAGATTTCAGTCACTTGATGTACTTATAAATATTTTACAGATTGCTCATTTAGAAGAGTTTTATGTGCAACTATTATATCAGTGGGATCCAAAGAAGGCTGAGCTATTGTAAGATATCTCTAATTTTCCCTCTTCTTATATATTTTATATTGCTACTGCTATTTATAATAACTTTAATAAACATAACTTTTTAGGAAAAAGTAATGTAGGGCCCTATAGGATCTACCAAGTTTTACACTTATGCCCATACCCTCAAAGCAACAAGGCCGCCATTGGTTCAATAGTCAGGTGGGTAGGTGGGTCGGCTGACGTATATGGGTCAGTTGGGGAAGGCGAGTCAGATGGGGTAGGCGGGTCACTTTTGGTTTTATGAGTTCACATTTGCTTTCGGATTCTGAAATCAACTTAGGCTTTTCTAAATTTTTGTTCAAAGTTAATATGGTTCAAACATGTATTAAAATATGAAGAGTTGATTTTATTTACTTGTTGGTGATTGCAATATGAGCTTATCTAATATGTTTGTGTGTTCTTTTGATTTAAAAACCAGGTCCTCATTTTAATCCTTTGAACAAAGAATATGGAGCTCCTTGGGATAACGTACTCCATGCAGGCGATTTGGGTAACATTGTTGCTGGCCAGGACGGTATGTGCTCCGTTGCGCTTAAACTACAGAATATAGTCTCTATTACTGTCAGAATATTTGAACAATTTCTTTTGTTGGTCCATTCTGTATGTAAACACTAAAGATATGATTACTGTCGAATTTAAGAAATGGTTATGGTAGCCATGAAATGGATTATGGATGATAAAGAATGATAAGAAATGGTATAGACGAATAAATCCTTTATGCTTTATGTTTAGTTTTTGTACTATTAAACAAATTTTATTCACTTTTGCAGGAGTTGCTGAGGTATCGCTGGCAGATAGCCATGTATGATCTTATAACTCACTTATTCCGACTTAATATTTGATAGCAAGACCGATGATTTAGGTATTTTTCAATCTTGGACATAAATTTTCTTTTTTATTCCACTAAGCGGACATCATTCCATTTTGGGGAGGGCAGTTGTTATTCATGGCGATAGTGATGATCTTGGGAGAGGTAACAACTCATGGAGGATCTTGGGAGAGGTAACAACTCATGGAGAATGAAAGACAAAGAGTCTGAGGATCTTGTATGGGATTTAGATTCAAAACTTCCAGGTTCATCAACCATATCATCCTATATATCAAAAAATATCCGACCATCATCTTATAGCTACTCAATTACTTTGCTAATTGGTGAAGGTGATCAATTGATTTTTTTGATCTCAGGGTCTTCAGTGTAGTGCATGCTCAAGTATTTCTTCATTCTGATTCGGATTGGAGGCACATGAAGGTCTCTAAAATAAATTGGATGTCTCAACCTGAGTCTGATGCTGAGTCTGAAGTTGCTGAAGCTTTTTCTAAACATTTCACGTAAGTTCGATTATTAACGCTTATATTCACAACATCGTTGCAACTGCTTATACTGAAAAAATCATTTATTATATTAAAATTGCAGCAAAGAAGAGATGATCCCTTTGGTTGAATATAATGACAAGAAGATCTTTGAGATGAAGGTCAACAAATTGAAAACTGTCATAACTCAGATACCAGAGGAAGCTGAAATTTCAGGAGTGATTAAAACCGTGAAACATCACGTCAAGGATGCTGAATTGCCTGAAATTGTGGTTGTCAGGATCCTTTGGGAAGCTTTGATGTATGTTGTTCAATTGTCATGGAAGAAGCAACAACAAGGGAAGAAGCAACAACAAGGGAAGAACCAACAACAGATTGGTGACTTGGTTCTCCACCAGGTAATTGATCACATTCTAACAAAGCTTGTGTGAATGTTGTTTACAAACTGTGATGCGTATCAGAAATCATTTATGGAAGTGGTTTTTCTTGTGCAGGTGAAAACATGGGCGAAGTTACTGAAAGAATTATGCACCACTGAAGAGCTTCAGCTAGAACTTCTATACAATGTCCAAGTTAAGTGTTATAAAGCCACCAAGCTAATGAAGTTGTTTCCTGAAATCGTTAGAATACTTAAAGAGTAAGATGTTCTTGATGAAGATACTATACTTCTCTGGTTCCGTGAAGGAACCAACCCAAAGGAAAGGTATGTAGCTCAGCTGTCTTCTAGTTTACACATTTTCTTTGCAATTTTCTTTTTTGGGATAGTAATAAGAAAAAAAAATAAAAAAAAATAGAGTAATGTGGATTTATGTTGATGCAATATACTGTCGTCGGCTAATGAGGATGTGTTTCTAATGATTCAAGGAAAGCTTTGTGAAGGCATTGGAGCCGTTTGTTAAGGAGATCTTTACGGTGAAGGTCAAGGAAATGAAAACTGACATAGTAGGAGATCTTTACTTATATGATATGTATTAGTTGTTTATGGAAAAAATTATAGATACTTAGAAAAGTATTATAAGCCGACTAGGACTCCTTGTTGTATAAAAGGATGTCCTAAGGTATAGATTTATATACGAATTTTATATTTGGTTCAGTTATATACATTCCAATTTTATTGTATTTGAATTTGTTTTAATATATATTTGAATTTGTTTTTAAATATATTGATTTATTAAATGTGACTAAAAGATGTATATAGTCACACTTATTAACATTTTTGGCCACGGTTTGTTTAATGCTTTGTGTGACTAAATGAAACAAAAGGCCACACAAAAATAAAATTCATGTGGCCATTGGATGATCAATAGTCACACAAAACACACATTTCTTCAACCATATGGTCACACTTATTCACACTTTTGGTCACTTTATGATTTATTGTATGTGACTAAATACCTAAAAGAAAAATGCTTTCTGTGACTAAATGTTGCAAAAGGCCACACAAACATACAATTCATGTGGCCATTGGATGATCAATAGTCACACAAAACACACATTCCTTCACTTTAAACACCATATGGTCACACATATTCACACTTTTGGCCACTTTATGCTTAATTGTATGTGACTAAATACCCAAAAGTAACATGCTTTGTGTGACTAAATGTTGCAAAAGGCCACACAAACATACAATTCATGTGGCCATTGGATGATCAATAGTCACACAAAACACACATTTCTTCACTTTAAACACCATATGGTCACACATATTCACACTTTTGACCACTTTTTGCTTAATTTTATGTGACTAAATACCCAAAAGTAACATGCTTTGTGTGACTAAATGTTGCAAAAGGCCACACAAACATACAATTCATGTGGCCATTGGATGATCAATAGTCACACAAAACACACATTTGTTCACTTTAAACACCATATGGTCACACATATTCACACTTTTGGCCACTTTATGCTTAATTGTATGTGACTGAATACCCAAAAGTAACATGCTTTGTGTGACTAAATGTTGCAAAAGGCCACACAAACATACAATTCATGTGGCCATTGGATGATCAATAGTCACACAAAACACACATTCCTTTACTTTAAACACCATATGGTCACACATATTCACACTTTTGGCCACTTTATGCTTAATTGTATGTGACTGAATACCCAAAAGTAACATGCTTTGTGTGACTAAATGTTGCAAAAGGCCACACAAACATACAATTCATGTGGCCATTGGATGATCAATAGTCACACAAAACACACATTTCTTCACTTTAAACACCATATGGTCACACATATTCACACTTTTGGCCACTTTATGCTTAATTTTATGTGACTAAATACCCAAAAGTAACATGCTTTGTGTGACTAAATGTTGTAAAAGGCCACACAAACATACAATTCATGTGGCCATTGGATGATCAATAGTCACACAAAAAACACATTTCTTCAATTTAAACACCATATGGTCACACATATTCACGCTTTTGGCCACTTTATGCTTAATTGTATGTGACTAAATATATAAAAATAAAATGTTATGTGTGACTATACAGTGTTTATGGTCACTAATACTGCTTAATCCAACGAAATTTGTACCCAATTAGTCATACATATTTAGGTTTTGGTTACTGTTTTGTAATCGAGACTAAAAATAACTCGAACATGTGACCATAGGTACCCTATGGTCACGCGACCTTTAGTCACACACACTCGAAAAATTGTGTGTGACTATATGTATTTCGTCACACATATTGGGTGTAGCCAAATCCAGTTTTTGTTCTAGTGGTTGTTAGACTCGATATGGGAAGCTAAAAATCGACACACTCATAGTTGGCTAGATGAGAAAAGAGAATGTGTAAAAATATGTGTGAGTGGTGTGTAAGATTTGGGCGTACGAGACTTAATTCTGGCTTGATCTAGTCGAGTATTACGAAATCAAAAAAAAAAAGAAAATGGGCTTGAAAGGTGTAGGCTATGAATAGTAACAGGCCGGATTTGATTTTTGGGCTTAAGATATAATTAAGGGTCCGGTTAGGTGTAATTTGGATTAGTAAAAATATTAATTATGATTAGTGAAAGGTTTAGTAAATATTTAGTGAGACATTTATGTGAGTCCGGACGTTGTCGAACGCGTTCTGTTAAAATACGTTACGTAAGTTCGTAGGTGGTAAAAGTTTAATATTCTCGCGATTTTTAGACTATAGTGGTACATGTGTGAGCATCGTTCCGAGGAAAAAGGGATTATAAATATCGTAGTGATTTCGAGTAACATAACATATTTGATAAACAAAAAAAATTTTATTGGTAAAAACGTTATTAATTAACGTAATGATATATTAGTCTTTGATTAACTTTTACTATTCATAGGGAAAATTACGGGAGATTACAAAAATTGAGCAAGGAAACGAGTGGTGAGATCATCCCATGAGGTGATAGATCCCGCGGGTAAACGTTCAAGCCATTGACTAGCTTGATCACGTCGAGAGAATTGGAATAGGCGTAATCGGGTCGACTCTCTAGTTGTAACATCAAGGTCTATAGAATCTACGATTTTAAGGAAGTCCTTGAGATGTTGATTAGGATCTTCGGAACGAAGTTCATGGAATGCACATCCGCTTTGCACCAACCGGATGGTATCGGATCGCAAGGGAGACACATTGGCTTACTGTCATCTCGCTTCTTATTTCCCGAGCACCATTCGGGATAGCCTATACATTTGAAACACCCTTCACGATTGTGTCCATATTTCCCACAATAGGTGTAGCTTTTACTTGTCTCATTGCGTTTGTTGTCCCGCATGATGGTTTTATCCCTTTTTTGGTTTGTATTGTTTTCTTTTATGTCGTGGCTGAAGGTTTTGAAAGCTGCTGATTCCAGAGTGGTTCTCTTCTCACCAGAAATAGCACGTTGTCATTCATCTTCCGCAACGAGGTCTTAAGCATTTCTTAACTTTGGAACATAATTCATGGCAAGAATTTGCGTCCTAATGACATCAAACTTGTTGTCAAAACCCATGAGGAACTCATAGAGCCTTTCCTTTTCGCGAAGATCCACCATCTTCTTTCTGATGTAACACGTGCAACCGGCACATGTACAATGTGGGATAGATAAAACCGTCTGCATCTCATCCCAAAGTCCTTGTAGCTTAGTGTAGTATGAAGAAACCGATGCTCCTACTTGTTGCATTCCGGTGAGAATTTGTTTTAGTTCGTATGCCCTAGGGAAACTCAATCATTCAAGTAAATCATTCCACATCTTATTATTAGTACTCGCATACTTTAAAATATTTCTTATATCCTTTTCCATTGGCGTTGTGAGCCATCCTTTCACCTTAGAGTCACAACGCATCCACAACATGTAGTCATCAACCATTTTCTCGGGTTTCTTTATTGACCCATCGATGAATCCAAGTTTGTTCTTGGCAAACAAGAAATTCATCATCTCTTGCACCCCATCGGCACAGTTATTATATGTTTGAGTATCGTTAGCATGCATTTGTTTCGGGTAATCGGAAGCATGTATGTAGAGGGGAGAGTTAACATTGGGACCGACTTTTAGGGTAAGGTTAGGGTTTTCATGATTGCCATTGAAACCGTCTTTTGGGTTAGGGTTAGGGTTTTCTTGACCGTCGGCCATGGTGCGGCGTTTGATGTAGGTGTTTGATGCTTTTTTTAGGTTAAAACTGCTCTGGTACAATAATAAATTTGATGGAACAAGATCAGTTCTATTATTCTTATTCAAAGTTCATCATATGACAAGGAGTTTAAATAAAAAGGCGCATTTGCATATATATCAATCAAAAGATGCAAAATTACATATATATTTTTTGTATGCATAAAAACATTGTACCAATAATTATTTACATTATAATATTTTTATCATTTTAGATACCAAAATACAATAGAAAAATATCACGAATATTTTAGTAAAATACATAATGAATTTAATTTTAGTGTATAAATGTGTGACTGAATAAAATACAAATCAATTGCCAAAACAAAGTGTGTATCATGTTTGTGTCCTTTTTGTTTGATGTTAGAACTTTTGAAGAATCAAAAGAGGATCGAAAGAGCTTTTCAAAAAATATATAAATATTATATATAGAAACGAAAGAAAGGTGGCAATGGTTTTGTTTGACTCTGAAGCCAATAAGTAAAAACTTACACACTTAAATTATTGTACCGGCTCTTCGATATATCTCTTGAGAGACCCTATGAGCTCGTATTGTCTCTTTCACATGAATATTATCACTAAAGTTTTAATGTTTTCACATTCTAATAGCTATAGCTAGCTGGTGTTCTACAATGTTTTGATCACTTGGGGCACGTAGCGCTTAATATATATATATATATATATATATATATATATATATATATATATATATATATATATATATATATATATGGGAAAATATTAGCTGCAATTCCATTGTAGCCAATTCTCTACAATATGTGCTATAAATTGTGGGTCCATAAGTTCTTCTGTGGGTCCCTGACTTCTTTCTGTGGGGCTATGATTCATTTTCTTATGTATTTTGATGGAGTATTGTAGCCAAGTTATCCCATATTTATATATATTTTACTGAGATGTTATGGCATTCCAACTGATGTAGAACGATGAATGTACTTAAATGTGAGGGTCATACTAGATAGTAATCAACATGCAATCACGATAAGAATTGTGTGCTAGCAAAGCCAAGAGTCGGGTCACTGCATATGATCACTTAGAAAGAAAATTCTCCAAGCGCTTTCAAGTTTACAATAACATTTTGGTACAACATAATTAAATCGTGTGTAAAGAATGTAATGTTCCCATGCTTAGGTCACTAGCATCGACAATCGTGCACCTAGTCATGGACACATAATTATAAATAATCTATCACGAGTGTAACCTCAAAAACATACAAAAATTGTGCACCTAGTCATTTATAGTCTTGGGTCCATTAATGTTTCTAGAGGATCGCTAGCAATAGAAAGTCGCCCTAAAATGCAAGAGAAATTGCGATCATGGGATACATCTAGACAATAAATTAAACCACTAGGCCAGTATTGCTTACCTTCTAGTTTAGCTCATTTAGCTATTTGGGCTTCTAGCATTTCATATACTTTTTTTTTTTTTTTTGGTAAGAAAGGCACCACC
>JARVZY010010707.1:0-59000 GCA_030686995.1 Artemisia argyi
GAAATATATATATATCGTCGGATTTCAAACACTTGTATCTTTTTCGTTATAAGCCCGTTTTCTATGTTCTTTATATCCCCGCGAAGGTAATCAAGTATACTAATATATTTTTGATAAGTCGGGATGGCTAGATCAAGTTTTAGACCTCGAAACAGTCCATGAAAATCGTTGGACAGCAAGTACTTTTTCAGAAAAATAGTTTTCGTCGTTAATATTGAAAATAGCATATCTTTTCCGTCGTAACTCGGATTTTATCCCCGTTTTCGCCCACGGCTTCGTTTCGGAATGTATTTTCTAAATCTTTGGTCCAAAGTTACCCAAAACCCACTGATCTTTCCAGGTTTTACATTTTTGGACAGAACCTTTATATAGTTTGTAAAAATCAATTTTTCTAGTTCAAGACTTGTTTAGATCTTACCCAAACTATCTCAAATCAACTCCACAAGTACCCAATCCTACCATACACCTTCTTAGGGTGTCATGGGTTCCTAAACATCACCAATCTTAGTGGATCTAATGAGATTGCTAGTAAAAATTGTAGATCTATGTTTATAAACAAAAATAAACAATAAGTGGTATGGATCATAGTATATTTGCATGTTTTCTTACTAGATCATAAAAAGACATTAAGAAATAGTTTGAAAGATTTGAAAAATGATTAGTAACTTACTTGAAGGTTTGATGAGTTTTTGAGCAAGAAAACTTAATAATCTTGAGGTTTTTATTTCAAAACCTTAACAAGATCAATACTATGACTTGATTAAACACTTGATCTTGAAAAGTTAGTGATTTCTTCTTGATCTCCTTGCTTGGCCGATTTGTGATGAAGAAAGGAAGAAAGGAGAGATTTTTTTTTTTTCTAGTTTGTTTGGTTTAAAATGAAAGAAAAATGTGTAAAAGGAGTATATATATATTGATTAGGGAACAAGATCCACCAAATGTGGAAATGAGGCATGGGGGGGGGCGGCAATCAAGGGAAGAAAGAAGAAAAAGTGGACTTTTAGGTATAGTTTAGGTAGATATTATTAGTTTTAGGTGATACCGGGTACCGAGTTAACTAAAAATAAATCATGACGCGATGAAATAAAATATGACGAAGTTGTAAAAGTTGTAAAATATTATTCCTGATGAGAATCGGATGTTAAAATAATTATCGTGTTGAAGTAACGCAAACCGACGGAGTTATAAGCTCCGACCGTGAAATATAGTAATTGATTTCAAAACACCGGATAAATTAATAATATAATTTTTATATCATTATAATGAGTGTGAAAATATATTAGGATCGTAGTCGGGAGTATTGGGTATACGTTCGTAGTAAAAACTGAGTGGTAACGTTAATTACAAATTAAACATACGTATATAGAAATAATGCATATCCGTGTAGGGCCTAAAGTACTGATGATGTTACTGATGATATATATAGACTACTCCAGTCTATATGAAATGTCATAAATGAAGGATGCATGAATTTGCAGCCAAACCACATTGGTTACGCGAATTGGAAGACCCGTAAACTCAGTTTACGATGAAATGAACGGCAATCGTGAATAGTGATTTCCCTCCGGAAATGAATAGTGTCACATGAATAGTAAAATTTTTGAACGCTTCTCGGAATCACAAACTGACTCCGAAAACGATGAATAGTAAAATGATGAATAGTGAATAGGAGAAATGTCCTGAAAATGCGGGTTGTTACAAAACCCCTAACGGCATAACTTTACACCGTTAGTCCAAAACATATTTATAATTTCATTTTTAATCCAAAACTCTTTTATATTTACATTTTATACCCAAAGTTTGCTAGATTTACAGTTTTCATCACAAGTTTATCAAAATGATAGTTTTCCCTTAAACTTTGTAATATGACAGTTTTCGTCCCTCGGTTTCAAAACTTTTGCAAAATTAGTCCAAACTTTACAAATTTAAAACTTAACATTTTTACTTTCTAAATAAGTTTAAAATAGCTTATTCAAGTTATAAAACAGCTTATTTCCAAAAGGGAGATTATTTCGAGCTTAATGGGCTTTTAACGAGCTTAAATAAAGGCCCGTTAAGGTTTTTTAAAATTGTTGGGTTTGGGAAACTTTTGGGCTTAGCTTTGGGCTTATATTTGGACTCTAAGTTCATTGAGAAATAGCTTATTTGAATTGTTTATTTTTGACTTAATGGTCATAGAAGCCCAAACGTATATCTTTATGTTTTAGAAAACGCGACAAGCTTTGGTGTTACACGGGGGTTCATAAGATGGTATGGGCGTGAGTAAGTTGCATAGCTCGTTAGTTTACCACGTAAACTAATAGGTTGATCCATAAAAGTGAGGTGTCATGTGTCTAGATTAGGATTTACAAGACCAAAGTATGTAGACCAAAACCAAGTATAAAACAGTTTCAAAACTTAAAATATTTCTAAGTGTTGGGGTTTAAATCATAGGGGTCAAGGTAACTTAGAAACGTGTATATAGGAGGGCTTATAAGTTATTATTAGTGCCAAACATTTTACTAATCTTAATTTATTACATATTAAACTTATAGATTTACTAGTAATATATGTACGTTATAATTAAGAATAACAAGAAAAACAAGGAAAGTAAATTTGTCGTGCATAAAAGTAAAACGTGTGAGAAAATGAAATGGGATTAGTTGCTCACCTCACCAAGTATGGTGGAAGTAGAACGAGTTATAGAGGCTAAGAACGACAAAGGAAGGAATGTGGCTCGATCCTACGTACACCAAAGTCACAAAAGGGCTCGTTTGTTTATCCTTAAATTGGTTCGAGACTCCCCAAGCTTTTACCAAGGTAATACGTACTCAAAAAGACTTAGAGGAATTTTTGTGAAGTGATATGTGTTTGAGGGTGGTGTACATGGCTCGTATGTTGCATGCATGCATGTATATATACAGAACATTTGAAAAACGTGGGTATTGAGACCCTTGGCGACCAAGGTTAAACGTGGTACTAGGAATAGGGAAAGAATAGCGAAGCGATGATGGTATTTTCATATGAATCGTCCTTGTGATAATTCGTATAAGGAGAAGAAAACAAAACCTCCATGGTTTCATTTGGTATACAAGGAATGTCATCTTCTTTTTAAAACATGTGTTTAAAGTTGGAAATAGGATTAATATGTAGGAATGATTAAGGTTGCATAGTGTTTCGTCCTCACGGAGTTCTAGACGTGAAAGAGAAGACAAAGGAACCATGGTTTTGCATTAAATTCATTTGTCACAAAGGAGGAAGGTCAATTCCTTTTAAAACGTGGTCAAGTGAACTTCTCATTATTGCCTTTGAGGTCAGTGGAGTGGTTAAACATGGATCGTCCTTGTGGTGTTAATCCGAGAAGAAGAAGAAGAACAAAGGATCATCATTGCTCTTTGTCTTGGTTTGTTTATGGGTTTATGAAAGTCAAAACTAAATAAAAACATGACACAATTAATTTGGTAATCTTGGAGATGAGTTTAGGGTGTAACGAGGCATGAGCAAAGACAATTATAAGCTTTTCAGTTTTGAGGTCATATGGAAATCGAGCTAAGCTTTGGTCGTTTTTGAATGAGCAAACGTACACAACATCTAAAATGGTTTGGTCCTCATGATTCTCAGTGGGAAGGACAAACTAGAGAGGTAAAAATACGTATAGGTCGTGTGGAAAATATAGGAGAAAACGGGGCAAAGCAAACGGGTGTTAGGACTAAGTTTCGAAATATCATAAGGGTTTATGGGCTTATGTTGGTTTTGGGCTTATGTTTGCGTGTGGACTGGGCCAGACGAGAAAAGGAAAAGAAAAAAAAATAAGAAGGGGTCCGTTTTGTGCATTAGGTTTCAAATAAAAATGGGCCGAGGCCCAATGGGGTTGTAAGCCCATTTTGCTTGTCTCAAAAGTCGTGTTGAAGTTCCAAGAAGTTACTGAGTGTTTGTGTAAATTTTCGTGAGCTCGGGAATTTGTTTGAACGTATTCGGTTAATTAACGGATTATATATATATAAATATACGTTAGTTAATAAACTTTAATTATTTTAATTAATTCGCGATACTTAGACTATCCAGGTTCGTGTGTAAGCGCGTTACAAAGTAAACGGTAATCACCAACGACGTTGTGATTATAAAAGGTATATCTCGGCTAAAAAACAAAATTTTTTTTTGTTATCGGTAAAAATGGTTATTAAATATCGTAATAATTTGTAAATCATAAGTTAGCATTTACTATTCATGAGGGAAAATTACGGGAGGTTACATAACAGCCATATTTCCCGCCCAAAACAGTAAAGTTTTTCATCAGATAAACTTTCACCACGTCAAGACAAAAAGAGGAGTGTCTGTCGGGACGGTCCCTTAGTGATAAAGGACCGTCACATATTTAAGGGACCACCCACGTTCCTCCTGGCGCCTATAAATACAGAGTTGTTCCCTTTTAGAAAACTAAGCCTCTTTGTACAAAAACTTTCTGTTCTTTCTTTCTTTATTCTTTGATCACTATAACATGTCGGTATATTTTTATAAGTGATTCTCTAATCCTCTACATCAAAGTGCAAGAGAAGAATACTCAAAGTCATCAAGAATCGATGTGTTATTGAGTCCACACACAAACATAACAAGTGTTACGATTCTATCCTTCCTCCAACTCTTTCATTTGTAAATATTGTAATATTGTGTATCCGACTGGTGTGTGAGTCGTGACTAGATGTGTTAGGGTTAACTTGGACAAAGGTGATAGTCCAAGAAGTGTTGTATCTAGATTAGATCTTGCAATAGTTGTGTGTTGTGGTGTGAAGGCTAGAACTTAGTGGAGTTCTAGTATGAAGAATAGGACTTAGTGAAGTCCGTATATGAAGGCTTGAATCGGGTGAAGGTTCAAGTGAACGTGAGTGCTCGTTCATGTGAAGACTTAGATCGTGTGTCGATCTAAGTGGGACAAGAGTACTTATTCGTGTGGCCACATGGACTTTGGTGTAGATTGGTTCTAGCTAGGATTAGAACTCGACATTCCGCTTAGTGTCGTTAAACTTAGTGTAAGCTTGTGTACAGATTGCTCTGCCTGAAGGAGTGTGTTGACATAGTGACTGAAAACTCTCAAGTGTGGTACTCAGGGAGTGGAGTAGGACGAAGAGTGAGCTTCGTGCCGCACCACTATAAATCTTGGCATCTCCTTTGGTTGTGTTCTTTCCTTTACTCTTTTCTTTACACACTTTATATTTCTACATCAAATTAATTTGATATCACATAACTTGAAAATCTAGTAACTTTGCAATAGAAACACAAACGGACCTAATGATGGGAAAAACGATTTTACTAAGTAAATATAAATGGTGAAACTATTCAAACCCCCCCCCCCTTCTAGTTACTACAAATTCCTCAATATCGTCTTCCACAAAGATTCCTTGTTGGAATATGATTTAGACCACCACTTTGCCAATAACGAAAGGTTTTTAATTCTAAGTGGGACCACACCTAAACCACCTAGCTCCTTCGGTTTACAGATTGATTTCCACTTTATCAAACTGATCTTTTATTTTGTAAAATCCCTACCCCAAAGAAATTTATGACGATGACGTTCTAATTGGGAGACCACTGTTTTGCGAGCCTTGAATAAAGACATATAGTGTAAAGGAATGCTTGATAAGACGGCATTAATCATTGTAACCCGACCTCCAAAAGAAAGACAGTAGAAGCATATTTAGTTGCAGGTAGGAGTGCGTCTACCCTGCAAAGCGGCTTCTCGCTTATCCCCATTAGGGAATGACGAGAGCCGATGTCAAGTGCAGGAATTGTTGTCGAAGGGGTGGGAGAGTCTTCGTCCGTGTTCAACGCCTGCTTGACTAGCTCAAAAGGAGGCAGCTAGAGTGTATAGATGGGCTTTGAAGCATGGCAACAGATATTTCAAAACAGAGACGAGATGGAAAGACTTTCATGAGAAGAGATGGTAGGCTTGATACGGATACATCTGCTTATCACCTACCTTTGAATCAACCAGCTCGACTATACCCGCCTTAATTCCCTCATTCAGGACAGATGGAACCAGGTTATGGATCTGTTCAAGTTGGTCGATCAATCCCTCCTTTGTTTCCCCTGCCTCCGGGTACCTTAGAATAGATTTGATTGGAAGGAGGGTGAGGAACGAAGACAGTGGTTTGACTGCCCAATAGGCCTGCATTAGCGAAAAATGGAACTATCGAATCACGGGTGACTCCCTTTATCGGGATGAGAGGAATTTCTTCATCGGCATTTCTGTGAATCGGTGTAAGACTCATGCATCCTGGGAGGGTACGACTTCAAGGGATGGACTCGATCGAACGGCCAACCACTTTCCATTTTTGTAGGATATTCGATCCAAAAGACCATTATTAGCGTGTAGTAGATTGGCCCGAGTACGTAATACGCCAGTCGAGAAGAAATCCCATCAATGGATACGGTAGAGGACAAAGTGGCCGGCAGCGGTGTAGAGCTATAGCTATAAGGAGCAAAGCTCACACACACCGGCTGATGTAGGGTGGGATAAAGTTGCTAATGCGAGTCACGCGTGGATTCCACCCCGCCAATTTCTTTTTGAATCTCTAGACAATCGGGGTCCAAGTTGCTATTCTTCTTGGGCTAGCCCCAATTGGAATCCCAAGATAATCAAAAGGGAATGAACCAATGTTGCATTGGAAAACTTCTGCAAAGATCGATAACTGGTTGGCCGGTATATTTATTCCATATAAAGCACTCTTGGAGGGGTTCATCTTTAGCCCCAAAACTTGCTCAAAAAAGGTAAGAATTTCTTTTATATGTTTTAGCTCTTGAATTGAAGGATGGGCAAAAATGATTGTGTCATCATCGTACTGGGAGTGGTTAATTCTCCCGTGTTCCCCGAATTTAACCCCTTTAAGAACTCCTCTGTGAAGATCATTCGAGAGCATCTTACTCAAGAATTCGGTAACCAAAATAAATAAAAAGGGGATAGAGGATCACCCTGCCCGAGGCCCCTTTTCATTTCAGTTCAGCTGTTGGGGAACCATTTAAGATAAGAGAGAACTTGACACCTGATATACAAGCTTTAATCCAAGACTTGAATTTGAAGCTGAAACCCATCTGATCAAGAACCGAAAGCAAAAAGGAGTGTGAAACTGTATCATAAGCTTTTAAGAAATCTATTTTCAGAAATATTGTTTGTTGCTTCATTTTCTTGGCTGAGTGCCACAATTCATTCACTACCATCACACTGTCTAACAATAATCTAGAAGATACGAAATCATTTTGATGTTGACTTACTAAATCTGGTACAACAGAACGTAACCTGTTTGCCAAAGTCTTTGCAATAATCTTGTGTGGAGCGTTGATGAGACTAATGGGTCTCATTTGGTTGACGTCTTTTGGGCTATTAACTTTTGGAATGAGAACAATGAATGTTGTGTTGAAACTGTTTGGAAGATTAGCGTTAGCACGAAACTGGAGCATCATGAGCACCAACTCTTCTTTCAGAAACTTCCAACCTTTTTTAAAAAAAACTCATAGAAAATCCATCCAGACCAGGAGCTTTATTACCATCAAATGAACCAACCACTTTTGAAATTTCTTCTTCCAAGAAAAGGCTCTCAATCTTTATAGCCGCTTGACTGGATAGCTTATTAAGACCGACTGCAAGCCAGTTGATATGAGAGATGTTAAACAATGATTCTTGAGCGAATATTCCTGCAAAATGATTAAGGAAATGATTTTCAAAATGTTAGGATTTTCTTCCCATGTATCACCGATCTGAAGACCTGCAATAAATGAGTATTTTGACGTATTTTTTAGACTATATGGAAAAACCAAGTATTTTTGTCGCCGAGTTTCAACCAATTAATTCTAGACGATAACATTTTCTTCGTTTCCTCTTGAATATTGATATGGCGCCGCCTTAGTCTTGCCTCAACCAGTAGCTCTGACTCTACTGAAGTCAGATCCGTATGTTCCTGGAGCCGAGTCAAAAATTTTATCTTTTCATCCAAAAACTTGATGTCTTGTTGACCTTTTGTGAAAACTTTAAGATGCTATAGTTTAAGATCTTCCTTGAGGGCTCTAAGTTTCTGAGATATAGAATATGCTGTCCATCCAGAAATTTGATAAAATTCTCATTTTTACTGACACAAATCAAGGAACTTGGGGTATGACAACCAACCGTCGTAAAAACGAAATGGTTTTGGACCCCAGTAGAGAAGTTTTTTGCCCCATATAATAGGGCAGTGATCAGACAATTTTTTATCACCCGCGATTAAAACCGATGAAGGCCATGAACTTATGCATTCATCATTGAGAAGAACATGATCAAGCCGCGAACGTTTCCCTCCATTGTCTGACCACGTAAATTTAGCATTTTGGAGAACCTGGTCAAAAAGATTAGCACTAACTAAAAAAGCGTTGAAATTTGCCTTATTAACCGGATCAGAAGCCTCACGAAGCCTTTCCTCTAGAGCATACGTCGAGTTAAAGTCTCCTAAGACGCATAAAGGGCCTGACCAGTTCGAAGCGATCACCAAAAGTTGTTGCCATATTGCTTGTTTTTCATTTTCTTGCTGAGGAGCGTAAACGATGAAAAGAACGTATATCATAAGGGATGAACTTCAATATCGTTGCTATCCAGTTTTGACAATGAGGAAGCTATCTTCTATCCATAGATACCAAACCACCAAATCTCCCACGAGAGGTAACCTGAATGCCAGTTAAAGGAAAATCTTTCACACCTGATTGAGAACTGTTTAAGGAACATCAGAGACTTTAGTTTCTTGAATTGCTATAAAATGAGCTTGAAAATGAGCCACAACCTTACCAACCATTCTACCTTTTTTCTTACACCCAAACCCTCTGGTGTTCCAGGACACCACCCTCATTATTGCTTTTTTAAGGGTGAGTTGTCGCTTTCTAACAAAGGTTCAATAAAGCAACCAAATCTAAAGATCCCATCTCCTTTTGTCTTCATGTTAATTAGTTTTCCCACAACTTTAGAAGTTTAACATACTTGCATGTTGTAGCTACCTCATCTCCCACCAAATCGTCCACATAAGTGCCTTGACATTGAACGTCATCCAAACCATCTAGAGGAACAGAGCATTTTGATTTTAACTTCTTTTTTTATGTTTTAGGAGGGCTGCGATGAGAGTGAGATTCCTTCCTCACGCACAACACCACCGAATACAGTTGTGTGTAAGGTTGGTCCCCTTTAATGTTTTTATTATTAATTATTTGGTTTGTGAGTGTGTGTGGAGGAGATATTTAGTAGTGTATGTTTGTATAAAAGTGAGTATTTTAATAAAAGGTTGGAGAGTGGTGACTATTAGACTATGCACAATGGTCGGTCGAGCCAATCGGTCACACTCGGTCACCCATTGTTGGTGTTCGGTCGGCATGCAACAAAACCAATGACTAGGTCATTTTTTCGACCGAGTTCTAAACACACAAAACAACAACAAAAATGACCATTTAAAAAAACAAGAAAAAAAAACAAAAACAAAACAAAAAACCACTTTTACAACATTATAAATATGCTCAAACACCCAATTTCAAACACAATTCAAACATCTTATCAATATTCATCATGTTAAGCAAGAAAACTCCCAAATCAAAAACCCCAAAATCCCGACTACCCCAAAATGTCCCGAATTTGAATTTCTAGCCGGATCCGAATTTCCAATTAACCGGTGTAACACCACCTCCAAATCAAATTATTCGCTTTCGTGCACCCGGTTTTGAATATCAAACACGAATACCACAACCACCAAAAAATCAAAACGCGTGTTACCTTAATCGTCCATATGTCCCACCGTATCGTCCTAATACCGAATTTCACCAATCACCAAGTGGGTCATCATGTGAGAACTGGCAAATTAGGGAGCCATTTTGAAAACCCGCATTACGTTAAAAGTTCGTTTATAAATTTATGTTTGAAATTTTATTCGTAACGAACTTGTAAAACCTATATTGTGGTTGATTATATTTAAAATCTTTATGGAATCGAGATTTGGATTATCGATGTGACATGAATTTATTTTGAGATTTTCATTTGGCACTACGTTGACTCCGGCACTAGATAACCTAACAAAAATTTAATGTTTTGAATTTACGGTTCGATTATATAATTATTTTGAACGTCTCGAGGGATATTAAATAATTTGGAAAGAGCTTGGTTTGAAAATGTCGAAACACTTTGAAAAGTTTACGGGTTTGGCCTTGCGTTTTATAACTAGCCACTTTACCCCCACACTAATAATATTATTATTATTATTACTATTAATATTTTTTTTTAAAAAAATAAATAAACTACAAAATGGTCCTTGTGGTTGGGCCAGTTCACACACAACCAAACACACACCCTGACCACTTCATCTCGTCTCTCTCTCTCCCCCCTCTAATATCAAAACCCTAGCCACCACCTTTGGCCGGCCGTCACCACCACACCGCCGCTCTTCACCATACGTGACCACCACCACCTCAACCCTCTCATCATCCTCTTTCTTTTGGTGTACTACAGGCGCGACCCAAACACCCCTAACCCCTCGTTTGAGTCACCACCGCCACCTAAAACACCACCACCACCATTAATATTTTGATTTTTCAAAGAATATTGAGCTTGGAGTCGTCTTAAAAGTAGGAAACCACGAATTTCATTTTTGTGTGCCTCGATTTGGGTTTGAATCCGTGCATACGCGGATTTTCTTGGTTAGGTTTTGTAAAATATTGATGGGAAATGACATTTTTATGACAAAACTCCGTTTGGTATCCAGGTTTATGGGTTTTCGTTGGTGTCGACTTGAAACCGTGAGCTATGGCTCTCGGCTCGGCGTGGTTCGAGCCTTGTGGCTCATTTTGTTGATGGGTTTTGACCTAGTAATGTGGTGTCGAGAGTATTGGTACTTTGGAGTTGTTTGTGGATTGATATTGGGTCGACTTTGGTGCTTGTTGTTGTTGTTGTTGTTTAATGTTGCCACGACCCAAGGGGTCCGTTTGGCAGGTTTGTTAGTGCTCCGGTGAGCTTAATCCGAGACCAAGGTCTTGGGTTCGAGTCTTTATGACTCGTGGTCTAGCCGAGACCCAAGTGGGTCTCTCGGCTCGGGTTTGGCTTGGTAAACCAACCCGGATTGCGTGTAACTAGATGACTTTTGTTTCGGTTCATGTTATTGTTATTGTTGTTGTTGTGGTATGTTTTGGCATTGGCATTGTTGATGTTATTTTCGTTTGCTTGGGAGCCGAGAATTAATGGTATAATGGTTGTTTTGTGGAGTTGTTGACAAGAATGATATGGGGACCGATTGTGAGATAGTCAAATTAGATTGACGGAGATAGGTTAGTTGGGTGCCGTAGTCGGACCCTATTGTTGTAGCACGTGATATGGGACTTGATTGACGGAGATGGATTACTTGGTTATTATTACTTGGACTTGGACAATGAGCCAAGAGTGATGACTCGGACATGTGACCATCTATATAACTCGATAATTATTTATAATCAAAACTTAATAATAAAAGCTCGTAATAATATTATTAATAATATAAACGTTTATATAAGTATATAGACGTGAAAACGTATATATAACTATATAAGTGCGTATAGATAAAACGATCACGAGTAATAACATAATAACGTGACGATGTATATTATACTATGAAAGTAGTATAATAAACGTCGGGTACGTTATTATGATTAAAACAAATATAAACGACGATATAAATATAACATTGGGTGTTAAATTAAATGAACCACTTTTGGAAAATAAAAAGAGAAATTGATGAGTTATATGAGATCGTGGTCACTTGAGTCCAAGTGGGCCATATTATTTATTTTATGACTCTTTGTGCTTGTCACGGATATGTGGCATTAATACATTCACTTTCTATAACTACATAACTTATTTAATCGAAGGATTAAATGAGAACTATTTAGTTATATAAAACGAGTATATTAATGGGCATTGTATCCTACGAAGCCCATAGGTTGTGGTATATGTACGAGATTTATGAGTTGCCAAATATTACGCGAGGTTTATCAAATTGACGAATTTGGTAAGTTTAGCGAGGTATTTAGGGAACTTATTAAATTTAGAAATATACCATATAGCATTCTACGTGCAATGTGATCTAGGTTTTGGGTATGATCTTGGAATAATATATTAGGTAAATAAGTTGTGGAAGGATACCAAGTCGACGGATTTGATAAACTTCGACGAATTATTTAGGTAATATATTGGACTAATATTAGACCCGTAGGTTGTTATTACTATTTCTTTTATTCGTGATTTCTTGATTTTGCGTTGTGTCGACCCTCCACCCGCTTGGATACCAAACGCCAAACTACTAATACGAGAATAATACGAGAAATGGATTTTCGGAAAGTAAAATGGAATACGTTCGGGATTGGGAATAATTGATTTTGAGTAAATGATCCTGAAACGAGTTTATATTGTTAGAAAATGCCGAGTCCGTAGTTCCCGTCTTTTGAGTTGTGATACATCTTACTTCTACCGATTTCTTCTTGCTGATTTCTGGACTTGAGGTGAGTCATAGCCCCACTTTTACTCTTGAACTTTGTTTTCAATACTTGGGGTGAGAAACGTGCAAATTATTTTATGTGGACTATTATCGCTTTATTTTTTATTTTTTTTAAACTTGCTATGCTTATGGAACTAGGATATTATGTCAACCTTAGTCACATAGTGAATTAACGCGTGTGGACTATATATGGTTAGAAGAATGTTATAACAACCTTAGTCACATAGTGAACCATCGCGTGTGGACTAGATTTTGGTTAGATGAGTTACATCAACCCTAGTCACATAGTGAACCATCGCGTGTGGACTAAATAATGGTTGGATTATGAGAATGGCTTATTTGAGGATTTTGTGGATGAACTATAGTGTGCACCTATAGGATTTTGGGTTGAGGATTGAGGCCTAGTCTAGCTAGCAAGCGTTTTGCGTATATGTCCACTTGATTTGATATTGAATATAAACCTATGATCTCACCAGCGAAAGCTGACTTTTAGCATGTTTTCTCAGGTGATTAAGTGATGAACTTGGATGCTTGGATTGGAGGTTTGGTTTGGCAATGCGGTTAAGGATCTATTTTTCTAAAAACTCTGATATGTAATGTTGGACCTACTTTTATTTCTTTTAGGCCTTACTTTGATAAATTTGGGATGAATGTAAACTTTAAAACCCCGTTTTGGTTGTGTTTTACTTACGTTTACTTTATCTCGTTCTTTTATGTCTTGTGTTGGATACCAATCCCCGTAACACCCCGAAAGCTTGTTGAGTCTTCCGTTGTACAAAATTTTTGGGGTGTTACAGATTGGTATCAGAGCCAAGGTTATAGAAAACTAGGTAAATAAACACCTAAACTATAACCGAATTTTTATAGAAAACGATCCTCGACCAATGCCCGCCAGCCCGCCAAGCCGAAGCATCTTCGATTATATTGAGGTATTAAGAGATAATGAATTGAGATAAGATTTTTGAGATGATTTGAGAATATTGGATATATTGATTTTGTGATATGATGGCATTTTGAGGAATTATATGACTTAATTATTTTATAAATGTTTTAGTAATGCGGTATTGGAATTCTTTATTGAGATTATATAATTGGGATTTTATGATGATTTTTTATACGGTATTTTGAGTTCGCGGTTTAGCTGTTTTGAAACACTTACACCTACCTTACGCCGTTGTCACAGACTATGGCCTCCCGTACGTTCGATGTTACTGAGGATATTCTTACTGCCCCTTTCCGCCCAGCACAGATCACCATGGCTCCTGATGATCCCTACAGGATTGCCATGCATTCAGCTACTTCATCACTAACAGCTTCTATTTCTGCACCACCTGCTGCATCTACTTCTCAGGGACCCTCATCTTCTCTAGGGCTCCCTGGCACTTCGAGACAGCTTACTCTTCATCAGGCTTTGGCTCGTGTGGCTCCACGTTTTGCCCACTGAGCTACGGCACGCATGTCTTTGCGTCCTTCGTCACCACCCATGCACATTGATGCTCACGCTCTTCTGTTAGATGCACCACCCACATCATTGCGTCGTCGTCCTAGATCACCTACCCCATCACCACACGATTCACCTGTTAGGAGACGACGATTGATGGAGTACTCTTCAGATGAGGAGGAGGAGGAGTACGAGGGTCAAAAGGAGGCTGATGACCCTCAGGAGGCTATGCAGGGAGATGATGACCCACAGGAGGGTGAGGAGGAGGATGATCCTCAGGAGGAGGAGATGCCTGATGATGATGGTTTGCCAGCACAGCCAGCTCAGGCTGAGGAGCCTGATTCTCCGATACATCCGTTAGAGCCTGTTTCACCTGATCACCCATTCTTGTTTGATTCACCACTTGGTAGTCCCGTGGCGTCGGACGTGCCATCTGAGGTTTCTGCTGAGCATGCAGAGTTGGGTGAGACTGGTAGGATGTGGACTCAGATTACTGCTTTAGGTGAGAGGGTCACGCATATGTCCAAGCGGATTGATAGGGTGACTGTTGAGTTCATTGGAGAGTTGAGGATTGACTTGGTTACTGCTGAGAGGAGAGTTACAGAGTTGAGGAGAGGTATGCTGGAGATTCATGAACAGATTGAGAGCTTACAGAGAGGTTTCATCACAGCTCGCGAGGCGGATCGCAAGCTGTGGCAGAGAAACACCAAGATGGAGAAGGAGGTAGCAGACCTCAAGAGAGATAGCGATACTCATAGTGTGGAGTTAGGATCATTGTGGAGAGAGCTGGATGGATTGAGGCAGGAGTTGAGGAGCCTATGCCAGCGCAGTGGCTAGATAGTTGGATTATGTGGTTATGTTGCTTTCTACACCGAGGAGTGTTCGGTTAGAAAAGCTAGTTATCTTATTTTGATGTATTCCCGTTGGTTATTCGTCTCGTTTGGAACGATTTATATCTTTTGTGTCTTCTGTAGTTGGAACGTTGTTGGATCACTATTTGTATGGATGATGGTTATTATTATATGATGTTATGTGATTTTTGGATGTTATGGAAATTGAGTTCCTATTTTCCTTATTGTTGTCTTGTGGTGTATTGCTGATATTCGTCCCATGTCTTGGTTTCATTTATTCAATTCTTGCTGAGCGTATGATAAGGGCTATCGGAGACTTACGAACCTTATATGATGTTTCAGATCAATGGTTGTACGACGAAACCCTGTCAGAGCTACCCGAACTGGAACTGACGCGACTACCCCTGGTCGCCGAGGACGTCGTCCTACTCGAAATGTTGAAATCGCTACTCCTGAAAACCTGGACACCACCAATCGCAACAACAGGAATCAAAATTCCGATGTTTAGGGAGACAATGATCATGTTCCACCGAATGCACCTACTGTGGATCAAGCCATGATCAATCAACTTGTGGAGCAACGAGTTGCTGAGCTACTAGTTGAGTCGAATCATTCCAACAACTCTGCTGGAACATTTCCACCTGTTCGTACTAATGGATGTAACTACAAGGAGTTTTGAATCTGTGGACCCATTGAGTTTGGAGGAACTTAAGGAGTGGTCTACTTGGTCAGGTGGATAGAGAAAACTGAGTCAGTGTTCAATGTCAGCAACTGTGCGGAGAATGCAAAGGTAAAGTTTGCTTCTTTCACCTTTATGGGTTTTCGTTGGTGTTGACTTGAAACCGTGAGCTATGGCTCTCGGCTCGGCGTGGTTCGAGCCTTGTGGCTCATTTTGTTGATGGGTTTTGACCTAGTAATGTGGTGTCGAGAGTATTGGTACTTTGGAGTTGTTTGTGGATTGATATTGGGTAGACTTTGGTGCTTGTTGTTGTTGTTTAATGTTGCCACGACCCAAGGGGTCCGTTTGGCAAGTTTGTTAGTGCTCTGGTGAGCTTAATCCGAGACCAAGAGGTCTTGGGTTCGAGTCTTTGTGACTCGTGGTCTAGCCGAGACCCAAGTGGGTCTCTCGGCTCGGGTTTGGCTTGGTAAACCAACCCGGATTGCGTGTAACTAGATGACTTTTGTTTCGGTTCATGTTATTGTTATTGTTGTTGTTGTGGTATGTTTTGGCATTGGCATTGTTGATGTTATTGTTGTTTGCTTGGGAGCCGAGAATTAATGGTATAATGGTTGTTTTGTGGAGTTGTGGACAAGAATGATATGGGGACCAATTGTGAGACGGTCAAATTAGATTGACGGAGATAGGTTAGTTGGGTGCCGTAGTCGGACCTTATTGTTGTAGCACGTGATATGGGACTTGATTGACGGAGATGGATTACTTGGTTATGATTGGTTATTATTACTTGGACTTGGACAATGAGCCGAGAGTGATGACTCGGACATGTGACCATCTATATAACTCGATAATTATTTATAATCAAAACTTAATAATGAAAGCTCGTAATAATATTATTAATAATATAAACGTTTATATAAGTATATAGACGTGAAAACGTATATATAACTATATAAGTGTGTATATTAAAGATAAAACGATCACGAGTAATAACATAATAACATGACGATGTATATTATACTATGAAAGTAGTATAATACATGTCGGGTACGCTATTATGAATAAAACAAATATAAATGACGATATAAATATAACGTTGGGTGTTAAATTAAATGAACCACTTTTGGAAAATAAAAAGAGAAATTGACGAGTTATATGAGATCGTGGTCACTTGAGTCCAAGTGGGCCATATTATTTATTTTATGACTCTTTGTGCTTGTCACAGATATGTGGCATTAATACATTCACTTTTTATAACTACATAACTTATTTAATCGACGGATTAAATGAGAACTATTTAGTTATTTAAAACGAGTATATTAATGGGCATTGTATCCTACGACGCCCATAGGTTGTGGTATATGTACGAGAGTTATGAGTTGCCAAATTGTGGAAAACTAGAAGGGGGGTTGAATAGTTTTACGTCCTTTTAAAATTTATAAAAACAAGTTTGTTTTAAAAACTTCGATTCTAGTTTATGTGATCTCAATATTTGCACTATATGAACAATTATATATTAACTAAATAACTAAGCTTAATAAAGTATAAGTAAATAAGTAAGTAATGAAAAGAGTTGGAGAGATCAAACCACAACACAAGGATTTATAGTGGTTCGGCTACAAGGTCACCTTCCTTGTTCCTACTCCACTCCCCGAGTCACCTACTCGAGAGTTTTCTTCACTATGTCAACAAACTCCCTTATGGCGGAGAAAACCTTACACATCAATTTACACACCACAACTACGTCACAACTTCTTCACACCTATTTACTTCAAGCCTATCTTCTTCACACCTTACTTCTTCACACCAATCTACTACACACCTATCTTCTTCACTTCAATATACTACACACCTATTTTTCTTCACAACTACACTACTTCACTACTAATCAACTTCTACTTCCTACACAACTTCTATTACTTCTAAACTACTTATTACATACACAACACAACTTCACAAATATATGTACACATTGCACAACTACTCTTCAATACTTCTTGAACTTAGTTGTAGAAGGAGTGTTCTTATTTTGCACTTTGGATGAGTATGGATGAGAAGGGATTGAATCACTTAAACAAGGATTAATATACAAATGATCAAAGGGTTTTAGAGGATGTTTAGAGAGTTTGAGATCTGAAAATTTTGTGCAAAGTGTGAGAAAAATTCCAGGTTTAAGGTGGTATTTATAGGCAACAAGTTCTGACAGAGGAGCGTGGTCGGCCCCCTTAAATCAAGGCCGGCCCCCTTAAAATTAAGGGGACCGCCCCTTATAATTAAGGGGGCCGCCCAACTGTAACGGCCAGAAAACTTGTCTTTTAGTGGGGAAAGTTTATTTGGTGAAAAACTAACTGATTTTGGTTAAAAATTTGAAATCATATATTTAGTATGATTAAAACATTTTTCTTTATTACCAAAAGTTTTTTTCAAAAATATATAATATAATTATATAATTAAATAAACTTTGTATTAGTTAATTAAATACCCCTTTGATCATGAGATGTATAAAACACTTGTTTATTCATACCTTAAGTGATTAAGTTGGATATAGTGATATAAACTAGCTTAATACTTGTTTACGTTGTAATCTTACGTTTGATGAGTTTACATTTTGTGATCGTCAAATTATAGAGATATCGAAAAATATAAATAACGTTTTCATGCATTATTTATGTCAACAATCTCCCCCTTTTTGATGATTACAAAAACTAAACTCATTAATCGAAAATTAGTATATATACAAGTATTATTGTGAGTTTATATCAATTCTCCCCCTTTTTGTTAGCATCAAAAAGGTTATCCCGATTTTATAGAAGCTCCCCCTTGAAGCATACTCCCCCTCGTTTTGAGGCCAAAAAGAAATCAAGATATGGATATCTTGCAAAAATATTTAGTGGACAAGCAACATATATATGTATATAGCATGCAAGAGTAGAGACTAAACATAACCATAACATTAATAATATGAAAAAGATACATCAAGCATTACATTAAAAAACATAACAAGTAATGCAACTAACAAAAGCCTTAAAGGCTTACAATCACTAAAATAATAAACCAAGGCTCAAACATGAGAGTCCTCTCTAGAGCTTGCCATTCAAAATGGTTTACGATAACTTTATTTGTAAAACACCAAGCATGTTTAATTGGGAGGAATGGATGGTGAACATTGAGATGGTGATGGTGGAGGGGTGTTTGTTGATGGTGGTGGAGGTGTTGTGTTTGTTGTTGGTGGTTGATGCAACAAGTTTTCAATATGAGAAAACATGTATTGTATCTCATCTCTAAGTCCGAACACAAATGTTCGGTTGTGAATGCAACTAAGGCAAGTGTCTCCATGAGCTTCAAGTAAGCTCCATGGGACGGGGTTATAGGTTGGTGGATTGATAGGGGATGATGAGAAGTGTGCATCAAGAGGTGTTAATGGTGATAATGAGAGAGTGAGTGCAAGAGTTGTGTTTTCATTGGTAGGTTGTGATGGTTGATCAATTGTTGGAGGAGATAAGTGGGTGTTTATGTAGTCATTTATGGATGAAGTGGATGGTATGGAGGAAGTGGAATTTCCATTTGTTGATGGTGTTTTGGAGGGTGCATTTGGTGCACTAGGAGATGAGCATTGAGGTGGTGGTGATGGGGTGTTGTTGTCTTCATTTGTAAGATCAATGAATAATTGTTTTGGTGGAATAATGACAAGTTTTTGTTTTTTGGCATTGTTTGAATAGGTGGTTCTTGGTGATGACATGATAAGAGGATGATGTTTGATGAAGGTTGAGGATGATGGAATGTGAATTAACATGCATGGGGATTATATAGTGGGAAAACATGTTTAGAAGTGGAATTAATTTGAAATTGTAATGTTAGATTCCAAAATCAGTTTAGTTTTTAAGGGAAATGGTAGCTGGGACTAGCAAAAGAGATCACAAGGTGCAAAAGAAAACAGTGTAAAAACTGTTCCAGATGGCCGGTCCCCTTAAATGGAGGCCGGTCCCCTTAAATTTAAGGGGGCCGCCCCTTATGAATTAAGGGGGCCGCCCATCTGACGACCCAGAAATCAAAAAAATTCAAAATTTTTCTGGAAAAATGTTATATTCTGTTTTGATTTTGCAGCAAGCTCTATTTGAACATTTCACATTTGTTTTGGTCTATTAGAAAGCATATATGTATATATAATTCTACACAAGTCATGCAAGCATATATAAAAATCAAGTATAAAAACATGCATACATGTAGAGCAAATAATATTGAGGAGTAAAAAGCAATAAGGTGCAAATATGTCTAGAAGCAAGGCAACCAATAGCATATAAGAAACATATTACAAATTGTTTAAGAGGAAAAATAAAGCCAATGTCATAGACAACATCACTACTATTTCTTTCCTAGCACCCCATCAACAGCAGTGGTAAATGACTATAAGTCCTCCTCATCGTCATCCCTTGGAAACGAGAACGAAACAAGAATGCTAGGACGATTAGGTTTAAACTTGCGGGTTTTGCAAATTGGAGGGAGAATGAGAGGTCTGAGGGTTGGATAGATAGATTGATAAATACTATCCTCGAGATCGGGATAGTTTTCGATGACATACTTGTGAAGACGAGTGAGAAACATACCATACGGAAGGATAGCTTTAGGATTTGCTCTTGCACATTCAATACGTTTGATAAAGAAGTAAGCCAAATTGTAAGGTTGCTCGGCAACAATACAATACAACATATGAGCAAGACAAGCCGGGAGATGGTCTGATTGTCCTTCGGAACCAAACGCATTCTCTCAAACTAGTTCTTCCCAATACTCCATGTCTGGCATTAATTCTTTACGAAGAATTTGATTTTTAGGATTTGAGACATGTTTGGGTATGATGCTTTGGGTGGAAGTTTCACATTCCAACCCGAGCATTTGACGAATATCTTCGGGAGATGGAATTTCAGAGATATAAGGACCATGAGTAGGACGAGAACGTTGGAGAGTGCAAAGATCCAATTCATTTATGAATACGGATTGACCGGAAAAAAGAATTTGAAGGATTTGACCAAATTGTGCAAGAGTGAGAGTAATAAATTCATGTTGGATCATGAATGAAATGAAGATCGAACCAAATTCATTGGTTTGAACCGTGACTTGGCTATAGAAGTCAAGAATGAAGCGGGGAATGATGGGTTCATTAATTTGGAAGAGACATTCAAAATGGATATTGGTGAATGAATTTTCGATGAAATCGGATTGATAGTAAGCTTGATCTACGACTCGACCTTCATGAATGTTTCTATCTTCTATTTGACGATAGATACGTGCAATGGAGGGAGAGGTAGTGGGAAGTTTAGAAACTTTGGGAATGTAGTTTTTGGTTAAGGAAATATTTTCGGTAATTCCTTTTGGCATTTTCACCTAAACACAATAACAATACAATAGACCAAAATAAATATAAAAGAGAATAAAAGTGTATATATGTTGTTAAGACTTATGTTGGAACGTAAAAATACTTCAGCACTAATCCTAGGAAGTAGTTTACCATGTTCCTCAATATTGTTTTTAACTCGTTCTAGATATATTTTACGATGTTTAGTAGGTGGTTATGGACAAATCCAAATGCCCTTTTAAATATCTTAATATATCATGAAATTTACTAGATTTACATTGGGTTGTAAAACTAGCCATTTCTTACGAGTTTCTTATGCATGTGATTTGTTTTCGAAAAAGATGGTTTGTATTTTGACTCAAAAATGTCATCTTTAGAATTAAACCAAACGCTTCCTTAACTATCCGCTTATACTACTAGTATGTCAATATATATATATATATATATATATATATATATATATATATATATATATATATATATATATATATATATATATATGAGTTATATATCTTGACAAGTCCGATTTACAAGTTTTAGATTTATAATCATGACAACGTTTTATAAAAATTATAATGACTAAGTTTTGATATTATTTGGACATAATCCAAACACCCCCTTATTGTGAACAAAAATATTTTTACTAGGTCGAAAAATATAGTTTCATGTTTTACAAGTTAGAAAAGTATAATGTGATTAGTTTTAACACGTTTTCAAAACATTATTCAACAATGTGTTTGCTAAAATTTTTGAAAAGGAGTGTATGAAATTTTTCAAAAATTTTCGACAAGATAGTTTATAATTTCTAGTTTCTAGTGTTGATTAATCATTCTAATCCTAGGGGAAGCATTTAGTTATGAAGTTTTAAGACTCAATTCGAAAGAAAATGTGAAATTGAAGAAATTTATAAAACATGCATAATCATGAGTTTAACCAAATTAGATGAAATTAGATAAAATGTGTTATGAAAAACTTACAATACGTAACGGTGATTGTGTTGGATGAATTTGCCCTTTGCGAATTAACCCGAATTATGTGATTTGGAAGTGATTTAAGGTGTTTTTGGGTTTTGGTTTTTGTCACAGCAGTAGCAGGGGAAGGAGAGTGTGAAAAAGTGGAGTGTTTGGCAAGAGGAATAAGGGGAAAAACGGGTTGGAGTACTCAGATGGCCGGCCCCCTTAAACATTAAGGGGGCCGCCCTTCATTATGCTGCCGGTCCCCTTAAACATTAAGGGGGCCGCCCTCCAAAATGTTTATTTTTCGTGTTTTTGGTTTCTGGAACGAATAAGAATATATATATATATATATATATATATATATATATATTATATATATATATATATATATATATATATATATATATATATATATATATATATTAGATTTATATTTAATCAAAAATACGTTGGAAAGTATTCGCACGAAATGAATTGCTTGACATTTTTACTTGACATTTCGTCAATTAAATTTTCTTGATTATTTCGGATGAAATTCATCAAGTGGACGAGAGAGTTGTGGAAGGTTCATATATATATATATATATATATATATATATATATATATATATATATATATATATATATATATATATATATATATATATATAATGAGGGCTTATAAGACGAGAATATAGGAGGGAGACGTATGCAACGGAAGCCGGGAGTTTGTTTCATCCATAGATTTTTCGACTCATCTCTCTTCATCAGCATGAGTGTTGTTGAACATTAAAGTTCAAAAAGGCAAATGGGGAAAAGAAAGGGTTCGTAAACGAACAATTTCTAGTTCTAGAAAATCAACAAATGAATTTTCTAGGTTATATGATCCTATATATATATATATATATATATATATATATATATATATATATATATATATATATATATATATATATATATATATATATATATATTTTTAGATATAGTATAATTAGATAGGTATATATATATGTATAGATATAAAAACTAGAAGAAACAATGAGCCAAACAAAATTACATAACAACTAGATACTAAGCTAAGCATGCATTTCTTGGCAAGGAAATAAAAGGAAATGTGTACCTTTCGTCTTCAACGCATTTATCTTCAAAGTCTTCGAGGAATAGTCCGAACAAGAAGTGACAACAAAAGTTTCCATGTTTGAATGGTGAATCTTTTTACGTTGGTCCCCATTGTCTCATTTGACCAAAGTTATTTGATCCGAACATCTTTTGTATTTGATTTGGGTGCATATATGGTGGAAACATTCCCCACGGATTGAAGTTCCACATTTGTTGATTATTGTTAAAGTTTCGTCTATTTTGGTTTGCTCTTGGTTGAGGTGTTTTGGGTCTAGGGTAAGAATTATTTGGTTTCCTAGGTGGTGGAGTTTTAGATCTTGTTTTAGTTTTGGACGATCCTACTTCGGTTTTTAAAGATGGTTTATAAAACGGTTTTATTTCTTCATTACTAGAGATAGGTATTTTCTTATCATTTATGAGTATATACTTAGGATTAGATTTTGAAGGTTTTAATTCCTTTAGTTCACTTTCAAATTTAACATTTTTAATTTCACTTGTTGAAGCTTCAGTTGAGTTAAATCTTAAACCGGTTTTATCTCCGGATACTCTTTGAATACTTATGATTTTACTAAGTGAGTTACTACTATTTTCAAATTTATCAAGTTTGCAAATTTCATCCCTAAGTTTGTTGTTTTCATTTTTAAGCTCTTGGCATGATTTACATTTTTCAAAAATTTCTTTACCTTTTTCAAGTTGATGTATTTTAATTTTTAGTTCTAGTACTTCATTTTCTAGTTAGTTGTTTATGTATTTTAGTGATTTGTTTTTAGCAATTACTTGTTGTCCTAGTTTGCATAATCTATTGTATTCACTATCTAAATCTTTTTCATCTAATGATAAATTTTCATCACTAAAGTATTCGGTTTCGGAACGTACCTCACTTGATGTCTTAGCCATGAGACACTTTTCTTCCTTTTTTGTTTCTTTCTCATCTTCATCGCTATCACTCCAAGCTCCTCCGACAAACGCTCTTTGATTTTGATCTCTTGTCATCATTGGACATTTTCCAATGAAGTGATTCGGATCACCACACTTGAAACACTTTCTCTCATTCTTGCTGTGCTTGTCATCATTATTATTTTGAGGTGCTCTCCTTTCATCGTGTGGTTGTCTAACAAATCTTCCTCGCCTTTTGAATAATTTCTTGAAATCTCTTACGGCCATGGCATATTCTTCGTCATCGCTTTCGGAAGATGAGTTATCTTCGTTGTTGGATTCCTTTCTAGCTTTCAAGGCGATTGACTTGCTTTGTTCTCGTTTTCCTTTAACCATTTTGGAGTCCTTCTTTATAATAGCTTCGTAGACTTTCAAATTTCCAATTAATTCATCAAGTTGTAGTGTTGACAAATTCTTTGATTCCTCAATAGCCGTCACTTTAGCTCGCCATTTTGGGTGAAGAGCTCTAAGAAACTTCCTAACAAAATTCTTACTAGAAAAATTCTCATCAAGTGCTTTTAAACTTGTGATGATAGTGTTAAATCTAGCAAAAGCATTATCAATTGATTCCTCTTCCGGAATCGTGAATTGCTCATATTGTTGAACAAGTAGATCTATTTTATTATCTTTGACTTGATTATTACCTTGGTGAGTTATTAATAAAGAATTCCAAATTTCTTTTGCGGTTTCACACATAAAGATCCTTTCGTACTCTTTACGTGGTAACGCATTGTAAATAACCATTTTTGCTTCATTATTTTTAGCAAGTTTTCTTTTTAAATCATCGTTTTGTTTTTCAAAATGTACGATTTCATCTTTCTTAGTTTCGGGGTTATTTTGAATAGGTAAAAAATCACCATTGGTAATAACATGCCAAAGATCTTGATCTTTTGATTTGACATAAGTTTCGAATCGATTTTTCCAATATAAAAATCCATCACTTTCAAATAGTGGTGGTCTTTTCATATATTGCCCTTCTAAATATTTTTCAGATTCCGTAGATCGTTACAAGTTTTAAAATACAATATATTTTAAAAATCTTGCAAGACGTGGCTCCTGATACCAATTGTGAAAAACTAGAAGGGGGGTTGAATAGTTTTACGTCCTTTTAAAATTTATAAAAACAAGTTTGTTTTAAAAACTTAGATTCTAGTTTATGTGATCTCAATATTTGCACTATATGAACAATTATATATTAACTAACTAACTAAGCTTAATAAAGTATAAGTAAATAAGTAAGTAATGAAAAGAGTTGGAGAGATCAAACCACAACACAAGAATTTATAGTGGTTCGGCTACAAGGTCACCTTCCTTGTTCCTACTCCACTCCCCGAGTCACCTACTCGAGAGTTTTCTTCACTATGTCAACAAACTCCCTTATGGCGGAGAAAACCTTACACACCAATTTACACACCACAACTACATCACAACTTGATCACAACTTCTACACAACTTCTTCACACCTATTTACTTCACGCCTATCTTCTTCACACCTTACTTCTTCACACCAATCTACTACACACCTATCTTCTTCACTTCAATATACTACACACCTATTTTCTTCACAACTACACTACTTCACTACTAATCAACTTCTACTTCCTACACAACTTCTATTACTTCTAAACTACGTACTACATACACAACACAACTTCACAAATATATGTACACAATTCACAACTACTCTTCAATACTTCTTGAACTTAGTTGTAGAAGGTGTGTTCTTCTTTTGCACTTTGGATGAGTATGGATGAGAAGGGATTGAATCACTTAAACAAGGATTAATATACAAATGATCAAAGGGTTTTAGAGGATGTTTAGAGAGTTTGAGATCTGAAAATTTCGTGCAAAAGTTGAGAAAAATTACAGGTTTAAGGTGGTATTCATAGGCAACAAGTTCTGACAGAGGAGCGTGGCCGGCCCCCTTAAATCAAGGTCGGCCCCCTTAAAATTAAGGGGACCGCCCCTTATAATTAAGGGGGCCGCCCAACTGTAACGGCCAGAAAACTTGTCTTTTAGTGGAAAAGTTTATTTGGTGAAAAACTAACTGATTATGGTTAAAAATTTGAAATCATATATTTAGTATGATTAAAACATTTTTCTTTATTACCAAAAATGTTTTTCAAAAATATATAATATAATCTTTATGGAATCGAGATTTGGATTATCGATGTGACATGAATTTATTTTGAGATTTTCATTTGGCACTACGTTGACTCCGGCACTAGATAACCTAACAAAAATTTAATGTTTTGAATTTACGGTTCGATTATATAATTATTTTGAACGTCTCGTGGGATATTAAATAATTTGGAAAGAGCTTGGTTTGAAAATGTCGAAACACTTTGAAAAGTTTACGGGTTTGGCCTTGCGTTTTATAACTAGCCACTTTACCCCCACACTAATAATATTATTATTATTATTACTATTAATATTTTTTTTTTTAAAAATAAATAAACTACAAAATGGTCCTTGTGGTTGGGCCGGTTCACACACAACCAAACACACACCCTGACCACTTCATCTCGTCTCTCTCTCTCCCCCCTCTAATATCAAAACCCTAGCCACCACCTTTGGCCGGTCGTCACCACCACACCGCCGCTCTCCACCATACGTGACCACCACCACCTCAACCCTCTCATCATCCTCTTTCTTTTGGTGTACTACAGGCGCGACCCAAACACCCCTAACCCCTCGTTTGAGTCACCACCGCCACCTAAAACACCACCACCACCATTAATATTTTGATTTTTCAAAGAATATTGAGCTTGGAGTCGTCTTAAAAGTAGGAAACCACGAATTTCATTTTTGTGTGCCTCGATTTGGGTTTGAATCCGTGCATACGCGGATTTTCTTGGTTAGGTTTTGTAAAATATTGATGGGAAATGACATTTTTATGACAAAACTCCGTTTGGTATCCAGGTTTATGGGTTTTCGTTGGTGTCGACTTGAAACCGTGAGCTATGGCTCTCGGCTCGGCGTGGTTCGAGCCTTGTGGCTCATTTTGTTGATGGGTTTTGACCTAGTAATGTGGTGTCGAGAGTATTGGTACTTTGGAGTTGTTTGTGGATTGATATTGGGTCGACTTTGGTGCTTGTTGTTGTTGTTGTTGTTTGATGTTGCCACGACCCAAGGGGTCCGTTTGGCAGGTTTGTTAGTGCTCCGGTGAGCTTAATCCGAGACCAAGAGGTCTTGGGTTCGAGTCTTTGTGACTCGTGGTTTAGCCGAGACCCAAGTGGGTCTCTCGGCTCGGGTTTGGCTTGGTAAACCAACCCGGATTGCGTGTAACTAGATGACTTTTGTTTCGGTTCATGTTATTGTTATTGTTGTTGTTGTGGTATGTTTTGGCATTGGCATTGTTGATGTTATTTTCGTTTGCTTGGGAGCCGAGAATTAATGGTATAATGGTTGTTTTGTGGAGTTGTTGACAAGAATGATATGGGGACCGATTGTGAGATAGTCAAATTAGATTGACGGAGATAGGTTAGTTGGGTGCCGTAGTCGGACCCTATTGTTGTAGCACGTGATATGGGACTTGATTGACGGAGATGGATTACTTGGTTATTATTACTTGGACTTGGACAATGAGCCAAGAGTGATGACTCGGACATGTGACCATCTATATAACTCGATAATTATTTATAATCAAAACTTAATAATAAAAGCTCGTAATAATATTATTAATAATATAAACGTTTATATAAGTATATAGACGTGAAAACGTATATATAACTATATAAGTGCGTATAGATAAAACGATCACGAGTAATAACATAATAACGTGACGATGTATATTATACTATGAAAGTAGTATAATAAATGTCGGGTACGCTATTATGATTAAAACAAATATAAACGACGATATAAATATAACATTGGGTGTTAAATTAAATGAACCACTTTTGGAAAATAAAAAGAGAAATTGATGAGTTATATGAGATCGTGGTCACTTGAGTCCAAGTGGGCCATATTATTTATTTTATGACTCTTTGTGCTTGTCACGGATATGTGGCATTAATACATTCACTTTCTATAACTACATAACTTATTTAATCGAAGGATTAAATGAGAACTATTTAGTTATATAAAACGAGTATATTAATGGGCATTGTATCCTACGAAGCCCATAGGTTGTGGTATATGTACGAGATTTATGAGTTGCCAAATATTACGCGAGGTTTATCAAATTGACGAATTTGGTAAGTTTAGCGAGGTATTTAGGGAACTTATTAAATTTAGAAATATACCATATAGCATTCTACGTGCAATGTGATCTAGGTTTTGGGTATGATCTTGGAATAATATATTAGGTAAATAAGTTGTGGAAGGATACCAAGTCGACGGATTTGATAAACTTCGACGAATTATTTAGGTAATATATTGGACTAATATTAGACCCGTAGGTTGTTATTACTATTTCTTTTATTCGTGATTTCTTGATTTTGCGTTGTGTCGACCCTCCACCCGCTTGGATACCAAACGCCAAACTACTAATACGAGAATAATACGAGAAATGGATTTTCGGAAAGTAAAATGGAATACGTTCGGGATTGAGAATAATTGATTTTGAGTAAATGATCCTGAAACGAGTTTATATTGTTAGGAAATGCCGAGTCCGTAGTTCCCGTCTTTTGAGTTGTGATACATCTTACTTCTACCAATTTCTTCTTGCTGATTTCTGGACTTGAGGTGAGTCATAGCCCCACTTTTACTCTTGAACTTTGTTTTCAATACTTGAGGTGAGAAACGTGCAAATTATTTTATGTGGACTATTATCGCTTTATTTTTTATTTTTTTTAAACTTGCTATGCTTATGGAACTAGGATATTATGTCAACCTTAGTCACATAGTGAATTAACGCGTGTGGACTATATATGGTTAGAAGAATGTTATAACAACCTTAGTCACATAGTGAACCATCGCGTGTGGACTAGATTTTGGTTAGATGAGTTACATCAACCCTAGTCACATAGTGAACCATCGCGTGTGGACTAAATAATGGTTGGATTATGATAATGGCTTATTTGAGGATTTTGTGGATGAACTATAGTGTGCACCTATAGGATTTTGGGTTGAGGATTGAGGCCTAGTCTAGCTAGCAAGCGTTTTGCGTATATGTCCACTTGATTTGATATTGAATATAAACCTATGATCTCACCAGCGAAAGCTGACTTTTAGCACGTTTTCTCAGGTGATTAAGTGATGAACTTGGATGCTTGGATTGGAGGTTTGGTTTGGCAATGCGGTTAAGGATCTATTTTTCTAAAAACTCTGATATGTAATGTTGGACCTACTTTTATTTCTTTTTGGGCCTTACTTTGATAAATTTAGGATGAATGTAAACTTTAAAACCCCGTTTTGGTTGTGTTTTACTTACGTTTACTTTATCTCGTTCTTTTATGTCTTGTGTTGGATACCAATCCCCGTAACACCCCGAAAGCTTGTTGAGTCTTCCGCTGTACCAAATTTTGGGGGTGTTACACGTCATATCATCCTAACATGGAATTCTCGACGTCTTCCCAACCAGATCAAGCGTTTTCCGCATTTGAGGGTATTCATCTTGATATTGATTTGGAGGATTTAATGCAAGACTATCCGCCTCAACATTACCCGAGTCAAAACTATGCGACTCAACATTACCCAAGTCAAATCCGAGTCAAGATGTTTCGATGGGTAAGGTTCGGGTCATGGTTCGCACCACGGTTCGTTTCAAGGTTCCATTCTGGTTGAAGACGATGGACGATGTCGAAGAGACGTCACCCGTCAAACCAAAGAAGCCTTCGAGACGTACTGCAAAGGCGAAGGCAAGAATGTCGCACCCCAAGAGCCAAAGCCCAAAGCATGGACAAAGGAGGAAGAGGTCGCATTGTGTAAAGCTTGGACTCATGTGTCGGAAAATTTCAAGAGAGGAAATGCTATCAACAGATCGGGGTTTTGGGACGAGGTGATACAATACTTTAAAAATGAAACTGTTTTAGAAAGAACGTACGACTCGATCGTGACCAAATGGAAGAATAGGGTTCGTTGTAGGGTTGGTGCAATTTGTGCAATCATGGAGAATATCGAGAATAATCACTAAAGTGGTGCAAATGACCTTGATTCGTACCAAAAAGCTCTTAAAGAATACCAATTGTTTCACGGTCATGAGTATACATTGGAGGAGTGCTGGAATGTTTTGAAGGATTATGTTGCTTGGAAGGATACTGAGTTTCTACAATAACAGAAAGGGTCGGAAGAAATTCAAGATAATGTATAACTTATATTATTAGTTTACGTTTAAGTTTTATTATTATTATTTTACGTTTAAGTTTTAGCTGTCTTTGTAATGTTTTTACTATTATCCCAAGTATTGTAATGTTATTATTAATGAAGTTTAAATTTGTTGTCTAATTTTTTTTTTTTTTTAAGAAAAAGAAAGAAAAAAAAAAGTTAAGAAGGTCGTTGTTGTGGCAACTTGGTCGTCTGAAGATCGCAAGAGAGAGAAAGCTGATGTGGCAGGTCGCCCTTGGTCATGGTTGTGCGTAGCCTTAGCCCTTAGAAATGAAAAGTGAGAGAGAGTGAAGAGAGAGAGAAAATTGATATGACGCTAAGGTGAAAGGTAAATTAATGTGACCAATTCGGAGTAATATAAGAATAAAATATATCAATAGAAAACAAAAATCCAAACGCGTCATCATTCTACAAATATAGTGTTTTATTATACAAATGGTATTTAATCACAACTGTATTTTGTAGAAATGTGTCTACATCAGCGTCTGGTTGTAATATATACTGATGTTCAAACCTCTTATGTTGTACCTTCCATCCATATACCTCTTGAAGAGATCAAGGGTTTAGCACTAAGGTTTCATGAGTTGTCAAGTCATAAACTACGACTTTGTGACAATATGGTTGGCATGTATTTGATAGTTGTTTTTGTGTCATTTGAATATCTTTTCACTTTTGGTTGATGTTTTCTGTTGACAGTCTTCGTGTAGTTGAAATACAAAACCACATCTTAGATGTCAAACTATAATTTCAAAGAAAAACCCTTATGCATAACGTAGTAGCGCTTACTTGAAAAACAACTCATTTTTTAAGGAAATTTTTTATAGAAAAATGAGAACTCAAAACCCGTTAACACATTTCAAAATTCAACTAGAAAAATAAAAACCCGAATTTACCCTTTCTCCACTTTTTTGTCTCTAACCAAAAAAATAATACTTCTTCCGTCTCAAAATTATTGTCATGAGAGAGAAATCGTAAAGTTTAATAAAAGTGAGGTCACTTTAATTTTCAACCACTAAAATGGAATATTCCTCCATTAAATTCTCTTGTTTTTACTAAATAAGAAAAATAGACAATTATTTTGAGACATCCTAAAATATAAATATGGACAATAATTTTGAGACGGATGGAGTAATAATCTTTTATATAATAAAGGAATTACATCATTTCGGAGTAATTTTATAAAATCAATCTTAGTGGAAAAAAATTGTACCAATGGGAAAGCTCGATTTTGACACATAGGCGAAATTGAACAATATGATTGGCCAATTAAAAGTCAAAATTGAATTGATTTTTGTCAAACTTTAATAAATTTGGTGAAAAATTTGATTGAAGAAAAAAGAAACACATAAAAATATAGGTGTCAAATTTATGAAAATAAAAACTTAAAAAAAGATGATGTAATTAATAAAACATTAGTAGTTGAATTTTAAATATATTATATGAGTTAAGTGTAAATTATAAATCTCCATATTTTTTTGATAACTTTAGATAATAAACAAATAACCTCTTACACTTTATACCTCCTTTACTTTATAATATGAACTTTGTTTACAATTACATGAGTATTAGCATTAACTTGAGACTTCCATCCATTAAACTTACAAAATTTTATAAATATACGAATTAGTTTTAATATACATTAAATACTTTTAAAATAAATATTAGTTTTAAACCTTTATCTATTAAAATATTTTTTTTACTGTATATGTTAAATAAGGACTCATTTTATCTTATTTAAAAATTTAACCTATGCGTACACAAATTTGGATATTAAATACGGCTAAATTATTATTAAAGGTAATACGAATATCAAATTTTAGTCACGAATTACTGTGATATGAAAATAAATATACGTTATTTTATTTATAACAACGACTCATGTAATTATTATTTAAAGTTTATATAGGGATATTATAAAAACATTTTTGAAAAACTTTACGGAGTATATTTTAACTTCATCAGCTCATTATGTGCTACTAAACTCGCACATTTCTTACAACGTGATACCAATTGTTAAAAGTTAAACAACAGCATCAACCTTAACATCTATGTCAGCTAAATAAAAGTTTATATACGGATATACTTTAACTTATAACAACGACAGCGCTCGTGCTATTAAACTCGCACATTTTGTACAACTTGATACTACCTCCGTCCCAATAAATAAGTCCAGTTTAACTTTTGTATCTAACTTTGACCTTAAATATTTTTGTTTGTATTACATCACTTGATGAAAATTATACCAAATGAAAATACGTATAAAACACTATCCATTTATATATTTTGCATCAAATATCATATAATACAACCAAAAATATTTAAGGTCAAAGTTCAACTAAAAAGGTCAAAGTGGACTTATATTTTGGGACGGAGGGAGTCAAATATGCGCGATTGTACTTATAACAATGACTCGTGTAATTATTACTTAAAGTTTATATACGGATATCCGGAAAAATATTTTTAAAAAACTTTACGGAGTATATTTTAACTTCATCGACGCTCATTAGCTGCTACTAAACGCGCATATTTTATACAACATAATATCAATAGTTAAAGTTAAACAACAACAACAACAACCTCGACTTCAACATCTATTTTAGCTAAAAAAAGTTAAATCTTTCATCAATAAAATTTTGTACAAAATATTAATAGATATTAATATATAATGACAAACTCATGCATATTTTTATTAGTTGAACTTATATCACAATTTTCACGGGTAAATTCTGTAAAACCATAGAGAGGGGTGAATACGGTCTTTTCGGCTTCTTGAAAGTTTAATGACTTCAAGCCTCAAAGTCAACAAGTGGTTGTACAACAAATCCAACAACCACAATCACAACCAATGTATATAAAGCATGTAAAGAGACACCACGATATATACTGGTTCGGGATGGGGGGGTTTATACCATCCGTACGTCCAGTTTCGAATCCACGACACCGATACTATTACACTAGTATAATCCTTTCGGTGGACTACAAACCGTTACAATTCATTCCACCAATATTCTCTAATATTGATGCTCACAAAGAATGATTTACTCCCACGGTATTCCACCCTCGGAAACCACCCTAAAGAATCTCGTGATTCGACTTACACTTGGTCACCAAGACCACAACCAAAACTTACACCCGGAAGTATCAAACCCCAACTAGATCCCCAATGATCTAGGCTTGGTCACAAAGACACAAGACTTCCCTTACAAGCAATAGAATGAATAAGAGATTGTTTGTTCAATCAAGCCCTAACCTAACCTAGTGACTCGATTGTAATAGAAAGGGTATAAGAAGAAGACCCTCGACACAATCACAAGAGTGGATTAAGTTCTTGTGATTCTTCCCTTGCAATGATATGTGTTCTTTCAAAGATGTTAGTGTGAAAATTAAGAACACAAGAGATAGAATTAGAGGATTAGAGAGAAAGAAAGTAGAAAGGAAGAATAATGGCAAGAGGTGAGGAATACAAGAGGCAAGGTATGTATTTATAGGCCAAGAACCCAAACTTGGGAAATTTTACCGAGGCCGGCGCGTCACCCGCGCGTCAACGCGCGGGCAGCGCGCCAGGCTTCTGTAACAATTTCCCAAATTCTAGGTTTTAGGTCTTGTAAATACCTTACCTTGCTAAACCCCTAATTGTACTTCACACAAAACCTTAACATTAATCAATCTAAGGTTTACCAACTCAAATAGCCAATTAGAAAATCATTTTGTGAAGTGTTTATAAGAAAACCAAATACCAATGGTAGAAAAGTAGAAAGGGTAATTTGGTAGGGGTAGATTGGGTATTCCTCAAGTGGCATAGAGAAGAGAGAAAGAATATGCCAAGGTATATTCCTCAAGGGAAATGTGAGAAAGGTTGGGTTAAGAGGTAACCAAGGTTAGGTTAGAGATAGGATATTCCAAAGGTATATTCCTTTGCTTGGGGGGAAATAATGAGATGGAGGGTTGAGATGGTTTTGTTTGAAATGAATGGTTTAGATTAAAAACATGTGATGGAATAGAGAGGGGGTTGGATGGATGGTTGAGATGTGTTTGTTTGAATTGGATGGTGGAGATCAAAGGGAGCCTATGTTTGGATTTCAAATAATTGACATGTGGGGAATATGGAGGGTTGAGATGTGTTTATTTGAAATAGATGGCTAGGATCAAATGGAGCCTATGTTTGGATTAAGAAGAGATATTCCAAAGGATTATGCTTTGCTTGGGGGGAAAGGGTGAATCAATGGTTGAGATGGTTTTGGTTTGAAATGGATGGCTTGGATTAAACACATGTGATGGAATAGAGAGGAGGGTGAGTGAATGGTTGAGATGTGTTGTAAGAGGATGGATGGTTGAGATGTAAAGTGTGTAAGGGAATATGTAAGAGTGTAAGAGATTGTGTAAGAGAATATATGATTTGGATATGATTGGATATGATGAGTTGGCTAGTATGTGTAGAGAAGTGTGTGTACAAATGTACAAGGTATGTATATGTGTATGTGTACAAAAGATGTATAAGTGTGTGTACAAGGATTGTATATGGAGAGAGAATATTGTGTGTGAGAGTATAGGGGACAAGAGGTAGACATTGTGTAAGTGGTGTAAGGGAATGTTGTAAGAGAATGTTAGAGAGGGATATTTGGGAAGGATAGATTTGGTTTTGTTGTCTTTTGTAAAAATGAGATTAAGAAGAAGATTAAGAAATAATCTAATTGTCATTAAGAAGAGAAAGTTTAGACAATTAAGATTATGAGTTGAGAAAATCATAGGTTACTTATAAGTTCAAGTAACACAACGTCGAGAATCCATAGTTTCATATCTCGTGACTTTCCACGACTCGACGTTCTCAACTAATACCTTGATTCAAACAAGTTAAGTGCTTTTCCTTGATGTAAAGCATAACCCAAGTGGGAAAGGATGCGTTTACGCAAAGTGACCTTTGACTAGTTTGACCAATAAGGGAGTAAACTCGTTACGTAATTAGAGAAGACGTAAGCACGGGATATGAGCATATGGATGCTTTCACATGATGTTACGTGAAGTATATAAGCTCCCTAAGTTTAGAAAATCCTTGGCTAGAGGCGATAATTAGAAAACATGAGTTGGCGTTTTCCCGTAAATGGGTGCTTTAAAAGTTGGATCTCTCTAATCCCAAAACTCGTTTCGAGTGTTCTCAATTAAGCACATAACATATTCATACCTGTATTGAAAGATCCACATTTGTTGGGTAAGGGGAAAATCGACTTTCAGATTTAGCCCGAAGCCATACAATGGCCTGGCGCGTCACCTGCGCGTTGACGCGCGGGCAGCGCGCCAGGAGCAGATATGGGCTCCGGGGAATTTGGCTAACGTTTGTTATTTTATGTGTTTCGATGGTTTATTTGTCATCATTAAAACATAAATAGATCTTGATCATGTTGCCTCAACAATCTCCCCCTTTTTTATGATGACAAATAAAAACCGAAAGCAAATAAAATTACAAAACTTAGCGAAGACAAAGCGCGCCTTTGGTGTAGCTTGCGTCTTGACCTTTGCCTTGTAATTTGTGAAGCCTTTGATTATTCTTTAGCTTGATCTTCACACTCTTGCTTTCTTTCTCCCCCTTTTGTCGAATCAAAAAGGCGGGATTTCCATTTGAATGGGTAGTAGCTTGTAAGTTAGCACCCAAATGTGCTCCCTCTTGAACATAGCTCCCCCTAGATCGTTGCTCCCCCTTGTTTCAAGGCGGGGATCCATGGGTCAAGAGCCTCACCTTTGTGGTGGCCTAGCTACATAAAAACATATACAACACGCAACAACCAAACAATTCTTACATGTGGAAGTCCAAAGTGGGTTAGGTTACCATTTGGATTCTTGCAACATGGGTTAGTTCACAACAAGAATATATTATTCATGACAAAGCATAACATCACATGCATTTGCGCACAATACATCATAACCTATGCATATAATATATATTCGAAGCATTATATCCCAAATGTTGACAAACACATTCATAACATCCTCACATAGTTGTTCATGGAACGGATCTATCAATCAAGCGTAAACATATCACTAACTCAAGTGAAGATAACAAATTTTCAAATTAGAGCACATAGTTATACATATAAATACATTAAGAGTGCAAATCAAGACCTAAAAACAAGTTACCACCTAGTAGCAAGATACGGCATAAGGAGATTCCTAATTTAGTGAATAACACCGTGTATTACCCTTTCCCTTGATTAATTCAATCTTTCCAAGAAAATACCTATATGATGTAAAGGTCACCTCAAAGACTACAACATTTCCTACTTCTTGGGAATCAAATTTGTTCAAACTCAACCCATGTCATTCACATAATACATTAGCACATAATTTAACCATGCTTTAAGAGTTTGGTAATGATCAAGCAAGCATTGTATTTCTAAAGACTCTAAGTGACTCAACATTCTATGGTCCATATTAACCATGAACAATCCTTTCTATGGCTTAAAATGTGCAATTAGAATTTTGGGAAGTGTCATGAAAAATCCTAAGTATTCCTAACTTGCGTCCTAAGGGTTCGCTTATTCATCTCTCCTAATACTTGTTTTATTGGATCCCTTAGCTTACTTAATTGTCTTAGAAGTATTTTCCTAGAATAAAGTGTAACACGTGGTTTCTAAGGCATGACACCAAATTTTTTGCGAAATGGATTGCACGGCTATATGCACGACACATCTCTTGTAACTTCTTGTCCTTCCTTTGGAAAACCTCATTAGTTTGAGTAGGACTAATGTCCGAGAAGTTATGTGAGATTCCATATTGTTTGCAAAAATTCCTAAATTACACCCTATGTTCAAATCAACTACTATGATTAGCTTGAATCACAGCTTAAGTGGGTTTTTCTAATCTTCTTCATAAGATTCTAAACTTATCTAGGGCATCTTCCTTAGCACCTAGAAATAGAGTCCATATATAATGTGAATAGTCATCAATTATCATTAAAGTATGGAAGTTGCCTTTGTAACTTCAAATATGTGATGAACCAAACAAATCGATATGAAGTAATTCTAAAACTCTATTAGTCAAAATTGCTTTACTAATCCTAATGCTTGCAAGACCTTGTTTGTCTAAGTATTACGTAAATGTGCATTTAGTGTCTAATTAAATATAATACTTGAAAGTTGTGAGGACATGATCTACTACTTTAATAGTTGAAAGCAATTAATATGTTAGCAATATGCACTAAATCATCTAGCATCATGGCCAGTGGAGCATATAAGCAAATAATATTAAAACATATTACTTATGCAAATACAATTAATCACACCGACAAGTAATCATATAACCACATAGCATCCATCTTATAATCAATTGATCTTTAAGACAAGTAAAGACAAGATTTCATAATCTACCATCAAGTGTCTAATTATAACCTTAGTCACCATTGGTAACATCTCCACCTTCAATCTTCGCCGTCGCCGCCCACCGTCGAGAAATATAGGAACGGAAATACATAACTCCATATAAACGGGTTTTCAAAATTCTCAACTCTTCTCTAGAGAAGAAAAACCATTCACTTCTCAAAAAATCTAATAACTGAAAAACAATAAAATTTTTCTACAACTGAACACTGCACCTTAGCTACCATGATTTTTCAATTTATAGAATCAAGTCGTGGTAAAGATGGCAAACACGAAAAGGTAGTATTAAGTATTAACACTCGACCTATGAAGCTAATTCAAATCGTTAGACATTCTTGAATTTCTTTTAAACAGCAACGAGCAATTTGGTTGTTTGTTAGCGCTTGTCAAACTCTTGGATGCAGCTAAATTGTCCAAACAAGTAAATCTGTAGGTCAAAAACTTCCATTGTATGCAGCTTCATCTCCATGGCATATTTCCAACAATGCTCTTTACACTTTCATAAACTTGAAAAAGACTCGTAGCTGAGTGTGTCGCGTAATATGAGAAAGTTGACACATTCTTCAAGTAACTCATCATTAGTTTGTTTAACATGCTTAGTACAACATGAATTTTCCGCAAGAGTCGCTACATACCATAATAAAATAGGGAAATATAACAAAAATTGTAAAATCCATAGTTCCCTCTCTGTTCAATTACTTTTTTTTTTTTTTTTCTTTTTCTTTCTTCTTTAGGTCGGGCAGTTGGTGCTAGTTGAGTTCGTCTGCTAGCACTGCGACAAGAGCTCAGAACCTGAAGCTAGGATCCACATCCATCGACCAAGCAAACTTTGCCAGTAAGGACTTGTTAAATATCTGCATTAGAATAAAAGATAAAAGTTCAATAATTCTTCTACTGACGTAGATATGCCAAGTTGGGTGGAAAACAAGATATGCTCTTGCTTTCGAAATGACAACTTTTACTAAGCTTTACCCAATTATTAAAATTTCGATATTTGACTTGGTTGATAAATTACACACTACCAAATTGACCCGTTTGTAAGTAAATGGGGTAAAATTTCCACCTCTAACTAAAAGTACAACATGCTCTTACCTTCTCGATGGGAACTTCACTGCGTTTACACCATGCCACAGTTATTCGAGGATCAAGATAGTTGATTTTTGAAGTACCCAATGCTATCGTTTTCAGATCTTCTTTGGTCTCCTTATCCCGTTCCATTTTCTCAATCTTTGCATTAGTTTGATCAATCTTCTTCCGTATCCTGCACATTTAATTAGCAATGACACTATAAAATCTAATTAACAGCGTAAGTATGCCAGTTAAAAATGCCACTCAATAAGATGAGTTGTATTACGCTTCAGGGTTCAAATTCCTCTTCGCCTTTCCATCAGAACCCTTTAAAGGAGGCTTCCCTTTCTTCGCACGAGCTAAATCAGTTTCCAATTCTTCTATAAGAGCCTAAGAAAAATAATATCATCATAAATATATGTAGTCACGCGGCTAGTAATATAAATGAGATTTGTCATTCCTCACAACATGTACATAAGGACCCATAACTGCCTCATATAAAGGGGACCCACAGTGTTAGATAACCTTAATGATAAGATCATAGAACTGAAATTTGGATTCCGGGCAGTTAATTCCCCCAAATAGGGGTGTCCAAAAAAACCGAAGAACCGAACCAGTACTGACTAGGAACCAAACCGAAAATTTGAACCATGGTCCGGTTCTCGGTTCCTAGAATTCCAAAATTTTGGTTCTCGGGACGGTTCGAGTCGGAACCGTCGTACTTTCCCGATAAGAACAGACTCTTGAAAGTATGGAATTTTAATAGGTTGTTTTGGACTTTGTGTACATGCAACTTTAAAAAAAAAAAAAAAAGACTCCTCGCCTCATGAATCACCCAACTCTGTAACCTAAAACCTAAAAACTCATCAAAAATCAAAACTCTAACCTTTAATCTATTTCCAAATAACACCAAACTATTGATTCTTTAATTACTAATAGCATTAGTTTCATCAACATAGAAGTAAGTTATTTAAAATCCTTTTCTTTTTCTTTTTATCATGATCATGTGAATTGCTTATGAGAGTAGTTATCGAATTAAAGACAAATACAATAAGTAGATTAATAATATGAAGTGGACTTGATAATTTTAAAATTTTACAAACTTATGTTTATGTTTTGTGTTTTTGTTGAAATGATTTGCATTGTTGGGAGACTTTTTTTTTTGTGTGTTTTTGTTGTTATAGCATGTCATTTATGAATGATTGACAACAAGAGTCTAGATTTTTTAAACACACTTTGGTACTTGTCGGGAATTACAGAAGATTCCCATACCGGAACCGAGTACCATACCGGAACCAAACCGAAGAACTTGGTACGGTTCTCGGTTCCTCCGGTTCCAGTTCCGGAACCGGTTCAGTCCAGTTGCAGTACCATAACTAGGGAGAAGTAACAAAGTGTTACCTTTAGTTCGTCTATTTTCTCATTCAACCTCGTCATTTGTAAACCATGAGTCTTTGAAACACTACGCTGATGATTACAGATGATTGCGACCTACAAAAAGTCAAGCACAATGTCAATTTAAGCCTCAACCAAACATGAATACAGCATATAAAGTTTTTATGAGGTTATGGTTATGACCTGCTTGTTTGCTTGGTTGTAAACGACTACATTTTCAGCAACACTTTCACCCTTCATGCCCTTGTTTAACTGTGACCAGCAAGAAAGAACACAAGGAAAGTATGTGAGATCAGTCTGGCAATTAAGAGAAGCATCTGCAAAAAGAATACCCTTTCTTCCTAATAAAAACACTTAAGTGAACACATTAAAGAATAAATTGGACGAATGGTCACAAATCTAAAATACCCCTTTTATTAAAACATCTGTATGGATAGAAAGTTGCCAGCTATAATCAACCATTTGGGAACCTTGTCTAAAAGTGCAATGGTCCATATATTTGGCATCAAAAAGAGCTTAGAATTATAACCGTTACAAAGACAAGATCTGACATTACATTGAGAATATGGCCATACTAACAGAAGGGTTGGCCAAGAACAAAAGTTAGTGTAGCGTGAATCTTACCATATCATCCAATGTGATGGATGCGTTGTACGTACGGAAAACTTTTGCAGTGAGACCAGGCATGAGTTCTTTCAAATGAGCATTTAATGTACTAGTATCCAGCTTGTCAAAAAGATCTTCGTTACCCTTTTTTCCTGAAATATTTACATAGAGAATATAAAAAATGCAGCTGAAGAGACATCAAAGTTCAGAACAATTAATAAAGCCACCAACTGACCTGTTCGAAACTGTTGAATTGCTTTGAACACTGGAAGCTCTACTTCAACCTCATTTTGATATCGAATGGAATCTTTACCAAGGAAGTCAAACTGGAGAATTATCAAAACATATAAACATTATTTGCATCATAATACAGGGCCCAAAACCATTCAACTAGTTATAACATTCTGCGTCCCTAAATATGGAATTTCAACATAGAAACAGTTATCAATTTCATTATATGTATTAGCTATAAAATAATACATAAGGGGTGTTCTGATTTGCATCTTGTAACTGATTATCTGATCTTAACGTTTTCAAAGTCGTGATAACCAGTGATTAATGTTTGGATAAACAGTTTTTGCTTCTAGCTATCTTGTTCCTTTGCGGGGAAGTTAATTGTTGCAGACTATAGGTGCAACAGATTCGACAATCTATGGTTAACTCGAATGACGTATTACCTCTTCGTAAAATTACTTTAAAAGGACTCGCTCACATTTCACAAAATTTGTATCATTTTCTGCCAAACTTATCCGTGTTTATCATTATAAATCTTTCAAAAGTGTATCATGATTTTTACACTCTCCTTATGGTCGATGCTAAAAGAGTGATCACGCAAAATGCTTTCAGACGGCAAACTATTAATTTCTTTAAGGTGATAGCTGTTTAGCTTTACTAGAAGGTTGAAGAGTTGAGTCAATCTCCATGCCCTTATCTTCTTCAAGCCCTTTAGGGTAAGAAGTCAACCAGCGCTCTTGGAAGGCTAGGGCTTAGTCAACAACGATGAAGGTTTGTAACTTTCCTAAAGGTCGATGCTAAAGATAGTACTTGCATCAATTTTAAACACATATGATCTTCCCATAAGTTCAAACAGTAATAGTACCCAAAAGACTAACTTCTATAGCCTGTCGTTTATGCTGGTCATACGATTATGAAGAGCTGTCATCATAATCACTTCCAAAACGCAAATCAAAACAACCCAAAATCTACCTTGAGAATATTCGGAGGCACTGGCTCACAATTTTCTACTTTCAATGTGCAGCAACCAACTGTATCAGCTTCATCATCATCCTGCAAAAGTAAAACAATACATCAAAATCTTGGAAGGCTCATTGCTATTCTTCCAACCCAACATATGAACTTTTATCTAACTTATTTGTCATTTTATTATAATGAAAGGAAAAAAAAACACTGATCAAAATATGAAGTCATCATTCTGGGGAAAAAAAACTTTAATTATCATTCACATAAAGTAACATCAAATGACTCCCCCTGTAATATCAATTTTCCTTCTGGTACAACCAGTATTTCCGACAGGTTACTCAGGCAAGGTTATAACTATTGCTCCTTTCAGGTTCCCGTATTTGCTATGAACATGAAAATATATATATATATATATATATATATATATATATATATATATATATATATATATATATATAAAAGCATACAAACAGCTCCCATATATATAGAGAATGATAGAGAAATTAGAACACTTAATAAATTCCATTCACAACAGGTATGTCGGATATGACTACAAAGATTATATCATTTCAATAATAGCTAGTAATTTTCTAAATTATCTTGGAAAGTTTAAGCATTTTAAATACAACTTTAGCAACTTCCAACCCATCTGCCATTTTTCTTTTTGAGCTGACCTTATTCATTTTACCATTCTGACTCATTAGAGATAGAACATACCCGAATGACACGATCATAAATAAAATGGAAGAAATACCCACTTGTAACGAACTGAGATGAGAGAAAGAGCACCAATAACAATACCTTCTCATTTCCAGCCCTGAGTGCTAGTTTATCAATGAGATATGTAGCCACTGCCACTTGCCTCTTTGTCAGGTCTTTGTTTCCAAAATCTTTAGTATAAGCTTTTCTGATGCCTTCTATGTGTTTCTACAACCACATGGGGGTACAAGAGATATCAACGCCATTACATTTTCAGACAAGGAAAAAAAAAAAAAAAAAAAAAAAAAAAAAAAAAAAAAAAAAAAAAAAGACAAATTATAATAGTTAGTGAATTTACCTTCAATGACCTTGCCTTCTCGTATTTTTCCTTGTCACTTTGACCCTTTAGGGCACTACTAGCAGCCAAGAACACATACTTAAAATCCTTCCCATTTATTGGATCATTCCAATACGCTAACCATGTGACAGTATTATCGTGCCTGACTTCTTTCCAGCTGTCAAGTATCAAAGGTTTGGCTTTCAGACAGATGACATCTAGAAAAGATATCTGCTACAAAGAAAGATGCAAAAGACAGACCTTTGACCAGGAATTGGACATTCTGGTATCGGCTCACCCTTCCCGATATTAATTGTAATATCACTCGGCTGGATACGTGTTTTGAGCTTTCCCATCTGTGCAGCAAAGATATAAATTAATTTTTGCTATTCCAAAAAAGATTTATAGACCAATGTTGCTACAAAAACCTTAACTTTACAGAAACTAAGCTAAACATGACATATAATAGAGAGAGAAAATAAAAGCCGTCATTAGAACCTTCGGATGCTCCCCACGGCCTCGAAACAGTCCAGGTGGCTCAACTCGAAAATTTCCGACCTGCACTACCAATTGGTTAATTATCGAAATCAAGACCCAAACATGGAGATGACAGATGTATGATATATTGATCAACTAATATATATGCATGGAGTTACCTTCTCTTTGACACCATCAACTACTGCCCACATATACTTCTCCTCGACCTTCATCTTTTCCTCTTTTAAGGCCTTCTTCTCCTGCCAAAAAAAACAATAAATATATAAACAGCTCTTATATCTTAAATGCCATTAATTTCATGTGTTCATCTTTTACAGAAGATTTACACATTCCTTTCTCATACCAGGGTTGGTTAATCAAAACTTACTTCTGTAGTCATTTGCTTCTTCTTCTCCTTTTCCGCCTGATGCCAATCATAAATTGGTTTAAAATCACAATCTTCTAAATTTTGAATTGTGTGATTTCTTCCAAGTATCTTCCGCCAATCGTTCCAGAAGTTTTCTTTGAACACAGGTTTGGTCATGTAATCAGTGTCTAACATCACTGCAAACATTGTAGCAACCTGCAATGACAACCAGCCAAGCATAATAATAAGTAACAGTCATGAATATGCCCAATTATAATATAGATCTAATTAAGATAAAAAATTAACCCATTTGACCCCTTAGACATAATACATTAATCAGCTCAATCATACGTAAATGTGTCAAAGTTACCACATTCGCTAAAATGGGTATATATATACATACATATATATACATATATATATATATATATATATATATATATATATATATAGTGCAACTTTCAAACGAGAACCATTTTAACTGCGAGAACTGAGAGAACCACCAAAAACATACATGCACGCCTTCAATAATTGTATTTTTGCACATATGTTTTAAAAACAACACATATGTTTTAAAAAAAAAAAAAAAACATAGTTGTTCTAAAGAATTTGATAAGAAATTGAAAATACAAAATTTTTCTTTGAAGGTGTGCATGTATGTTCTTATAAGACGTGCAACGACAATCTTGCGGCCGTGGGTAAGGTTTTTGTGAAAGAAGATGATGAGTTCATAATGATATTGAAGAACATAGGTGGATGCTTACGATTATTGATGATTTGCATGTATTTTTATTTTATTTTAAAAGGCGTGCATGCATGTTTTTTGTGGTTCTCTCAGTTCTCGCAGATAAAATGGTTCTCGTAAGAAAGTCCCCCTATATATATATATAATAAAATAAATAAAGCTATAATTTATATGCACCTCCTCCTGTTCGGGAGTTAATTCAACAGGCTTCCCCTTGTAGAGAATCTTCACACCGTGAGGTTTATATGGCGGTGGAAAGATTACACCATTATGAGACAAGCTTGTCCACTTCTGCCCTTCACCGGATCCAGGGGGGACCTTTGACGGCTTCGAGTATTTTGAATTCTTCTCCACCTTTTTTGACTTTTGTGTCGTTTTCTTAAAAAGAGAGGATTTAGCTTTCAGTGCCTTCTGTTTAACAGATGATGATTTACTACTAGATGGTGTTTGGTTCTTTATTCTCTGAGATATAGGAACATGATCATTCTCATCATCTGTATCAGCCTCTGGTTTTGCAGGAGCTGGCTTGCGATTTATTGGTGTGGATGAATCTGAAAGCTTTGGCTTTTTAACCAATGACTGACCAGAAGATCTTTCCTCATTTGGAGGCCTCTTATTCACGCCAACACTAGGTTTTTTTATTTGATCCCTTGATGCAGAACCATTTTGCTTAACTCTCGATGATAGTGGTTTATCATCATCAGAATCATCATGTTTCTTGATAGATGCTCCTGCGGAGGATTTGGATGTGATTTTTGAAGATAAAGGTCTCTCATCGTCGGAATCTTCATCTTTTACTTTTGCCTTTACTTGTGGTTTTGGACGCTGAGATGAACTTGTGGGGGGTCCTGTTTTTGTATGGTTTGAATTTCCCTTAGGTGCAGTTAAAATCCTAGCACTTAATGGTTTGTCATCCTCAGAATCCTCAGAATCACTTTTTGGTTTAGGTGCAGGTTTAGTGGACGGTCTTTCCTGCTTAACAGTTGGAGCAGCCTTTTGTTGCGAGGAATGCTTTGATTTATCAGCAGTTGAGGACCTTTTGAAAACCAAGGGCTTGTCATCCTCATCAGATGAATAATTCATTTTATTCGTCAGCTTGTTGTCATATAGCACTTAATCTCTGAAATCCTGTATTGAATGTTTTTGCTCAAGATTATTAACAAAGTATAAAACTCGAAAATAAAATATTAATTTCAGCATGAGACATCTAGAGCCATATGTAAAAATATACAGATATACAAAAACAGGTAAAGATATGATGAAAGAACATACACACGTGGTAACATAGTTTCTATTTCCACATATACATAAACATGCAAAAACATTGGTAAAATATTTGAACTGTGAAAGTGTCAATGAACAACCAAGCAAAACTATTTTAAACTGTATATAACTACTTCAAATATTATTCGAAGTTTCGATATAAAAAGAAAACAGAAAAATACTCAAAGTAACTATATCAAATCAAGAATTACAGTAAATTATAGTTAGATATTTCTCAATTATATTGTGTTGCCGAGTCCTAGAATAGTGCTTATAAGTTTTAGACTGTTACTGTAAAAAATGATATAAATTGATCATGGTATCCTCTTTAGTTCCTCGATGGATAAATATTTAATTTTCAAAACTTCACAATATGAGGTTCATGTTCACTGTTTTATACCCAAATCTGATTGGCATATGTTCACAGGATAACTATCATACCACGTACAGTACCTAGAATATAATGGCATGGAAGCATTTCGTATCGGTATTTTTTAATGCTGATGTTCAGTTTACAGGTTTTATTAAACAAACTGTTCAGGGTATCAATATAAGGCGTGTTTCCTAAAGATCAGGCGGTCTATAAAACTGAGAGGAGACAGGAATTAAGAGGGTACCCTCAACAGTGGCAGTGGCAACAGTCTAGCTTCCGCCAAAAGGTGACAACAGAGAGTGCTGACAGTGACTTGAAACCCAACTGTTCAGGGTATCCAGATTTTGACAGGCAGAGACGTTAATAATCCATGACAAGAATCACATCGCATCATGTATGATTGTATGAAGATGCTTTTACAGCCAAAGTGGACTAACAACACATCAACAATAAGGACCTTTATTAACAACATAAATATACATCATATAAACGTTAGGGGGGTGTTAAGGATTGCTTATTCAACAGATTATCTGCTTATTGTAGTTATAAGAAGCAGATAAGCACTTTGGAGTGCTTTAACGAAGAAAAGTCCTTATGCTTGCCCCTAATCAAAGCCACAAGTTTGCCGTATCTTATAAGCACAAGCAAAATCCCAGGCACCCTCTCAAACAAACAGAAAAGCTAATAATGACATACTAAAAGCTAATAACGCAACAAATTAGTCATGCAGGACATTAAATATGCACATATTCAAATTAATTTCTCTTGTAAAACCAAAAACAAACAAAACCCACTTGAGAACATAACCAATTATACAATAAAAATCATAATATCTCAAATTAATTTGACCTATCAATACAAAATCACTAATTATACAATAAAAACCATAACATTATACACCTAACTTCAAATATTTTAATGGGTCAAAATTAACCAATTTAAGCTATAAATTCATAGTTAAAACCAAAACCCACCTCAGATTACGTTCAAAGTGACTAATTGATGAATAAAAATCAAAACTTTAAAGTTCAAAATTAAATTATTTTAATGGGTGAAAATATAAAAAAGGGGGTACCAAATTGTAGGAACCCTAGATCTCTTTTTGGTTTTCCGATGAGAATTGGATAAAGAAGGAAACAAAGGGCGTTAAATTCGGGTCAAAAGGTGGTCTGTTTCGGGTACAATTTGGGTATATCAAATCAACTTTGTTTTTACCTAAAACATCATGTGAAGTTTCGGGTCAATACTAGGGCTTCATTTTGTTTTTAAGAATATGGGTTACTTTATGGTGACCTAGTTTATTTTTTATGTAGATATGGGCCGGCCCATGTAAACTACCTTACAAAGTAATTTAGGTGAGATTTTAGTTATTAAAATTTAGTTATTAAAATGCTCCGATCTCCGAGTTTGAATCTGACTCGCATATCTGAATTTCAATCTGGGGGTATAAATGTTTAAATTTAGATGAAATAATGTTGTTTGTTTTTATGTAAAAAGATGTATGAATCTATACTATCTATTAAAAAGGAGTTTGAGCTGATGTCATGCAATTGCAATTTTGTTAATGTGTTAGAAGGTTGATTTGAAAATAGTGATGTGATAAGTAATTTGTTTTCCTCTTTTTGTTAAATCTTATATTGTATGTGTATATGGTACAATCCCTTTTTGCTTCTATCAAGAATTCAAAATTCAAACATCATATTCATATATGTGGTCACTTCTTCTTTGACTTGATTTTAGGGTGATTTTTCAAAACTATAGAGCGATATGGAGTAGTTTGCAAACATTTTCTATAAATCTTTAACGCGAATTTAGAAGATTTTAGAGGTATGCCTTCTTTGCTCGTATGTTTTCATTCTATGTATTACATCTCAACAATTATTCAAAAATACTTGTGGGTTTCCTAACTTTCCTCGTATAATAGCATTTTTTCCATACTCCATGTGGAACTATTGTGATAGCTTTGGCCTAACTTTTGTTGTAGTTTGCTTGTTTTAGGCATGCTGGTTTCTTCGAGTTCGCGTACATGATAGTGAAGGTAAACGTATCTCTGAGTCGTGCTCGTGGTGAAGATAAGATATGTACACATGTTTCAAAAGTTAATAGTTTTCCATTTTCCCTTTTAGTAATATCAGTTTAGATTAGGGATGGCAACAGTTCGGGTTCGAGGCGGGTTTTAGTGTACTCGTACCCATACCCCTTTTGTAATATACAAACCCGTATCCGCCCCATTACCCGCCGGATACCCGATTAATATTATCCGTCGGTTTTTTGGGTTTCCCCGCGGGTTTCGGTTATCCCCAATTGAATAATATATATGGACAAAATGACGACATTAAGATTAAGTCACACTAAAATCCACAAAAAAAACAAAGGAAAACACCTCAGTTTTTTTTTAAGTTAAAGAAATGAATATCGTATCAAACGATTTAACGCTTTTGAATAAATTCATATATAAATTAAAATATGTTAAGTAATAAAGATACGTATATAAAAAATATAATGGAAGAAATTATATTTAATGTATATATATTCTAGTTAATTATAATATCAATAAAGCGGGTATAGATTCGGGTAAACGGATACGGATACGGGTACGGGTAATCGGGCGGATATTACCAGAACCCGTACCCGAACCCGTACCCGGCTAAAAAATTATATCAATACCCAAACACGCATCCAAACCGCCAACCCGAACCCGACCAATCAGTTCGGGTTTCGGTTTTCTCCGTCGGTTTCGAGTACTTTTGTCATCCCTAGTTTAGATGAATGACCGTTAATTCTTCTGAAACCATTTTTTGAAAACATCATAACTGTTTAGTCTTTAACCAAGAATTTGAATTTCAAACTTCTCGTTACTCAAATTGTCTTTGTTTCTAGATACTCGTTAACTTTGATTTTGATTTGATTCCCTTTTAGTTACATTTTTATTTGACCTAATCATTAACTTTGATTTATTTTGTGCAGATGAAGATGAACATGGTATGTAATTCTTACTGTAAATTACATGGTTGGTCCCTGTGGTTTGTCCAAAATAACAACTTTTGTCCCTCGAAGTTTAAAGTTGCATTGATAGTCCTTAAGTATGTAAATAAATAACACACCTGGTCCCTATAGGGACCATTCATGTTATTCTTTGGAGGCGAAAATTTCACCTATAGGGACCATGAGTGTTATTTGTTTACATACTTAGGGATTACCAATGCAACTTTAAACTTCGAGGGACGAAAGTTGTTAATTTGAACAAACCACAGGGACCAACCATGTAATTTACTCTAATTCTTATTAACAAAAATATTTCTTTAATAGGAAATTAACAAGCCATTAGTCATTAGTCAATATTATGTAGTATTAGAATAATACAATACCCATGTGATTTAATATAGAGTTAATTACATAAATGGTCCTTGTGTTTTGTCGGGTATTACGGATTTGGTCCCTAAACTTTTTTTTTTGCGATTATCATCCCCGTGGTTCTGACCCATTACGGGTTTGGTCCCTTGACCATCTTTTATGTTACTTTGATAGTTAAGTGGAAGTTTAAAGGGCTAAAATGACATAAATACCCTTTAATAGTATAGTCCCTGTGGTTTGTGGGGTATAACGAATACAGTCCCTAAGTTTTTATTATTATTTTTTTTTAATTTTTAACTATTAATATTTTTTTAATTAAAAAATATTCAAAAATATTCATACGTTTCTATCTGTTTTTATACGTTTTCATCGGTTTATATACGTTTTCATACTTTTTTTGTCCGTTTTTATACGTTTTCATTTGTTTTTATCCGTTTTTATACGCTTTCATTCGTTCTTATACGTTTTCATCTGTTTTTATACATTTTATTACGTTTTCATTCATTTTTATATGTATCATCCATTTTTATAGATGTTCATTCATTTTCATATGGTTTCGTCCATTTTTCTTACGTTTTATATGTTTTCATTCGTTTTCATATGGAAGAAAACATATAAAAATGGAAGAAAATGGATAAAAATATGATAACGTAATAAAAACTGACGAAAATGGATAAAACATATAAAAACGGATTAAAACATATGAAAACCTTATAAAACCGGGTCAATTTGAAAAAAAAAAGAAAAAAAGAAAAAAAATCTGTTAAAAATATCTTTGTCATAATTTTTTTAAAGCTTTTTTAATATATTTTTTTGAACTTTTATGAATACTTTTTAATCCTCTATTTTTTATCATTTTTTTTTTTTTTTTTTTTTTAAATATTTGTTAAATTTATGTCAAAAAATTTAGCAAGTTTTTTTTTTTTTTTTTCTTCTTTTGGACAAAAAAATTTTGAAAATGTCAATTGCTTAATTGTTTGTTTAGTGAAGTTACTTAGTTAGTTAAAAATAATATATATTTGACATATGCTTTTTTATAATTTTTTGACAAAAAAAGTTTTGATATTTATATAAAAAAATTTGAAATTTTTTGAATATTTTTCGCAGAATAAAAAAATTTCCGTCAAAATTTTTTATGATTAAAAAAAATCTTGTAAAAGAATCTGCAAATAAATTTAACAAAAATCTAGTTAAAAAAAAAAAAAAAAAAAAAAAAAAAAAAAAAAAAAAAAAAAAACTCCGTCAAAAAGTATTAAAAAATAAAAAAATAATAAAAAAGAATCTGCTAAAAAAGTTTTAAAAAACTTCTTTCAAAAATTAAAAAAAAAAAAAAAAAAAAAAAAAAAAAAAAAAAACCTTAGGGACTAAATCTGTGATACGAGACAAACCACAGGGACCGTATGCTTAAACATATGAAAGTATTAGTGTCATTTCAACCATCCTTGACGGTCAAGGTAACAGAAAAGGTGGACCCGTAATGGGTCAAAACCACTGGGACGATATCCGCAAAAAAAAAATAAAATAAAATAAAATAATATTAAGGACCAAATCCATAATATCCGACAAACCACATGGACCATTTATGTAATTAACTCTTTAATATATAAGAAAATAAACGTCGAAGATTCTGTTCATTTTTATAAAGAAAAATTCAATATGATTTAATATACATAAAGTCTGTTATTAAATGCTCTAAAAAAACATTCACCTCACAAAAAGTAAGCAAGTTGTAATTGAATTTTTATTTATTGACCATGACCATATGTAAATGATAAACGTATTCTTGGGATTAATTAAAAAAAAAAAAAAAAAAAAAAAAAAAAAACGCATTATACTAGTTAAACACAAAGAATTCTATTAGCATTAAAAATATATATATAGAAGTGATGGTCATTCTCATATTGTAACTTTGTGTCATTTGTTAAGATTAGTAATAGTTTAGTCATTGGGCTTTGGACTTGGCAAACTAATATGTTATGTGTTATATTACATAAGCCTTGTTAGCTAATCATGTAACCAAGCCCTAGCCCAAGCCCAAGCCCATAGAAAGCCTTAGGGCATCCCTTGTATCCAACTATATAAACACCTCAATAGCTCATTTGAGGTGTGTGCTTGTGTGTGTGTTTTTTTGAATAAAAGTTCTTATTTCCATCTCTCTCTCTCTAGTATACGAAATACATATCTATACATATCAAGTCACCATCTTTCCATCTCTACTTCTTATAAGCTTCTATAATGGTGTGATAAAGTTGTGTTATTTAAGGTCCTAAAAGTGGTATCAATCGCCTAACAATGATTTAGGAGGGTTTAGAAGTTGTTTGTTTCGTGTTTCTTAAGCTTTTATCACGTTTTTGTTTCAAAAAATCATTACTTTTCTTGTTTGTTTTGTGTTTTTAACACTTTTTTTTTATTACAAACTAGTGTTATAAACCTTTCCCAACAAGAAAGTTTCAATCTTTTGAAAGATCTTAGCTTAAAAACTCGATTTGGTTTTTGTACTCCTTTTCTAGAACACGAAAAAGTTTTATAAAAATCATCAAGTTTGGAACTTTCTTCAAGTTTTGGTGTTTTTTAGCCTAGAAGTACAAGAATCTTGGATTGCAAACGTCATTTGGGTGTGCTTTTAGCTTATTCAAAAAACTGTCCAAATTTCGAAATCACCTCCCTAATTTCGAAATCCATTTTGACTGGTTTTCAAGAACACAAGAAAAGGCTCCGTTCGGGCTCACCGTTGGATACTCGGTATTTTCTCTCTTGTATAAGAAAGAAATTACTTCGACTTTTGGCTAAATTTCGAAATTGTATAATTTCGAAATTTCGTTGTGAGATTGGGTTTTCAAAAAATTGCAAAATTTTCGAGAACACTGTTTTTTCGAAAAATTGAAAAATTTTCGAGAACACTGTTTTTTCGAAAAAGTCCAAAAATTTCGAGAACTTATATTTTCGAGAACACTGTCTTGACTTTTTTCGAGAATACAAATTTTGAAATCCAAAGTTTCGCAATCCTCATTTTCGAAATCAGAAGTTTCGCAAATCCAAAGTTTCGAGAACACAAGCAAAGTTTCGAGAATTTTGACAAAAGTGTGGTTTTTGATGACCAAACTTCAAAAGGCCATCACTTTTGAACCGTAACTCCGTTTTCGACGAATCAACTGTCAAAACGACCGTAAGACAGAGGAGAACGACACGCTAAATAATTTTATGATTTAGGCGAAGTTTCGAGGCCTAAAAACGCTCCGAGAAGAAGTTATTGAGGTTTTAAGGTTTTAAGTCAAAATTTTCACCATAAAAACTTGCATCAACTCACTCTAAACTCTACTCCTATTTCGTTGGAACGATCCAAGAATCAACTTTATCCATCTACAAATCATCAATGGCAACTCAGCAAGACATTCATGCAGCCGGTGCCGAAAACCGACCTCCCATGCTGTCAAAGGGTGTATACTCACAGTGGGCTAGTCGTATGATGCGCTATCTTAAGAGCAAAACAAATAGAAATCTTCTTATCAAATCCATTGTGGATGGACCCTTCAAACCAACACAAGTACTAGACCCTGGTGATCCAAATGGTACCCCCAGTACAACCATACTACAGAGAACAAAATGAGACTGAATACACTGTGGAAGACAGAAAATAGATTGAAGCTGATGATCAGGCATTTCATTTCGTCGTTCTTGGTTTACCTGAAACCATTTATGCTACTGTTGACAGTGAAGTAAGTGCTCATGCAGTCTGGGAAAGAGTCAAGAGGTTAATGTATGGGACAGACATCGGGAAACAGGAAATGGAAACACAATTGCTTAAGGAACTTCGCAAGTTTACTTCAATTCCTGGTGAATCCATAGAGACGTACTACCACAGATTCTGTAAGATCATGAATGATTTATCAAGACACAACCTCAGTCAGACAAATATTGCTAACAACACCATTTTTCTGAATGAGTTACAACCAAAATGGGGAAGATATGTCACTATTGTTTATCAGACAAAGAATTTGCATGAAGTGACTTATGATCAGGTGTATGACTTCTTGAAGCAAAATCAAGATGAAGCTAATGAAGTAAGAACTGAATTACTAGCTAAAAAGCATGATCCTCTAGCATTAATGGCTGATACACCAACACCTATACCAGTGAACACACAACAACAACCATCATCATCTTCCACCCACAACTACATGCAACCATCCTACATTCAACAACCAACACCGGTATACCAACAACAGTTCTACCCACAGCAACAACATCTTATTCCACAATTCCAAGAACCAGAATTCACTGAAAATGATGAAACTACTGCAGCATTGACACAAGCGTTTGCTTTTCTGCTATTCTACACCAACAAACAACAACCAAAGATTTTCATCGAACACTCGCAACAGGCAGATCGCTCAGCCGAGTTTCAATATGGGCAATGGAGGCCAAATGGTTGGAGTTTATGGGAATCAGCAAGGATATGCTACTGGATTTAACATGGGTAATCAGAATATGCAGAATCAGAATGCGGGTCAGTATGCAGGGAATCAGTATGGTCAGTATACAGGGAATCAGATGGGTCAGGTTGTTGGAAATCAGAGGGATCAGAATGTTGGTAATCAGGCAATGGGTAATCAGAATAGGAATATTGCAGCTCCAGTTGTTGGGAATAATGGAAATGTGAATCAGGGTAATCCGGTAAAGTGTTTCAACTGCCAGGGTGTAGGTCATATGGCAAGGAACTGTCCTACTAAGCCGAACAAGAAAGATCTAGAGTATTTACAGAAAGCAGTGATGTTGGCACAAAAGGCAAAGGCAGGGTTTCAGTTGAACGCAGAGGAAAATGATTTTATGGCTCTTATGGATGACATGGAAGATAGAGAGGATATCGATGCGAACTGCATATTCATGGCGAATCTTCAGGAAGCTAAGTATGACACGGATTCTGACACACTTCCTGTTTATGACACCAATGCACCATCTGAGGTATCAAACTTCAACACATGTCACAATAATGATATATTTGATATGTCTCCTCATGAGGAACAACATTCTGAGAAGCTAGCACCCACTTATGATACATACCTGGACGCGCCAAGTAGTAGCAATACTTCTTCAGCAACTCCAGATGTGAATCATAATGGAGGCTTCGTTTCACAGCATGCTGAGAATGATGAGGAAACACGTGCTTTATTTGAATCATTATTAAATAATTGTGGTATTGAAATCGAGAAAGTGAAAAAGGTCAATCGCAATGTTAAGGCCGCGAATGAGAAATTGACCACTGAGCTTGAGAGATACAAGGAAAATGCAAAAAGTTTTCAAATTCACAAAGAACGCGAGTCAGAATTTGAAATTGGTTATAAGAAGTTACTTGTTAAAGATAGGGAATGGAAAAACAAGTTTGCTAATCTCGAAATAAGTTCAACAAAAACCATTAACTCTTTAAAACAAGAAATTTCTGAATTAACAAACCAACTTTCAAAACAAAAAACAGCTTATACCAATCTCGAAAAAGAAACTTTTGGAAGAAATCGTAGAGTCAGAACACAAGATTGCACATCTAGAAGAATTAGTGGTTAAGTCGGGTCAGTCAAGTCAAACAATGAAAATGATTTCAAACCAAACTAATCCGATTTACCATACGAAACACAAAATGGCTCTCGGTAACAACAATCCTTGTAATCTCAAAAAGCTCAGGAAGAACAGAATGTTTTGTATAATGGTAGTGTTTTTTACACCAAACATGATCCTCCCGTCGTTCGGGATTCTGTGCAAACGATAGAACATGTCGAAGAGAGCATTATTAAAATGAAACAAAAGGATTTGAAACCCATTGATTACAACAAATTGAACAAACTTTCGGGAATTACTTTTGTTCCACAAAAAGAACCATATATGTTTTCCATAAAACGACCATTCTCGAAAATGTTTTCTAAAAAAGTAGTTGCTTCCAAATTGCTTTCAAACATGGAACAGATATCTTCAAACAACACTTGTAACACAAGTGCTGCCAGAGGATATCTTGATGATCTTAAAACAAGAGTTGGGCAACTTAAAATGACTTTAGAATCTAAAACGAGACTTAATGAGATTAACTGGAATTCCACGGTTCATTTACAGCTTAAAAAGATTCTTGAAAATGAATTTGCTCCTCAAATTAATAACATTCATGCTCGTATAATTCACTTTGAACAAGCATTTTTGAAAGAAACAGCTGACTTCGTCACGGATCACAAATCCCTGATAAAGAAGGCTAATGAATCTTTTGAGCAAATCAATGTTTTGGAAAACCTAAATGATTCTCTCTTCGAAGCTGTTATGACCACTGATATTATGTCCATCATTTTACAAACATATTCTGTTCAAGACGATGAACGACTAAGAGCTGAGACCTCTGCAATTGTTTCTAAATATGAAAATGCTCTTATAAAGCTTGAAAAAGAAAATGTCTCATATTTTAAACAACTTGATCGAAAAAAGGAAGAATGCAAGTATGACAAATTGTCGTATGAGCGTGACTTAAAGAACATGAAACAGCAAAATGATCTTTTGAGGGCTCAGCTTGAAAGTCAAAAAGGAAAGGGTGAGGAAACTAAGTTTGCAAAACCATTGACTTCGGAGAAACCAAATGTTTCAAACACGGTTCAAAAACCTAAAATGTCAATTTCACGGTTTGCTCCAAAAGTCGATGAGAAAAAGGATTTGACAAAACCAGTCACTCCAACACCCTTGCCAAAGATAAGTGAAAATGAAAAGATTGTTGATAAAGGAAAAGCGGTTGTCGAAACACCAAAAGTGATAGCACCTGGCCTTTTTAGGATTAGTCCCACTAGTGCGTTTGCCTCAACATCTAAGACAAATGACAAGTGCATAAAGGCTAATTCTAAAGAATCTAGGGATGCTAAAAAGGACAACAATATAAATCCTAATGTGTGTGCCTTACCTTCTACAGGATTAGAAAGCACCTCTAGGAGCAGCAGACTAAAGCCTAAGAGCAATACAAGGAACAATAGAGTCTCGCCTGCATCTAAGAGTAGTAGCAAGAATAAAGTTGAAGAAGTAGAAGAACACCCTAGGAATTTATCGCTCTGTAATAAGAGACATGTTTCATCTGAATGTAATGTCGAAAGTACTGTTTCTAATGCATGTAATGACTCTGTTTGTTTAATATGCAAGAAATGTTTAATTAATGATGTTCACGATGAATGTGTTTCTAAGAATGTGAATGTTACGCCTGAACAGAAGAATGTTACAAAAAGACCTAGTGCTAGATCCAGATCTATAGAAAGATTAGTTGCACGATTTAGGACTACCACTATTAGTCGAATGCCTAGGAACTATCTTAAGTTTTGTATGTGGATTCCGACGGGTAGAGAGTTCACTCTTAAGAACGGCAAATTAGAAATAACTCAAGCTAATCAAGTAGCAACTGTCTGTGAGTGTGATTCTGCTTTTACTTACGTTAGAAGAAGAAGAAGAAATATTTGAAAACCCATTTGCAACAGACTCTGCTGAATCTTCTTCAAGGTTACAAGAACCATCTAACACACATTCGTTACACCCAAGGTACCCTTCTACGTTTCAATGGACAAAAGACCATCCAATAGAACATATTATTGGTGAACCTTCAAAGCCAGTTCAGACAAGGAGACAACTTACCACTGATCTTGAATTGTGCATTTACATTTGCTCAATCAGCCTCAAAGAACCAAAGAACATTCGAGAAGCAATGGCAGAAAACCCTTGGATTGAAGCGATGCAGGAGGAATTTCTTCAATACCTGTTACATGATAGTTGGGAACTTGTTGAACGACCACTTGACAAATGTGTTCTTGATCTCAAGTGGTTGTGGAAGAACAAACTGGATGAGGAAATGACTGTTATTCGCAACAAAGCTCGTCTCGTGGCTAAAGGTTATCCACAAGAAGAAGGGATAGATTTCGAAGAATCATTCGCGCCTGTAGCTAGACTTGAAGCAGTCCGGATTTTCTTAGCCTATGCCACTCACAAAAACATCACAGTCTATCAGATGGATATTAAGACTGCCTTCTTAAATGGAACTCTGAAAGAAGAAGTGTATGTGAGTCAACCAGAGGGATTTATAGACAAAGATCATCCAGACTACGTCTACAAGCTTAAGAAAGCAATTTATGGTTTAAAACAAGCTCCAAGAGCGTGGTATGACGAACTATCATCTTTCTTGCTCAAAAACAATTTCACAAAAGGAACGGTTGATGACACCTTGTTTATCAAAAAAATTCAAAGATTCAATTTTGATCGTTCAAATTTACGTGGACGACATTATTTTTGGATCAACCAATCCTAACCATTCAAAACATTTTGAAAATCTCATGAAAAGCAAATTTGAAATGTCCATGATGGGGGAACTAAAATTCTTTCTTGGTTTACAAATACATCAATCCCCTCGTGGTATTTTTATCAATCAAGCTAAATATACGATAGAGATTTTGAAAAAACATGGAATGGAAAATTGTGATTCTGTTGGTACACCAATGGTCACTTCACCAAAAATAGGTGCTGATTTGTTTGGAAATCCCATCGATCCGAAAAAATATCGGAGCATGATTGGTTCTCTCATGTACCTAACTGCTAGTCGACCCGATATTCAATTTGATGTATGTTTATTAGCACGGTTTCAGGCAAAGCCTACCGAACTTCACCTCAAAGAGGTTAAACGGATCTTTCGGTACCTACGAAGCACCATTAACATGGGACTTTGGTATCCGAAGGATTCTGGGTTTCATCTAACAGCATTTTCAGATGTAGACCATGCTGGTGATCAAGTTACAGCAAAGAGTACATCAGGTGGAGCACAATTTTTGGGTGAAAAGCTTGTAAGCTGGTCGTCAAAGAAACAGGATTGTACTGCGCTATCAACCGCCGAAGCCGAGTATGTGTCTCTATCTGCGTGTTGTGCCCAAGTTCTTTGGATGCGGACACAGCTCACAGATTATGGCTTTACTTTTGACAGAATACCTATGTATTGTGACTCAAAAAGTGCCATAGCCATCTTGTGCAATCCCGTACATTACTCTAAGATGAAGCATATCAAAGTCTGCTACCATTTCATCAAAGAACACGTGGAAGAGGGTACTGTTGAATTATTTTTTGTTAAGACTGATTATCAACTCGCCGATCTATTTACTAAAGCCCTTCCAAAAGAAAGGTTTGACTATTTAGTTCGACGAATTGGCATGCGAAGCCTAACTCCTGAGGAGCTAGAACGTCTTCTCGAATCTTCTTGAAAATTGTTTTCAAAATCGCTTCGCTGTAAATAATTTTGAAAAACAAAATACAAAATTTGAAAAACCAACAAAAACAAAATACAAAAATATAAAGTTTCAAAAAATACAAAAACAATATAAAATCAAAAAATCCAAAAATATTCTTCTCACGACATGTCTCTCGTATAAATCAATATTCTGTACATTTCTTGAAATGTCATTCAACAATGATCCGGATATGTACAGATGCTTGAGCGGGAGTTCTATAAAATGTTTTTCTAAAACATGTTGTTTCTCAAAAGTTTCTTCACAATGGCTTTCGTATACTTCAGTACGAAACCCGTACTTAAACGATGACTTCTGATTATTTTCAAATCAAGGACTCGTACGTTCAATGACGAAATCTTTTTCAAAAAGTTCGAGTCTAAACAAACGAAACAGATTTCAAGCATA
>JARVZY010010708.1:0-185000 GCA_030686995.1 Artemisia argyi
AAAAACGTCTCTTTTGAGTCGTTTTCTATGACATTGACTTTGATCCTCTAAGTAATACCCCACAAAGTCTTCCGCTGCTCTAGTTGAAATTTAGGGGGTGTTATAGATTGGCATCAGAGCCAAGGTTATAGAGAACCACGTGTATTTAAAAAAAAAAACACTGGACTATAACTACGCTTTTAAAACGGACCATTTTTACAAAAGTCACGTTACGCCCTCCGTGCCTTCGCAGCTCCAACAACAGTTAGAAAATGTTGTTTATCATATGAACTCTTTATAATGTTAACGTAGTTTATGATTATATTAATGACTTGCATTTACTATTCAGGATTAATACAGTACCATGTCGTCATCTTCCCATCCTATCACCTTTTCATCTGACTCGGACTCGGAGACTTCTCTCCCAATACCACCACCTCTGTCACCTGCTCGGATTCGCAGGCATAGGCATGTGCGTCAACTTCAGATTTATGAGCCAGAACCCTTTGGTCAACCTTTCCGACGTTATGGAGGAGGTCCTGTCTGTAAGCACACTCCTCGGAAACGGGTGCATGCAACACCTACTCCACCTATACCACCACCATCTCCACCCCTACCTACTTCATTTGTACCACCGGCACCAGTGATATTTCCCACATCACCTATGACTGGAATTAGGCCATCACCATCCTCATCCCTTGAGCACCCTAGGACAATACGGCTATCCCCAGTTCCACCAACCACTGTCTTTTATCGACAGACCACCACTGTACCTTTATCAGCACCTGGTTCACCAACCATTACCTCACTATCAGCTCCACCTCGTAGGAGGCCTTGTATTGTGGTTTCATCTCTATCTGACCCTGGTGAGCAAACCGTAACCGAGGCTACTTCCCGTCCTAGGACCCGCAGGAGGGTCGATGCTCGAAGATGGTCTTTCTTACTTCCACTCCTTCAGTACTGGAGATCTCAAGAAGGTGCTCCTAGTGCTAGGGAACTAGGAGAGAGTTCATTCTCAGCTGCTTCTAGGATTCTTCCAGTTACCGGAGAACCTATCCACCATACCATACCCTTACTAGCCGCCAGGATAGCCCGCCATGAGGATCGTCTTGATGACATTGTGAGAGTTATCGATGATTTCCCACTAGAGCAGGTAGAGGCTATAGGAGAAGATGTAGGAAACCTTTAGATTGGTCAGTTGGCAATGGAGGAGAGTTTTGAACTGATGAGCACTCATCTGGAAGAGGTTATTGAGACGATACGTACCTTGGGAGGTATTGCTATCATGATGCAAGGAGAGATTGAGTCACAGGATGACGAGATCGACAGGATCAGCATTCAGGTCCTAAACCCGAGGAGTATAATTAGAGACACCCATGCTAGAGAGAGAGAGCCAGAGACTTGACAATAGAGACCATGATGACTATGATTGAAGACCTTCAGCGCAGACTAGAGGATGGACCAGGGAATCCGTAGATCAGGGATATGTCATTATAGCTAAGAACTATCTTAGCCTGCCAATGTGGCATTAATAAAGGAATCTTATGCTTTCTTTGTAAAACGAATGAACGAGAAATTATTAATATTATGTTGTCAGTTACGTTGTAATATATTGATGTTGATCTATGTTTCTATGGTTTTTTTCCTTATGCGTTGTTGTGTTCTTATATATATGTTGTCACAAGAAATATCGGTCCATACAAATCAAACCAATCATTTATACTTCTATTGTGTGTTGTGATTTATTCAAGCATGTCGTGATAATTATTTATAATGTTATAAATTTTACGCGATAATTTCCCAACATAACATGGTTATATATGATATTGATAGAATCATGGCTAAAACAAGGAAAGCGACTGCAACTACAACACCGAAAACCGCAACACCTGTAACTGAAACATCCACACCAACTATGACTCCGGTTGATATCGAGAAAGCAATTACTGACGGTGTCGCCGCTGTTTTAGAAAGACAAAATGAAGTGAATGCACGCAATAGCGGCACTAGCATACCACCAGGAGGAAGTGGAACCTCTGTACCCCACAAGTGTACCTATAAAGATTTTATAGGTTTTCAACCAACTTTCTACAAGGGTACAGAAGGAGTAACTGGACTTACTCAGTGGTTCGAGCGAACCGAAAAAGTCTTTCAAAGGAGTGGTTGTACGGAAGATTGCAAAGTTACCTTTGCTACTGGAACACTTTTGCAAGATGCCTTGTCATGGTGGAATTCTATCACCCAAACTATGGGGATGACTGAAGCATTTCAACTCACCTGGGCCGAGTTCAAAGCAAAGATAGTGAGGAAGTACTGCCCCCGTGCTGAGCTGAGAAAGTTGGAAGATGAATTTCACGAGCTAATAGTGAAAGGGATTGATCTTAGGACATACAACAGGAGGTTCCAAGAACTATCGGCACTATGCCCCACTATGGTGCCAGATTTCGAAAGGACCTTGGAAAAGTATGTCGAAGGACTCCCTCGAAGCATCGAAGGAGATGTTACCTCATCGAACCCACCAACTCTAGAAGTGGCAATGACCCTCGCTCAGAAACTGTTGGACCGAGAGGTCAAGTGTAACAAAGAACTCAAGCGAAAGCTTGATGACAAAAGGATCACTCACACCAACAGTGGCAGCCACTACAACAACAACCCCAGGAACAACAATCAAAACCGCCACAACTACAACAACCGCAACAATCAACAGAACCACAGGCAAGAAACTGCCAAAGCATATACTGCCACTGGAGGCGGGGGATATGCAGGTCCGAAACCTCAATGCCACAAGTGCAAGTTACACCACTATGGACAGTGCACCATTAAGTGTATGAAGTGTCAAAAAGTGGGCCATCAAACCAAGGATTGCAAGATCCCCGTTACCAGGAGCAATTTGCAACCCGTGACACCAACATGCTACACCTGTGGAGAAGTTGGCCATTTCAAGAGCCAATGCACCAAAGGAAATGGTCAGACGAGCAACTTTCGTGGGAGAGCATATGTGATGGGAGAAGGAAATGCACCACAGAACCCAGACGTAGTCACGGGTACGTTCTTACTCAACCATCATAGTGCTAAAGTATTATTTGACTTCGGAGCCGATAAGAGTTTTGTGTCTACTTCCTTTGCCCCTTTACTTAACATTGCTCCCTCTAAGTTAGATACTGCCTATGATATCGAAATGGCCAATGGAGATTTAATTGGCATCGACACCACAATTCAGAATTGCACCATAACCTTACAAAACGAACCTTTTCCCATCAACCTCCTGCCTACTTAGCTAGGTAGTTTTGATGTAGTCGTCGGAATGGATTGGTTATCCAAACACCATGCCAGGATCATCTGTAATGAAAAAGCAGTCCATGTTCCATTTAACGGTGAAACTCTCGTTATCCAAGGAGATAAGAGTAAACCACGATACAGTATCATCTCGTACATCAGAACGGTGAAATACATGAATCAAGGTTGCCAAGTATTCATGGTTCGAGTAACGGAAGATAAATCGAAGGAAAAACGACTTGAAGACGTTCCCGTCGTCAAGGAGTTTCCAGAAGTTTTTCCTGATGAATTACCCGGCCTTCCACCTACCCGCCAAGTAGAATTCCAGATAGATCTAGTGCCTGGAGTAGGACCAGTGGCAAGAGCACCTTATAGGTTAGCACCATCCAAGATGAAGGAATTGGCTGAACAACTAGAAGAATTGTCAGATAAGGGTTTCATCCGACCAAGTTCGTCACCTTGGGGAGCTCCAGTCCTATTCGTTAAGAAGAAAGACGAAACTTTCTGAATGTGCATTGACTACCGAGAATTAAACAAATTAACGGTGAAGAATCGATATCCACTACCCAGGATCGATGATTTGTTTGATCAACTACAAGGATCGAGTGTTTACTTGAAGATCGACTTAAGGTCAGGGTACCATCAACTAAGAGTTAAAGAGGAAGATATTCCCAAAACAGCTTTTAGGACTCGATACGGACACTTCGAATTTCAAGTGATGCCATTTGGTTTAACCAATGCGCCCGCAGTGTTTATGGATTTGATGAATCGAGTATGCAAACCATACTTGGATAAATTTGTGATAGTATTCATAGATGACATCCTAATCTATTCTCGCAACGAGAAAGAACATGCGGAACACTTGAGGATCATCTTAGAGTTGCTCAGGAAGGAAGAGTTGTATGCCAAGTTCTCTAAGTGTGATTTCTGGTTTAGAACTGTACAATTTCTGGGTCACGTTATCGATAGTCAAGGCATTCATGTGGATCCGGCAAAAATCGTGGCCGTTAAAGACTGGGCATCTCCTACCAACCCCACAGAAATATGCCAATTCTTAGGTCTTGCCGGTTACTACAGGAGATTCATTGAAGATTTTTCAAAAGTCGCCAAGCCTTTGACCGAGTTAACACAAAAGAACAAGAAGTACAGTTGGGAAGAAAAGCAGGAATCGGCTTTTCAGTTGTTAAAGAAGAAACTCTGTGAAGCCCCGATTTTAGCACTACCGGAAGGAAGTGAAGACTTCGTAGTGTACTGCGACGCGTCGTACCATGGTTTAGGTGCGGTACTGATGCAAAGGGACAAAGTGATAGCTTATGCTTCACGACAACTCAAGACGCATGAAGTGAATTATACAACACATGATTTGGAATTAGGAGCAGTAGTATCTACTCTTAAGATATGGAGACACTATCTATATGGCACCAAGTGCACGGTATACACAGATCACAAAAGTCTTCAATATATCCTAGATCAGAAGGAGTTGAATATGAGGCAACGCCGATGGTTAGAATTGCTAAGTGATTACGATTGTGAGATTCGCTACCATCCGGGAAAGGCAAACGTCGTGGCAGATGCCTTAAGCAAGAAAGAACGAATAAAACCTCTCAGGGTCTGATCCTTGGGAATGACAATTTGTTCACCCCTTCCATCGCAAATACTTCAAGCGCAATCCGAAGCTCTTCGAGAAGAGAACAGACAAATGAAAGAATCTACGGCATGCCGGAGAACCCAAATGGTTTTGTGAAAAGATCAAACGGAATGCTCTGTTTTAAGGAAAGAAGTTGGGTTTGATGAGGCGAAAAATGATCCGTTTTTAGGGGGTCATTTAAGCCCGAATTCGAATTTATTTGATCAAATATTGCCCTAAATCGTTCCTTTTGTGATTTTAGGTACTTTGGGAGAGAAATCTGGAAAAGGAAGCAATTCGGACGTTTTTGGAGCATAAAAGTGAAGAAAACGCCAAAGTCTTAATTTTCCATGCTGGGAACAGTAGGTGACGGCGTCAAGAGCAATCCTCTGACGGCGTCAAGAGCAGAAGTCCATGACGACCCAGTACAGATTTGACGGCGTCACGGAGGAAGGGCATCAAGAGTAAAAGAGTCATGACGGCCTGGAATTGTTTAAGTCTTGACGGCGTCAAATGTAGATCAAGGCAGTCCGAGAAGAGTTTTGGCGGCGAGGTGACGGCGTCACAAGCTTTGTCTTGACGCCGTCAGACCTATTTTTCTATATATATAGTTTTCTAATTTTCACACATTAAGAGAGAAGTTTTAGGAGAAACCCTAAGTACGATTTTGGTGTAACTTTTACAGGTTTTTCAAGGGTTCCAAACCCTTGATACCTTGCATTGTAATTGAGATAAGTGTTCCTTTAATTCAATCAATATGTCTATGTGTTGGTTGTCTATATCTTGTTCTTGTCTCAATTCCATTATGTTAGGCTAGATCTATCTTGTGTTTGCTTAGATCTAATGAAACCTAGATGTTAATTATGTGTTGATTACTTGTTTATTCTTGTCTTGGATGAATGATTTATATGTTAGGCTTAAGAAAACTGGCAGATCTCCACTTGGTAACATGCTTGAACGTCTTAAGAAACATGAACCAAGGCGCACTAGGTCTTTATTGGTTGTATTTAATGCATGAGCCACTGTTTACAATCCCTATAGTTGTGTTGGGCATGGTGTAGGAGGAGATAAGAGATCATAGAATTGGGGAGTTATGTGTGCCACCCCATGAATGGTATTAAGGATTACGATCCGTCATCCATGCAATTATAACAAGTAATTAACGTGTAAAAGATGTCTAGGGAGTAGTGAAATCTAAGTAAACACATTTTCTCCAATTACTGCTCACAACTTTAGTTTAATTAGCTTATTTTCATTTTTAGTATTTTATTTTGATTGCATCTTAGTATTGGGTTAGTTGATTAGCAACTAATTCCGCCCAAATCCTTCAAAACCCGAGATTTTACTTGCTTTCATAAAAGTATAAAAATACAAAAATAATCATCCCTCACCTTTAGCACTAGTAATTAGGTTTTCTAATCCTAGCGACACTATTCCTAAGCTGAACGATCAATCCCCCGGTACTTGTCACTATACTATACTACAACGATCAGGTACACTGCCTGGTGGGGGTTGTAAGCTTCTCGAGATCCCTCGAGAGGTAAAGCCTGTTGCGATTCCCACGCATCAAGTTTTTGGCGCCGCAGCCCGGGGAATAGTTATTGTCTAGGTTAGAATTTCTTTTTATTAGGTCTACTTGCTAGATTCCTTTCTAGTAAGATTTTATTTTTATTTTTAGGTTTTCTTTAGTCTATCTATTTCTTTGTGCCCTTTGTTCGTAAACTATTTCGATGGATCACAATAACATTGATAGTTTGATTCCTGTTATTCGTATTTTTCGTCGTAGGATCTTCCAAATGCCCACCCCACCTCCTTTAGCAGAAAATGAGAACCCACCTAACCTCTCACCCAACCACCACTTTGACAATAATTCTGATTTAGAAGAGTCTGATCATGATGATGACCGTAGGGCTAGTCCTTTCTATTATTCAGACTCTGATGAGGATCTTGATGATGGTGATGTGATTAATGAGAATAGGATGGGAGAAGAAATAAACCCTCTTAGGTATGTTGACCCTAGGACTAGGATTGAGTGTGATAGTTCATTTAACATGCAATTCCCTTGTAAGATCGGATTTAAGAGCTTTAACGCCTATCTCAACTCATCTCTTCCAATGAACATAATCTCACGTAATGAATACAATCAAATCATGGTAGATGAGTTAGAATACAAAGGAGAAAACACGATTGCTAAGGCAATACCATTGCATGTGTTTGTAGGAAGCTTGGTTTATCTTGTTGAGTTCATGGTTATGGAGAATCTAGGAGAGTTTATTGATAATAAGTTGACCCAAGTTGTGTTTGGAAAACCCTTCAAACGGTTGACCAACCTCGATGAAAAACTCATAGAAGGTTTAATTACATTCTCGGATGGGGATGAAGATTTTGTTTATCAAATGCCCCGCACACACCCTAGGTTCAAGGATTTTTCCATGGAAAAGTGTAGTAGGTATCCGCCCATGGAAATGTTAAGTGAGAATGATAAGAGAAAAGGACTTAAGTATACCCATGAAAAGAATAAAAGATACTATCGCGGATGCTTAGAGTTAGGAGATGATTATAAGAAAGATGAGGCGACTATTAGATGGCTCACACTTGGTTATGTGAGCATAAGCGATACACGTTAACCCATGACCTTGAGTCTAGCTACAAGACTCGTAAATAAAGAAAAGCGCTTCTTGGGAGGCAACCCATGTTTTGTGTGATTTTATTTGTTTGATTGTTATTTTCTTCCATATGCATGCTTAATTTTTATTGTTGGTTGATCATGTTTCTAAACTAAATAGTGGAAATACTTTACTTTGTTGTTTTGGCTTAGTCTTAACTCCACCTAAAAGTATTTTTGCAAAAGATAAGTGTAAGGGGAAACCCCAAATATGTTTTTAAGAAACAAACCGATCATGATTCTCCACAATATTAAATGAACATGTGTATTCGTATTTGTTAGAGTCAAATGCTTGTATTGAGTCATAATGAAGTTTTGCAGGATTTTCCAGGAAGTAGGACCAAGTTTTTCCAGAAATTTTCCGGAAACTTAACATAAGAATTTCTGCAGGTCAATTCTGACGGCGTCAGGAGTTTACTCTTGACGGCGTCAGATGTAAAAATCTGGAAATTTTACCGGCTTTGTTTTTCTAACGGAGTCTTATGGTTTTTGTGAATTATTAAGTTTTATAATCTCCAGGAGATCTGCAAACTTCATTCCACAAGCATTATATCTTATCTTGTTTTCTAGGATTTAGTAACTCATATAGGATGCCGCCGATTTTACGCGAGGTTGTCTTGTCTATTTTGTCAGGTTTTACAGGTTATGTATGACAAGAAGATGATTTATATTCTGGAAGGGAAGCTTTGATTGTTCATTTTCTTGGAGGAAGATTTAACCTGGCCACCCTATTATCCATACCGAGCGAATCATGGGAGTATTTGATTTCATTCTCTTTACTTTTTCACTTTTACATTCTTTACTTGAACATTGGGGACAATGTTCATCTTAAGTGTAAGGGGAGGGTAAAAAGATGATACCTTACATATGCACTTTCGCTTGAGTTTGTTTTGTTTAAAGGTAGATGTGTAATAAAACTATGAGAAATACTTGTTAGTGTAATTTTAGCGCCAAATTTAAAATTTTTTACAACATTTAGGAGTGAAACTTTAGCCATAGCAAGCATCTCATGGATAGGAGATTGTATGACTCGCACATAACCGTATATTCAGAAAAATTTTCCACCCAAATATGTAAGGTTCGCCTTTAGATTTGATAGGAAAAGCATTTACTATTAGTGCTTATGAGTGTACCGGTAGCATTTAAATTCTAGAACTTGCGTTAGTGATGCATCCCGAGACTGCTAGTGAGACTACATTCGTGTAGTAGGATTTACTACATGATAAGAGGCATTAGGATTACCCTTGTGTTAAACCCGTATCATAATTACTTGACCATTTAAGTCATATTACTTGGCTAGTTAAGTCAACTAATTTTTCCCACACCTTTAGCGTTGTACTCATTTTTAGTACACGAAACCCCTAGTATACCCCTCCGAGCCTATCTTTTCGTTTCTAACTTTAAGCATCTTACTTAAAGGAAAAATTTGTTACACCCCACTTAAAGGTACAACCAAATCGCCTTAGCCTTCCGTGTATGCGCTCATTTTTAGTGCATTATTGTTATTTGTTAAACCCTAAGTTAACTATCTAATTGATTACATGGTTGCTAAGTTGAGTCATATCCTTGTACATATTGTTTTGGGACGATTGAGACACATGGGTAAGTACTTATTTTATGGAGTAATGGGGAAGAACATCATTTATTACCCCCATATGTACGTTAATCTTAAAAGTGCTCCAAGTGTTTTGATTTTCTTAATTCGAGTCATTAGTTTAGTTAAATGTAAAGTATGTAAAGATTCAAGTGTAAGGGGAGTATTCATTCCCTATGATGTATTATTTTGGATGGTAGGGTAAGAGTGTATGCAAAAAAAAAAAATAAAAAAAAATAAAATAAAATAAAAAATCAAGAAAAAAAATAGAAAAAGGAAAAAGAGAAAAAACATACGGACTACCATCCCTTTTTATTCTATGTTCATTTTATGTTTTTGTTATTTTTCATTTATTAGCTTAAGTCGAGTCTAGTCTTGGCTTAGCAACGCCATTGTACATGTAATTTACTAAGATTGTTAACTTGCCACCAGTAAAACTTCCTTTATCCAACAAAACCGTGTATTTCATATCCCTACACCTAACGTTATAACCCTTTAAAAGACCTCTTTGATAGTTTATCCTAGGTGCTTACGCCATGTGGTGGAGGTTTGATCCTTTCCCAATCCTATGATAATCTATTTTGCTATGACAGGTAGTGAGAGATATCTTCCGTTTTCATATTGTAATTTATACTTTATTACACCCGAGAGATGTGAGTATCTAAACACTATTTGTGAGGTGCTAGTGTATGACCTCCGTGCTTGTCTATTGGTCTTTAGTGGAAAGATTATTTGTTGTAATTACTTTTATATTAGTGTTAAATGACCCCTAACTTGTCTTTTGAGTAGAATAAAAGCGCATTTGCTTGAGGACAAGCAAATCTCAAGTGTAAGGGTATATGATGAGGCAAAAAATGATCCGTTTTTAGGGGGTCATTTAAGCCCGAATTCGAATTTATTTGATCAAATATTGCCCTAAATCATTCCTTTTGTGATTTTAGGTACTTTGGGAGAGAAATCTGGAAAAGGAAGCAATTCGGACGTTTTTGGAGCATAAAAGTGAAGAAAACGCCAAAGTCTTAATTTTCCATGCTGGGAACAGTAGGTGACGGCGTCAAGAGCAGAAGTCCATGACGACCCAGTACAGATTTTACGGCGTCACGGAGGAAGGGCGTCAAGAGTAAAAGAGTCATGATGGCCTGGAATTGTTTAAGTCTTGACGGCGTCAAATGTAGATCAAGGCAGTCCGAGAAGAGTTTTGGCGGCGAGGTGACGGCGTCACAAGCTTTGTCTTGACGCCGTCAGACCTATTTTTCTATATATAGTTTTCTAATTTTCACACATTAAGAGAGAAGTTTTAGGAGAAACCCTAAGTACGATTTTGGTGCAACTTTTACAGGTTTTTCAAGGGTTCCAAACCCTTGATACCTTGCATTGTAATTGAGATAAGTGTTCCTTTAATTCAATCAATATGTCTACGTATTGGTTGTCTATATCTTGTTCTTGTCTCAATTCCATTATGCTAGGCTAGATCTATCTTGTGTTTGCTTAGATCTAATGAAACCTAGATGTTAATTATGTGTTGATTACTTGTTTATTCTTGTCTTGGATGAATGATTTATATGTTAGGCTTAAGAAAACTGGCAGATCTCCACTTGGTAACATGCTTAAACGTCTTAAGAAACATGAACCGAGGCGCACTAGGTCTTTATTGGTTGTAGTTAATGCATGAGCTACTGTTTACAATCCCTATAGTTGTGCTGGGCATGGTGTAGGAGGAGATAAGAGCTCATAGAATTGGGGAGTTATGTGTGCCACCCCATGAATGGTATTAAGGATTACGATCCGTCATCCATGCAATTATAACAAGTAATTAACGTGTAAAAGATGTCTAGGAAGTAGTGAAATCTAAGTAAACACATTTTCTCCAATTACTGCTCACAACTTTAGTTTAATTAGCTTATTTTCATTTTTAGTATTTTATTTTGATTGCATCTTAGTATTGGGTTAGTTGATTAGCAACTAATTCCGCCCAAATCCTTCAAAACCCGAGATTTTACTTGCTTTCATAAAAATATAAAAATACAAAAATAATCATCCCTCACCTTTAGCACTAGTAATTAGGTTTTCTAATCCTAGCGACACTATTCCTAAGCTGAATGATCAATCCCCCGGTACTTGTCACTATACTATACTACAACGATCAGGTACACTGCCTGGTGGGGGTTGTAAGCTTCTCGAGATCCCTCGAGAGGTAAAGCCTGTTGCGATTCCCACGCATCAGGGTTCCTCTCTATGGAGGTATACGTGACCTTATCATACATGAGTCGCACAAATCAAAGTACTTCATCCACCCAGGTTTCGACAAGATGTACCAGGATCTCAAGAAACTCTATTGTTGGGTTTTGAGTTCTGCTGCTGAGTGAAACTGCTGCTGTGATGAAACTGCTGCTAGTGTAAATGATTCTGCTGCTGATGACAAAGTGCTGCTAAGGAAAGTACTGCTGAAGGAAACTACTGCTGAAGTGATAAGCATGTATTCGTAGTAGATAATTATAGAATAGATTGTGTGTATATCTTATATGTCTAGAATATTCTTATCTTGTGTAGAAAGGTATTGTAAACATAGTAGGATTGCTTGGTCTATAAAAGGAGGATCCTAGGGTTAGATTACGTACGCATTATTTAGTTTTCGTTTATACTTCAAGGTTGTAAAATCCTAGCATTGTCGAGTGCTCGTATTAATAATATTGAAGTATTGATAGTGAATTGTTCTTCTTAAGTTAAGCTTTTACATTCCGCATTCAAGCTTAAGTGTTTACTTTAAGTCAATTTCTATATTAGATCGTTTGCTCAACTGGGATCAACAAGTGGTATCAGAGCTTGTGATCTAGAAGTTGTAATCAAGAAGAAACTGTTCTCTGCAAGTTTGCTGTTCCTAATCAACTGCTAAAGATGGGTGATGACACACATATGGTGACTGCTTCAAAGGTACCCATGCTCAATCCTGGAGAGTATGAACTGTGGAAGATGAGAATCAGACAGTACATTCGCATGATTGACTTTAACATGTGGAATGTGATCATGAATGGTGACTCTTTACCAAAGAAGGGTGCTGATGGAAAAGAGATACCAATCAAGACTGCTGAAGAGAATTCGTTAAGGAAGATGGAGATCAAGGCACACAGTATTCTCTTAATGGGAATACCTAATGAGTTTCAGTTGGACTTTGATAGTTGTGATACTGCTAAAGAGTTAATGGATGCTATTAAATTCAGGTTTGGAGGGAATGATGCTACCAAGAAGTCAAGGAAGAATATGTTGAAGCATCAGTTTGAGAACTTTACTGCTGAAAGTGGAGAGAAGATTATTGGCACATACAACAGGCTGAATCAACTTGTCAGTCATCTAAAGCTTGTTGGCTATGTGGTTCCACAAGAAGATGTAAATCTCAAGTTCCTCAGAAGTCTTGCACCTGAATGGAGTATGCACACTGTTGTTTGGAGGAATAAGCCTGACTTTGAGTCAATGAAGTTGGAAAGTCTCTATAACAACTTAAGAGTGTATGAACCAGAGTTAAATACTTCATCTACTTCAACCTCTGGTGCACAAAACCTTGCCTTTGTATCTTCAAAGTCAAAGGGGTCTAAAGAATCTCACTCTACTGCTTATGGAGTATCTACTGCTGATGGATCTGCTGCTAGTTCTCATGATAATAATTCCACCAGTGATATGGCTTTATGTGCATTCTTGGCTGATCTAACTACAAGTATAAGGTCACAGGCACTTAATCAAGATCTGGATCACCTTGATCAAGATGATCTTGAAGAGATGGATCTTAAATGGCAAATGGCCATGTTGACCTTGAGGGCAAGAAAATTCTGGAAGAGAACTGGAAGAGAAGTCAAGTACAGACCTAAAGAAAATGTTGGCTTTGACAAGTCAAAGATAGAGTGTTACAACTGTAACAGGAAGGGTCACTTTGCCAGAGAATGTAGAGCTCCAAAGAAAAATGGTGATGCATCAAAGAAGACTGAAGAGACAAAGAATACTACTACTGCATTGGTGTCTTGTGATGGATTGGGAGAATAAGATTGGAGTGATTTGGCTGATGAAGAACCAAATTATTCCTTGGTGGCTCAAGTCAAGCCTGAAGTGCATAACTTTGCACTTATGGCTTATTCATCATCATCTTCTGGATCTGACTCTGAGGTATCTAATGATTCTGATTTATCTGTGTGTTCTTTTAAGTCTTGTGCTGACACTGTAGAAGAACTTAAGTCTAGGAATGAGAGTCTAAATAGAGAAGTTGAAAGTCTAAAACTTGATAACTCAGGTTACAAAGTAGGCATTCAAAATGTTGAAAGAAGACTTGAGTACTTAAAAGAGTGTGAGATGGAATATGTAGATAGAATTAACCAACAAGATGTTGAAATTTTTAAGAAAAACAGTGAAATTGAGTTTCTTAAAAATAAATTAGAAGAAGCAGAAAAAGATAGGGATGCAGCTCTTACTGAAAAAGAAAAACATATAGTAAGAGTAAACAAACAACAATATGCTTCTGATTTGGTTCATAAATCTATTGAGAGTACAATAATGAGGAAAGGAAGTGGAATAGGTTACAATGAGGTTGCTCCTCCAGTTAAGAGTGCCTATGCTCCACCAGGAAACGAATTATACTTTATTAGTGAGCTAAACATATAAAAACCAATAGGTGAGTCTAGTACAAGTGTCTTAGAAACACCTAAGGTAGAGGGTAGAAAATTTCCTGATGCTCCCATTATTGAAGATTGGTACTCAGATAGTGATGAGGAACAAGAACAGGTTGAACTAGAACATAATGTAGTAAAGGAAGAAATTCCTGCTAAATTTGAAAAAGTTGAACCTAAAATTGAACAAGTGAAGTTTGTGAAACCTGTGTTAGGTCAAGGTATCTCTAGGAAAATGGTTGAGTATAAAGAGATTCCTAGAGAAAGGATGAATGGTTTCAATAATAAGCCTAGGGGTAATCAGAGAAACTTTAATAACCTAGTTTCAAACAAATTAGGTAGTGAGTTTCAATTGAAGAAAAAGGCTTGTTATAAGTGTGGTAGCTTTGAACATTTGATTAATAGCTGTCCTGACCACAAGAAACCTGTTTGGAATCAATATACTAGGGTGAATCACAAATATGTTAATCAAAATACTCACCCTCATCCTAATAGAAACATGATTCCTAGGGCTGTGTTGTTAAGATCTGGTGCAACTAGATCCATTTATGCTGCTAAATCAAATGGTGCTTTTAAAACCATAACTGGTTCTGTTGCTGGCTCTACTGCTAGTAAGCACTCTGCTGCTAGTAAGCAATCTGCTGCTAGTACAAAACTTTCTACTTCTGGGCCAAAAATTTTATCAAATACAGTTGTTGGAAATCATTTTTATGCTGTTAAGGCCTCAGCTTGTTGGGTATGGAAACCAAAAACTAATGCTTCAAATAATGTTTCCAAAACCAGCAGTGCATCAAGTGACTTAAAGAAATTTAACTATGTTGATGCACAAGGCAGATCCAAGTCAGTAATGGCTTGGGTCCCCAAGAGAAACTAATTTCTCTATTTTCATGTGCAGGGTAATCTACTGGATGAGCTTAAAGACATGGTTATAGTTGATAGTGGATGCTCTGGACATATGACAGGGGATGAGTCTCAGCTTGAAGATTTTGAGGCTTTTGAAGATGATTATGTTGCTTTTGGGAATGATCCAAAAGGTGGAAAGATTATTGGAAGAGGCACTTTAAAAACTGGAAATTTGGACTTTGAGAAGGTGTTTCTTGTGAAAGGGCTTAAGTTTAACCTCTTTAGTGTTTTACAAATGTGTGACAAAAGGTTTTGTTCTTTTTACAGACACTGAATGTATGATCCTTTCTCCTGATTTTCAGTTGCCAAATGATAAATTTGTTCTATTGAAGGTCCCTAGAAACGAAAATATATACAGTGACCATATTAAGAACATAGTTCCCAAAAGAACTTTAACTTGTCTGATTGCAAAAGCCACTGTTGATGAGTCCAAATTATGGCATAGAAGACTTGGGCACCTGAACTACAAGACAATGAATAAGTTGGTGAAAAGCAATCTTGTGAGAGGCATGCCCACAAAGGTGTTTGAAAACTGTGAGACTTGTATTGCTTGTCAGAAGGGAAAACAACACAGAGTCTCATTCAAGTCAAAGACTGTGAATACAAATACAGAGCCCTTGCATTTGCTACACATGGATTTATTTGGGCCTGTTTTTGTGAAAAGTTTAAATAAGAAGTCATATTGCCTAGTTGTCACAGATGACTTCAGCAGGTTTACTTGGGTGTTCTTCTTAGCCACTAAAGATGAAACCCCAGAGATACTTAAAGAATTCATTACAAGAGTTGAAAACCTGCACAACCACAAAGTGAAAATTATCAGATGTGACAATGGTACTGAGTTCAAGAATAGTATGATGAATCAATTCTGTGTGGGAAAAGGAATTCTAAGACAGTATAGTGTTGCAAGAACTCCACAGCAGAATGGTGTTGCAGAGAGAAGAAATAGGACACTTATTGAGGCTGCAAGAACAATGTTAGCTGATTCTAAACTACCTATACCTTTTTGGGCTGAAGCTGTAAACACTGCATGTTTTGTGCAGAACAGGAGTAAGGTAGTAAAGCCTCACAACAAAACTCCATATGAGCTCTTTCATGGGAAGAAACCAATGATTGATTTTCTTAAGCCATTTGGATGTCCTGTCACCATTTTGAACACTAAAGATCAGTTAGGTAAGTTTGAAGAGAAGGCTGATGAAGGGAATTTGGTTGGTTACTCTGTACATAGTAAAGCTTTCAGAGTATATAATAAGAGAACCAAACATGTAGAGGAGAATTTGCATATCAAGTTTAGTGAGAACACATCTAATGCTGTTGGAAAAGGACCTGAATGGATGTTTGATGTTGACATCCTCACCAAGACAATGAATTATGTACCTGTTATTGCTAGTGTTGACACTAACAAATCACAAGAAGACATTGTTTTGATTGAGAAACTGAAGGTTGGTCCTACTTTCATACCTTTACAGAAGGATAAAGATACACAAGAAGATGATGTTCCTCCAGAGAAACCTAAGGAAGCTCAAGCAGATGTTGTAACTCCTATTGATGCAAAAAAGATACCCAATGAAGCTCCAAAAGAAGTTGTTGCTGACTTTCCAATTAGGCCAGAAGACTCTACTGCTAGACCAAAACAAGCAACTACTGCTTTTATCTATTCTGCTGCTAAGACTACTCACTCTGCTTCTACATCACAGTTTCCTTCTTTGAATACTCAGGATAGACCTTTTGATGATACAAATTATCCTGAAGATCCAAATATGCCTCCTCTAGAGAATATCTATGATGACACAGATGATGAAGCTCTTGATGGTAAATTATTTGGAGCTGAAGTAGACTATACTAATTTGGAACTCAATATTCCTGTTAGTCCCACTACTACTACAAGAGTTCACAAGAATCATCCAAAAGAACAAATTCTAAGTGATCCTCAATCATCTGTACAAACAAGGAAAATGACTAAAGAGCTCAAAGATCTTCAACATCAAAGTTTCTTTGCAAGATCTCTGCATCAAAGAAACAGTCATAAAGATCTACAAAATTGCTTGTTTACCTGCTTTCTGTCTCAAATTGAACCCAAGAATACTTACAAAGCCCTACAGGAAGCTAGTTGGGTGGAAGAAATGCAAGATGAGCTTCTGCAATTCAAGCTACAAGAGGTATGGACTTTGGTTGATTTGCCAAATAGAAAAAGAGTTATTGGTATCAAATGGGTTTTCAGATGTAAAAGAGATGAAAGAGGGATAGTCATCATAAATAAAGCGAGGTTGGTAGCTCAAGGATACACACAACAAGAGGGACTTGACTATGATGAGGTATTTGCACCAGTGGTAAGAATAGAAGCCATTAGACTATTCTTGGCTTATGCTTCATTCAAAGATTTTGTGGTGTATCAGATGGATGTAAAGAGTGCTTTCCTTTATGGGACCATTACAGAAGAAGTTTATGTGTCTCAACCACCAGGTTTTGAGGACCCTGACTATCCTGACAAAGTTTACAAGGTGAATAGAGCAATGTATGGACTACATCAAGCTCCCAGAGCTTGGTATGATACCTTGTCAACATATTTGTTAGACTCTGGGTTCAGTAGAGGAAAGATTGACAAGACTTTGTTTCTCAAAAGACAAAAAGATGATATTTTGCTGGTTCAAATCTATGTAGATGACATCATCTTTGGTTCTACAAACAGGGCAATGTGTGTTGATTTTGAGAAGCTTATGAAGGATAAGTTTGCAATGAGTTCAATGGGAGAACTCAACTTCTTCTTGGGACTACAGGTGGTTCAAAAGAAAGATGGCATATTTATTAGTCAGGATAAGTATGTAAATGACATTTTGAAGAAGTTTGGATTTGAAGATGCTAAGCCTGTCAAGACAACCATGGATACCAACAAACCTTTGTTGAAGGATGAAAATGGAAAAGAAGTAGATGTTCACTTGTATAGGTCTATGATTGGCTCATTGATGTATCTTACAGCATCAAGGCCTGATATCATGTTTGTTGTATGTGCCTGTGCAAGATTCCAAGTATGTCCCAAAGAATCACATCTCAATGCAGTGAAGAGGATTTTTAGGTATCTAAGGCATCAACCTAAATTGGGCCTATGGTATCCTAAGGATTCACCTTTTGATTTGGTGGCATACTCAGACAGTGACTATGCTGGTGCTTGCTTGGATAGAAAATCTACAACTGGAGGTTGTCAATTTCTTGGAAACAGATTGGTATCATGGCAATGCAAGAAACAAACAGTGGTTGCAAATTCTACAACTGAAGCTGAGTATGTGGCTGCTTCAAGTTGCTGTGGTCAAGTGCTATGGATGCAAAACCAACTACTGGATTATGGGTACAATTTCATGAACACCAAAATTCATATTGATAACAACAGCACACTTTGCATAATTAAAAATGTTGTTTTTCATTCTAAAACAAAACATATTGAGATAAGACATCATTTCATAAGGGATTGCTATGAAAAGAAGTTAATTCAAATTGTCAAAATTCATACCGATAACAATGTTGCTGATCTTCTCACTAAACACTTTGATGTAGGAAGATTTCAATTCTTAATTGCAAACATTGGTATGATTAATCTTTGAAAAACTTATCTCTTATTGTTTTTGTACAAAGTGTAAAGGTCTTATGCTGATTGTTAATATGTTTCTGCTGCTTCTTAAGAAGCAAGTGATTAAGTTGTCATGTACTTTGCTGCTATTTTATTCTACTGCTAGTATATTTTCTTGTATACGTAACATTTTGCAGGATAAGTTGAGAATTGATGATTTGCAAGATTATTTGCCAGAAAATCAAAAGCTTTCATTCATCAATCACAAGAGTACATTCAACAAAAGAGTACATCCACATCAAGTTCTGAAATAACAAAAGACTGCTAAACTACAAACTAATACTAAAAGACTTAAAACATCAATTTCTAGGGCATGGAAGCCCAAGTACAATCTTCCTCTCCTTAGGAAGAGGAGGGTTTGTCTTTCTTGCCTTAGCAGATGTCTTGGGTCTTGGCCTTGAAGATGATGGTCTTTCTGGAGTGGATGGTGGGTTGTGGTCTGGCTCATCCTCATCTGATGATGTGTAGATGAAGGGGGAAACAAGCTCCTTGGGAGATGGTGGTCTGATAGGGATCCAAGCAGGGTCTTCTGATGATTCTGAAGACGATGGAGACTTGGGGGACATCACCTCTTTACCCCTTGAAGTGCTTGGGGTTTGGTTCAAATGTAGGAGATCTTTGAAGATAGGAAGATCATGCTTCCCCAATTTCTCTAAACCCTAATTCATGGATTGTGCACGTAAATGGGCAGAGCAACACAATAGTGTGGTCGTTTTGAATGCTGAGTTGGTTCCTGAAGAATTCACAGATATGGTTAACTTTTTGAATGCTACTTCTCTTAGGTATGCACTCACTGTGAATCCTACTATATTTATTTCCTACATCAAATAGTTTTGGCTTACTGCTAAAGTCAAATCTATGAATGAGGAAAAATATGTCAGTGCTATAGTAGATGGGCAAAAGGTTTGTATCACTGAATCATCTATAAGGGAATCTCTTCTCCTAAATGATGAAACTGAGACTACTTGTCTTGCTAACTCTGCTATCTTTGCTGGTTTAAAAACTTTGGGATATGAGGGAAAGCATACATCTTTAAAATTTCAAAAGGCTCTCCTCTGTCCTCAATACAAGTTTTTGGTACACCTTCTCCTTCATTGTTTGAGTCCTAAAACTTCTGGGTGGCATGAGTTTAGTGCTACTATTGCTTCTGTAATGGTATGCTTAAGCACAGGTCAACCATTTAATTTTTCAAATATTATTTTGGAGGGGATTGTTAAAAGTGTTAAAGATTCTAGTTCTTATTTGCTTTATCCAAGATTTATCCAGCTCTTTATTGTTGACCAACTTAAAGATTTTAGATCCCATGCTGGCTATTATGAAGCTCCAAAATTGGTTTCAAAAAATTTTACTTTCTTGGTTAAGCATGGAAAAGGTTTTTCAGGCACACATACAAATCTTACACCTTCAATGGTGCAACTTATGCAAAACATACAGGGTGAAGGATCAGGAAATCCCACTGATTCCCATCACACACCCAATTTTTCTGCATCCACTTCTCAACCCAAAATACACTATACACGTAGGAAAACCAAAAAGAACACTGATCTACCTCAGGATAGTGTTAGTATGGCTGTACCAGATGAGGCTGTCCTAGTTGATGGAGGGGACATGTTGGCAAGGGCTGTCACTACTGCTTCTAGCTTAGCAGCAGAGCAGGATAGTGATAACATAAATAAGACCCAAACCAAGGCAACATCTAGAGAAAAGGATTCTTCTGAATCTACTTCTCAGGATGGTAACCCTAGCCAAATGGAAAATATAGGGGGCTCAGATGATCAAACTAGGCTTGATACTGAGTTTATGTCCCAAGATTCACCTCTCGGACCAGGTTACACAGGTCAAAGTGACGAGGACATGCCAGTGACAAATGAATTGACGGAAAATCTTGTACATGATGACAATGTCCATGATTCACCTCTCGGACCAGGTTACACAGGTCGAAGTGATGAGACTACTATGCAACTCATTAAGGAATTGACGGTTACCTGTACCAATTTGGGGTTGAAGTGTACTACTTTGGAAGATAAAGTTCTTACTCTGTCTACAGTTGTTTAAAGTCAAGGCAAGATTATTACAACATTGACGAAACAGATTAAGAAATTGAAGAAATCAAGATCTTCAACCTCATTGAAAAGGCTAAAGAAAGTGGGCACTTCTCAAGTTATTAGTTCACCTGAACTCTCTACTCATTTGGAAGAGGATGATGCTTCCAAATAGGGGAGGAATGAAGATGTCATGGGTTCAGGGGAGGCAAATTTGAAGTGGGTTGAAAGTGCTCAGGTTTTGAATGAAGAAATGGTTTCAGGGGAGGTTCCATGGATTGGAGACATGGATGTGGAAAGTCCTCAGGATGCTGAAAATTTTGTGATTGCTGATCAATCAGGGAATGAGGTTGTAATGGAAGAGGTGATTGCTACTCAAGAAAAGATGGTGGAAAAACTCAAGACTTTGGAGCCTGAGCAATTAGTGAAGGCAACAGGGTTGATGGGTGAAGCTTTGATGACTTTGGGGGATTCAATGGTGAAAGAGCTTGAAAATGCTGCTATTGCTGACAAGACTAATGACTCTACTGCTGCCCATGATTCTGCTGCTAAGGATCTTGCTGATCCTGCCGCTAGTGGAAATGTGAACTCTGCTGATGCACAAGACTCTGCTGCTGGGTCTAGTGATAATGCTGCTGCTGAAGCAATGGTTTTGTTAAGTAAGAATACTACAGAAGTTCCATGTGAATCATCTTCAAAACATACACTACTACCAACACCATCACTACCACAACAACCTACAACAACAATCACATCATCAACACCAAGTTTACCTCTAAAAGGAGTTGTATTCAAAGAACCTGCTGCTCAACCAAAGAAGATAGTATCATCATCTACTGACAAAGGAAAGGGCAAGCAAGTTGAAGAATCTCAATGGGTGCATAAAGGATTTGACTACTCTGTAATACCTTTTCATATGTGGCCTAAGGAATTACAAGTTAAACATGACTCAGCTGCTGCTTTGAAAGAACAAGAATTAATTGATCAAGAAGAACAACAGCTGGCTCAGAAGGAAAAGGAAAGGATTGAAAAGGAGACAGAAGATTTAAGGAGGTATGATGAATGGGTTAATGAGAAGATAAGAATAGAGGCAGATATTGAACTCAACAAGATGGTCAAGATAGAGGATAATGAAGTTCCAACTTTTGATGTGAGATCTTGGGTAAGGGAGTTCACTGCAAAGAAAAAGAAAGAAGATGCTGCTACTAGAAAGAAGAAAAAGGTACTTAGAGGTCCAACTCCATTGCAACAAAGAAAAGAGCAAGAAAGATACCTGAAGAATATGAAGGGATGGAAATTGGTGCAGTTAAAACCTAAGTCTGATAAAGAGGTTTATGACTTGTATCAAGTGGCTAAGAGACAAACAGATACCTTCTATCCTATGGGTTGTGCTGAAGATTTGGAACATATTGCTCAGATGAATAAGAAGTTGGTACCTGATAAAGTGGCTGAAGTAGAGCATGTTCAAGAAGCAGATGTTGTTAAGCAGCTTGATGATGCAGTTAAGACTACTTCTTCTGTGCAAAGTGTTAAAAGAAAAGGTGTGGTTCATAAATCTTTTGCAAAGAAGAAGAGGAAAACAGGGGAAGAAAGCAGTTCTAAGCCAAAAGGAGATAAGTTCAAGAATGATTGTGATCATATTCCTCCTGAGCATTTAAAGGAACAATTGAAGGTCTACACTATGGTTGGCAAGATGGAAGATCCTGAAGTAGTTGATGCCATACCAATAGGAATCAAATATCCTATTATCAAAGTAACTAGAGGGTATGATACTAACATTGGAGCATTTCATGATGTTGAGAGATCTGATGGAAAGGTTCACAGGTCTCTTAGATTTTAGTAGATGCTATACTACTTTGATAGAGAGGATGTTGATGACTTGTGGAAGTTATATAAAGCAAAGTTTGGAGCTGAGAAGTTTGATGGTAAAAAGTATGAGAAGGATCAAATTGATCATATCATAACTATGTCTGATAATGTTCTAAGGGGGGCTCTAAAACTTATGTATGAACCTTCAATGGATTATTCTGAATGGACAGAGATAGTAGAATACAAAGTAAGAAAATGGAGACTCTTTCAAGATTCTGGAGTTCATATGCTGGAAATTGGACCAATTACTTTGTATATGCTAGCTGAAAAGGATTACTCAGTGGTAAGATACTGGAATACTGTCAATCAGATGGTTAATGGTGCTGGATTACTCAACTTGCAGAAAGACTATGATACTGATGATCAAGCATTCAATTTGCTGTCAAAGTATAAGAAGATACTTGATCAACAGATATCTCAAGAATTGAGTGTTTGGAAGCATCCTCCTGGTGTTTAGATGAGCTTTGAAGAAACTTAATGATTTAGAAATAAATATTAAGTTTAGGGGAGGATTGTTGGGTTTTGAGTTCTGGTGCTGAGTGAAACTGCTGCTGTGATGAAACTGCTGCTAGTGTAAATGATTCTGCTGCTGATGACAAAGTGCTGCTAAGGAAAACACTGCTGAAGGAAACTACTGCTGAAGTGATAAGCATGTATTCGTAGTAGATAATTATAGAATAGATTGTGTGTATATCTTATATGTCTAGAATATTCTTATCTTGTGTAGAAAGGTATTGTAAACCTAGTAGGATTCCTTGGTCTATAAAAGGAGGATCCTAGGGTTAGATTACGTACGCATTGTTTAGTTTTCGTTTACACTTCAGGGTTGTAAAACCCTAGCATTGTCGAGTGCTCGTATTAATAATATTGAAGTGTTGATAGTGAATTGTTCTTCTTAAGTTAAGCTTTTACATTCCGCATTCAAGCTTAAGTGTTTACTTTAAGTCAACTTCTATATTAGATCGTTTGCTCAACTGGGATCAACATCTATTGGTGGCCAAACATGAAAGCCGACATAGCAGAGTATGTCGGAAAATGTTTAACTTGTGCAAGAGTAAAAGCAGAATATCAGAAACCATCAGGATTATTGGTACACCCCGAACTTCCCATGTGGAAATGGGAACGGATTACAATGGACTTCATCACCAAACTACCCAAAACTTCAACAGGATATGATACCATATGGGTCATCGTTGATCGTCTCACCAAATCCGCTCACTTCTACCTATCAAAGAAACCGACGAAATGAATACACTCTCATAGTTGTATTTAAAAGAGATTGTTACCCGACATGGAATGCCTATCTCCATCATCTCTGATCGAGAAAGTCGATTCACGTCTCACTTCTGGAAATCGTTGCAGAAAGCTCTGGGTACTAAATTAGACATGAGCACAGCATACCATCCTCAGACCGATGGGCAAAGTGAAAGAACCATCCAAACCTTAGAAGACATGCTCCGAGCCTGTGTGATCCACTTCGGAAAAGGTTGGGACAAACACTTACCGTTGGTAGAATTCTCTTATAACAACAGTTATCACGCTAGTATTAAGGCAGCACCCTTCGAAGCACTGTATGGAAGAAAGTGCAGATCACCCGTTTGTTGGGCCGAAGTTGGTGACATACAACTCACCGGGCCCGAACTCATTCATGAGACGACGGAGAAAATAGTTAAGATCAAACAACGACTGTAAGCTGCAAGAGACAGGCAGAAGAGCTATGCCGACATAAGACGAAAACCTATGGAATTTCAGGTTGGAGATAGAGTAATGTTGAAAGTGTCTCCTTGGAAAGGAATGATACGCTTTGGAAAGCGTGGAAAGTTAAACCCTAGATACATCGGACCATTTAGCATCCTAGAACGGATTGGACCAGTGGCATATAAGCTAGAACTGCCAGAAGAACTTAGCCGAGTACACCCTACCTTCCACGTATCTAACCTTAAGAAGTGTTTATCCGATGAATCTCTCGTCATCCCACTTAAAGAGATTCAACTCGACGATAAACTCGTTTTTACAGAAGAACCAGTAGAAATCATGGATCAGGAAGTCAAACAATTAAAACAAAACCGTATTCCCATAGTCAAAGTTCGATGGAACTCTAAGCGAGGACCGGAATACACTTGGGAGCGCGAGGACCAGATTCGCGCCAAGTACCCTCATCTATTTCTCTAGACACCCTTGACGACCATCTTAGACTAGAATTCCGGGACAAAATTCAGAATAAGGGGTAGGTACTGTAATCTCCCGTAATTTTCCCTATGAATAGTAAAAGTTAATCAAAGACTAATATATCATTACGTTAATTAATAACGTTTTTACCAATAACAAAATTTTTGTTTATCAAATATGTTATGTTACTCGAAATCACTACGATGTTTATAATCCCTTTTTCCTCGAAACGATGCTCACACATGTACCACTATAGTCTAAAAATCGCGAGAATATTAAACTTTTACCACCTATGAACTTACGTAACGTATTTTAACAGAACGCGTTCGACAACGTCCGGACTCACATAAACGTCTCACTAAATATTTACTAAACCTTTCACTAATCATAATTAATATTTTTACTAATCTAAATTACACCTAACCGGACCCTTAATTATATTTTAAGCCCAAAAATTAAATCCGGCCTGTTACTATTCACAGCCCACACCTTTTAAGCCCATTTCTTTTTTTTTTTGATTTCGCAATACTCGACTAGACCAAGCCAGAATTAAGTCTCGTACGCCCAAATCTTACACACGACTCACACATATTTTTACACATTCTCTTTTCTCACCTAGCCAACTATGAGTGTGTCGATTTTTAGCTTCCCATATCGAGTCTAACAAGGCAAAGTGTTTTGTCCAAAAACGATTTCATATGATTTCCTAACTATACCAAAACCAAACCATTTTGAACCCCGCTTGTTTCTATGAAGTCCTAAAACCATTTCTAACATAAACTAATGTTTAAATGTTGCAATTTATCAATTCTCACCAATCCTAACCGAAGTTACAAATCGGTTACACAATAAAAGAGTGGTCGACATACATTTTCAAACACAAGGAGGTACTCCCTCTTTTCATGCACACACACATGTATATTTTATGATCTTAGGCAAGGTACTAACTTATTTTTAAAAGAGAAACTACAAGTACAAACCATTTTTATATTTGAAGTCACACATTTCTTTGAACTTAGGAGCATGTCGACTAGCTAGAAACCAAAAAATGCGGAGCATGATACTTCTTACATTCACAAGGACTTTTTGAATACACGTAAACATCCCATCTCATTAATTTTGGTCACTAGGATACTCAAGATTTCATATTTATACGCCATGCATGCATGCATTCGTTTTCCACTTACATGCAAATCAAAACTCACAAAAATACTAAGTTCCTAGTTCTAGTTCCTGGTTCGAATTGCTTGGGTAGGATTTCAAGGCAATCGTGTGGTGTTTAGGAAGAACAAATCGTTGTTTGTGAACCTTGGTCGAGCCAACACTCACGCTACACTCTCGTACTACCCTCCCCTCGACTCTACGTTTCGTTTTACCCCACCATTTTGGTGTAGTAAGTCTCATACGACTCTTTTTCAATCTTTATCTAAATGTACATTTTGATTTTTTTTGTATAAATCACAAACACTTGCACTAAAACTCTCGTAATCTAAATAAACAACACCTACGTATTATACTTTCGTCTATATATTTACTACCTTAGTAATCAAGTTATATAAAGATTTGAACCTTAACAGTCACGTATAAACCATTTTTGGATACCTTTCTAACGTATAACAACAAGTCGTGAAACTCTTAAAAATTTTCTAAGTCTTTTTACTTAAAAACTCGTTTCATGCAAGCCTAGAAACGAACGTATATCTTTAAATCCAACGTAACGAGCACACTATATTTTTTCATAAACTAGTAGACCACCTGACAAACTATCATTTTCATATAGAACATTTGCAATAATAGTCGCGTCTTGAACCTCTAAAAGATACAAAGCAAATTGACATAGAACCATGTTTTGAAAACTAATAACCACCGATTGGGCCTTAAAGCCCAATCAGTCGAAAATAAGCCAAACATATAAGCTATTGTAATATGTTGTCTTGTAACGTTTTTAGCATCCTAAGATAAGCCCAAAACCAAGCCCAAAACTTTCGTAAGCCCATTGGAGTTAAAATGCTTAACGGGCCTAGGTATTCTCGTTAAAAGCCCATTAAGCCACGAATAAGCTTTTTCGACAAATAGGCAGTTTTGAAAAGTTCTATAAGCTATTTTTAACTTAATTAAGAAATAAAAACACTAAGTTTCGAATTTGGTGAATTTTGGACTAAATTTGCAAAAATTATAACTGTCGGGTTAAAAGTGTCAATTTTATAAAGTTGAGGTAAAAACTGTCATTTTACAAACTTGAGGATGAAAAACTGATTTTATAAACTTTTGGATGAAAAGTGTAAAAATTATAAAGTTTTGGACGTAAAACGTAAATATATTTAACTTTGGACTAACGGTGTAACGCTAACGCCGTTAGGGTAAAAAGTGTAAAAACTTGGAAAAGACAAGGGCCATATACTATAATTAATATTTTTATTTTTACTTTTCATTTCACGATATCACATCACGACGTTACATTTTATTTCAAACTATTATTATTATTATTAAACTTTACGTTATATATATATATATATATATATATATATATATATATATATATATATATATATATATATATATATATATATATATATATATATATATATATATATATATATATATATATATAACTTAACTAAACTTACGATATTTTATCAAACCACAAGTTTTGCTATCGTTAAATCAACAACTCACGTATTCAAAAACTACTCGCGATTAAACCGTTAAGATTATCAAACACTAAAACTTGCCATATATTATCTAGGTCGTGTGTGGAGCCGTTCTCTTATTTCAAACTGAGTATCGATATTTTTTACCACTATACCACTAAGGTGAGTTCATAGCCCACTTTTATAAAACTGTTTTCGTGGGGACATACATGCTATAAAAACTGAACACAAGTATTTTTCTTGGTATGCTATGCCTGATATTGTTATTGCTTAAGTACCTTATTGCCAAAAGTCCCTCATATCATGAACCTTAGTCACTCGTAGAGTGAACGTAAATAATTATCGATACATCTATTAGGGATTGACAATCCCCGTTTGGTTGCTAGAGGAAAGCCACCAAACGCACTTTATTTGAAATCTAATAGGTGACTGGCAAGAACCTATCCCGAGGGCCATTGTTACTATTATCCATCATATTTGATGAGATCTGTTAATCGGATGAGTGTCATGAGCTTAATGCAATAATAACTGATTTTAACTTATAATTGTAATTCGATGCAATTATCACTTATAGCTTGTGTTCAACTACTAAACTTAAACCTATGGATATCACTCAACTTTTGTTGATTTTTAGCATGTTTATCTCAGGAAATTAATGCGAAGGAGCTCAAGGCACGGAGAGGGCACTAAACCCTAACATGGGTGTTAAATAAAATGTTTTGTCATTCGCTTTCAATAATTCATATCTTCTATGATATGTTAAAATTAATGGAACAACTTTGTACTTGAATACTTGCTTTTAATGAATGATAAACATAACTTTAAAAACGTCTCTTTTGAGTCGTTTGCTATGACATTGACTTCGATCCTCTAAGTAATATCCCACAAAGTCTTCCGCTGCTCTAGTTGAAATTTAGGGGGTGTTACAGTTCAACTCAGGAATAGTGTCGTTAGGATTGAAATTAATCTAACTAGGTCTAAAGATGAAAGATGATTCTTTTTGTGTTTTTATGTTTTATGAAAAGCAAGTAAAAATCTCGGGTTTTGGAAGAAGGGGCGGAATTCGTTGCTAATCAACTAACCCAAAAAGCTACTACTTAAACTAATGTGTAGGAAAATAAACTAGGGTTTTACAAGGCAAGTGAAGCATGTCTACCTATGATATGTTACTCCTTGCTAGCTATCTAATTCTACCTATTGAATTGTCACACCTTGTTTTAATTGATGAGTTTTATTCCTTAATACCATTCGTGGGGTGGCGTACGTACTTCCCCAACTCTATAAGCTCCTACTTCACTCCTATGTCGAGCCTGCAAGAAGCTCCTAACATGGGATCATTAGAATTCGCATATGCATTAAATACAACCATAAAAATCTAGCACGCATTGGTTCATGTTTCTTAAGACGTTCAAGCATGTCACCATTGGAAGTCTGCCAGTTTTCTTAAGCCTAACAACGAATACAATCAACCAAATAAGAGACAATAGGAATCAAGAATTATAAGCTAAATCAACTAGACCTATCAAAGTGTTACACCCTAATTGATGAAGATAGACACAAAGATCAACAAGGAATCAATAAGATCTAATCAATTATATACAAGTTTCACATAAACATAAGTAGACACAAGGTGAATTAGCAAAACATCATCAAAGAAGAGCAAGCAACAATGATAATGGAAAACATGATTAAGATAGAATCAACAAACCAATACATGATGTTTATGGAGTGATTGAAACCCTCTAAGTTGCTGGAAAAATGCCTACCTAAACCCAGGAATCGACCTTAGGGTTTAGGGCTTACAAAAAGTGAAGTTATGATGTTATATTTATAGGCAAGTTTTTTGTCGGCAAGGCTTGACGGCGTCACCCCGTAAAGAGTGACGGCGTCATGACCAATTTTTCTTCACCAAATTGTAGATTTCTTCGTCCTCTTCACGTGGGCTTTTGAATCACCTAAATCCGAGTTCGTATGCAAAAGTTATGACCAAAACAATATCAGCTACTTCGCGCGCAAGTTTTGACAAGTTAACACGTGACGGCCTACGTGACGCCTTCAGGAAATTTTCTAAGCCATCACTCTTTAATTTTACACGCGACGGCCTTGGGTGACGCCGTCATCTCCAATGCACAAAACTTTCTGGACCGTCACGGACTTTATCCACTTCCACCTCTTGTATTACTCTTGACGCCGTCATGAAGAAGCTTGTGACGCCGTCAGGTACTGTTCCCAGCAAGGAAATTAAGACTTTGCCGTTTTCTTCACTTTTATACTCCAAAAACGTCCAAAATACTTTCTTTTCCAGAATTCACTCCAAAAGTACCTAAAATCACAAAAGGAACGATTTAGGGCAATATTTGATCAAATAAATTCAATTCCGGGCTTAATTGACCCCCTAAAAATGGATAATTTTTCGCCTCATCATATATATATATATATATATATATATATATATATATATATATATATATATATATATATATATATATATATATATATATATATATTAAAAAAAGTCAAAGGTAGGTTTGGTATTAATGAAAGTGTAGGGTGTCAAAGTGTAAATATCACGAGGACCATAACTGTCAACGTTGTCAAACTTTTCATGAAAACGCTTCGGGGTCCAAACAACATAGCAAACGGACTTGAAAAATTACGAAACTTGCGCCATTGTTCACGAAATAATTTTTCCCATAAAATCAAGCATAAACTTCAAAGTCTTTCTCAAACTCAATAATTCAATATAATTAAAATAATTTGGCAAATGCAATACGATTCGAGTTTTCTAGGTTGTGCCGGCTCGATAAAGGAACAACGCTCACGTTAAACAAGATATTCACAGTTTTTCAAACTCAAATAAGTTCAAAGAAATTTAAAAGTTGATGAAAATCAAAAGTAAATTTTTTGGCTCGGAAATCAGGTTTAGGAAGAGTACTGGGTGTTACATGGGTTCACTAAGTGTTTTAGTTGGTGGTGGAGTAGTGATAATGTTGGTTTTGCAAGATTTTGGAGATGGTGTTGGGGTGACAAGGTTAAGGAAGTTTGTATCATGGATGGGTGAGGAGATGTTGAGTGATGAATCACTTGATGATGATGAGCTTAGTTGGATGGTTTTGTTGAAGTGACATGGTTTTACACTAATTTTATTTCTAATAGACTTTGATGATTCGGATGAGGTGTTGGATTTAGTCATTTCAAGGTTTGAGTTATCTAGACTTGAAAGATTAAGATATGTGATGGTGATGGTGCGAATTGGAAGTGTGAATGTTAGTCAATTTATAGGAAGAACATGTTATGGAAAGGAGTGTTTGGATTTGCTGTTGTGCCATACAATTTGTAAGAGTTGTGAAGGTTGTCAAATCATTTGAAGTCAATCCAATGAAGGTGATTGAGTAAAACGACCAAGATTTTCACTAAATGCTTAGTTGTCTTGTCATGGTGTTTTGACTCAGATTGTCACGGATACCAAGGAACCTTTTGGTGGGTTCCTTGCCTTATGGGTGAGGGTTCCTTGGGTTAGTTATGGTTAAATTTGAATTTTGGCGGGAAATGGGTTTTTATTGATTCTAATGTCTAAGAATGATCCTAATACAGGTAACTAGTTATTAGGCATGAGTTTCTAATCTTACAGGATGATTTGGAGGAATGTGGAAATGGAAATTTGAAAATTCTAAGAAAAATTTCCAGGTCGACTGGCGGAACCCTAGGAATACATGGGCGGAACCCTTGTTTGGGTTCCGCCAGATCCGTTGAGCAAACCTGGGTTTACCCAGAAATCCTACTGGCGGAACCCAATTTTTGGTTCCGCCAGATCCACCAATGCCCAGATTTTTCACATACCGTATTTTTAGCGGTCGAGACGAAATCAAAAATTTCCAAAAACTCTTGGGACAAAAACCTAAAGCCATATCTGGTTAGGAAATGCAAAAAATGAATATGGAAACACTCTTACCGTTAGACTTTGACGGGGGGCTAGCGAATTTCACTATACTTAGTGAAATTTTTCATATACTTGAAAATTTGACAACATTCTAAATGTCGTCGATTCTGCATAAGAGTTAGTTCAATACATTGTCCAACCATAGTAATAGAGTATAAAAGTACAAAACAACATAAGTCACAAAGTTCAACGATATCAAAGTTCTTAAACTTAGTTGTGCCAAACGCTCCTTACAAACATAATTCACAAGCGGTCCAACTTCTTCTTAATCTTTCCCAAGTACCTTCCAAAGCACTTCCACATCCCTTTAGTTTGTTTGAATTCTTCAGACTCATTCTCAATAGCGGGGAGTTCTTGAAGGTAGTTGAGAGGGGCTAGCTTAGAGTTGGGAAGATCATCATTTTCACTTATTGGTGAAGATGAGGATGAAGGAGAAGGAGAACGACGACTTTTCCCTTGAGTCTTAAAGACTCTCTTACCACTAAGAGGAACAAAGGTTAGAGGAATGAGGGAGTAATCAAGACAAATACCTCTATCATTTGGTGGAATGGGTGAGATGGCTCTAAAAAGACAGGTGAGAAGCGTTCCATATGGAAGAGCGGTTTTTCCATTTAGAGGTATATCGGTCATTCTTTGTGCCATGTAGTAAGCCAAATTGAAAGGTTGTCTAGTGATACGTGAGAATCGCACCAGGCTTTACCTCTTGAGGGATCTCGAGAAGCTTACAACCCCCACCAGGCAGTGTACCTGATCGTTGTAGTATAGTATAGTGACAAGTACCGGGGGATTGATCGTTCAACTCAGGAATAGTGTCGCTAGGATTAGAAAGCCTAAAAACTATGTCTAGAAGTGAGGGATGATTCTTTTTGTATTTTTTATATTTTTATGAAAGCAATTAAAATCTCGGGTTTTTGGAAGAGTGGGCGGAATTAGTTGCTAGTCAACTAACCCAATAACTAAGATGCAATCAAAATAAAATAACAAAAATGAAAATAAATCTAATTAAACTAGTGGTGTGAACAATGATAGGGAGAGTTGTGTTTACTTAGGTTTCATTACTAGATATCTTTTACAGGTTGATAGTTTGTTACAATTGCATGGATGACGGGTTATATTCCTTAATACCAGTCGTAGGGCCGTGTACAATATTCCCTAACTCTATAGGATCCTACTTCACTCCTATGTCGAGCCGTTAGAAGCTCCTAACATGGGATCATTAGAATTCTCCTACGCATTAAATACAACCAAAAATCATAGTACACCTCTGATCATGTTTCTTAAGACGTTCAAGCATGTCACCAATGGAAGTCTGCCAGTTTTCTTAAGCCTAACATCGAATACAATCATCCGTAACAACTATAAACAAACAATCAACCCATAATTAACATCTAGGTTTCACTACATCTAAGCAAACACAAAAGAGATCTAGCCTAGCATGTTGAATTCAAGACAAGTGTAAGATATATTCAAACAACACGTAGACATATTGAATGAATTGAAGGAGTACTTATCTCAAATTGACATGAAAGGTTTCAAAGGGTAAAAACCCTTGAAAAAGCAGTAATATTCGTACTAGGGTTTCTCCAAAGTTACACCCTACTTGTTCTTCTTTAATGAATGAAAATTGCAAAACTATATATAGATTTTACAGGGTGATGGCGTCAAAAAGGAATTTCTGACGCCGCCAACTCGCCGCCCATAATGAGATCGGATTGCCTAGATCCAGATTTGACGCCGTCATGTGCACTTCTACTCTGGGCCGTCACATGTATTTGGACCATGACGGCCTATGGTGACGCCGTCATGCCTATAGTGTAAAACTCTTCTGGATCGTCACGGACTTTATCCACTTCCACCTCTTGTATTACTCTTTACGCCGTCATTAAGGAGTATGTGACGCCGTCAGGTACTGTTCCAACAAGGAAAATTAAGACTTTGTCGTTTTCTTCAATTTTATGCTCCAAAAACGTCCAAAATGCTTCCTTTTCAAGAATTCACTCCAAAAGTACCTAAAATGACAAAAGGAACGATTTAGGGCAATATTTGATCAAATAAATTCGAATCCGGGCTAAAATGACCCCCTAAAAACGGTTCATTTTTCGCCTCATCAAATACCCTTACACTTGAGATTTGCTTGTCCTCAAGCAAATGCGCTTTTATTCTAATCAAAATACAAGTTAGAGGTCATTTAACACTAATATAAAAGTAATTACAACACATAATCGTTCCACTAAAGACCAAAGACAAGCACGGAGGTCATACACTAGCACCTCACAAATAGTGTTTAGATACTCACATCTCTCGGGTGTAATAAAGTATATATCACAATATGAAAATGGAAAACATCTCTCACTACCTGTCATAGCAAAATAGATTACCATAGGCTTGGGAAATGATCAAACCTCCACCACATGGCGTAAGCACCTAGGATAAACTATCAAAGAGGTCTTTTAAAGGGTTATAACGTTAGGTGTAGGGATATGGAATACACGGTTTTATTGGATAAAGGCAATATTTACTGGTGGCGAGTTAATCATCTTGGTTAATTACATGTACAATATGGCGTTGCTAAGCCAAGACTAGACTCGACTTAAGCTAATAAATCAAAAATAACAAAAACATAAAACAAACATAGAATGAAACGGGATGGTAGTCCGTATGTTTTTTTCTTTTCTATTCTTCTTTTTTTATTTTTTTTCTTTTTCTTAATTTTTTCGATTTTATTTTTATTTTATTTTATTTTATTTTTCATACACTCTTACCCTACCATCCAAAATAATACATCACAGGGAATGAACATTCCCCTTACACTTGAATTTTTACATACTTTACAATAAACTAATCTAATGACTCGAATCAAGATAATCAAAACACTTGGAGTACTTTTAAGATTAACGCACATATGAGGGTAATAATATGATGTTCTTCCCCATTACTCCATAACACAAGTACTTTACCCATGAGTCCCAATCGTCCCAAAACAATATGTACAAGGATATGACTTGACTTAGCAACCATGTAATCAATTAGATAATTAACTAAGGGTTTAAACATGTAACAATAATGTACTAAAGATGAGTGCATACACGGAAGGCTAAGGCGATTTGGGTGTACATTTAAGTGGGTTGTAACAAATTCTTCCTTTAAGTAAGATGCTTAAAGTTAGAAACAAAAAGATAGGCTCGGAGGGGTGTACTAGGGGTTTCGTGTACTAAAAATGAGTACAACTCTAAGGTGTGGGAAAAATTAATTGACTTTACTAGCCAAGTAATATGACTTAAATGGTCAAGAAATTATGATACGGGTTTAACACAAGGGTGATCCTAATGCCTCTTATCATGTAGTAAATCCTACAACACGAATGTAGTCTCACTAACGGTCTCGGGATGCATCACTAACGAAAGTTCTAGAATCTAAATGCTACTGGTACACTCATAAGCACTAATAGTAAATGCTTTTTCTATCAAATCTAAAGGCGAACCTCACATATTTGGGTGGAAAATTTTCTGAATGGTGCGGTTTTGTGCTAGTCATACTACTCCTATCCATGAGACGCTTGTTAAGGCTAAAGTTTCACTCCTAAATGTTGTAAAAAAATTTAAATTTGGCGCTAAAATTACACTAACAAGTATTTCTCATAGTTTTATTACACACCTACCATCAAACAAACAAACTCAAGTGCAAGTGTATCCTATAAGGTATCATCATTTACCCTCCCCTTACACTTAGGATGAACATTGTCCCCAATGTTCAATTAAAGAATGTAAAAGTGAAATAGATAAAAGAATGAAATCAAATACTCCCCTGATTCGTTCGGTGTGGATAGTGTGTTAACAAGGTTAGATCTTCCTCCAAGAAAATGAACAATCAAAGCTTCCCTTTCAGAAATATAAATCATCTTCTTGTCATACATAACCTGTTAAACCTGAGAAAACAAACAAGGCAACCTCGCGTAAAATCCGCGGCAATGTATATATACTAACAAGTCCTAGAAAACAAATTAAGATATAATGCTTGTGGAATGAATGTTTGCAGATTTCCTGGAGTTTATAAAACTAAAGAATTAACAAAAACTTTAAGACTCCGTTAGAAAAAAAAAAAAACTAGCAAAATTTCCAGAATTTTACACATGACGCCTGTAGGAGTTAACTCATGACGCCGTCAGAAGTGACCTGCAGAAATCTTTACGTTAAGTTTCGAGAAAATTTCTGGAAAAACTTATGTCCTACTTCCTGGAAAATCCTGCAAAACATCATTATGACTCGATACAAGAATTTGACTCTAACAAATACTAATACACATGTTCATTTAATATTGTGGAGAATCATGATCAATTTCGTTCTTTGAAACAAATTTGGGGTTTCCCCTTACACTTATCTTTTGCGAAATACCTTTGTATGAAGTTAAGACGAAGTTAAACAACAAAATAAAGCATTTTCACAATTTTATTTTGAAACATGATCTACCAACAATAAAAATAAAGCATGCATACGGAAACAAATAACATCAAACAAATAAAAATCACACAAAACATGGGTTGCCTCCCAAGAAGCGCTTTTCTTTATTTACGAGTCTTGTAGCTAGACTCAAGGTCATGGGCTATCATGTGTAGCTTATGCTCACACAACCAAGGGTGAGCCATCTAATAGTTGCCTCATCTTTCTTATAATCATCACGAATGAGAATGCAATGCTTAGATTGGGTATGTAATTAATTAGACAATACTTACAATGTTGCTTGGAATGAAGAATGATTGAAGAGGATACCCAATTTTCGTGTGTGGTGATGTTTTGGTCGTAAATAGTGGCAGTGAATGAGTTATGGTTTTGGATTAGGGAGTGTTTGGATTAAACTAGAGATAAATTTGACTGCAGAGTTGGCAAATCCGGCGGAACCAAAAAGAGGGTTCCGCCCGTTTAGTCGCAGGGTTCCGCCAGATCAGCAGATGTGGAAAATGTCATGATTTGTTTTGATTTTTGTGATTTTATTCTAATGTTTAAACCAGTATTATTAGGTTCTATGAGTCCTAAACTAAGTCGAGGAGGGACAAATCATTTTTATTCAAGACGTTTTATGAGAGCGTTGACTATGTGATTTTTGGACGAAGCTATCTTGATTAAGATGTTCCTCAATGAACATTTTTACCAAGGCAATGATTGACGAATCTCAATATGTTTTAGTAAGAGCATATTGGATAATGCTAAGGTCGATGCTTTCATTGTTGTTGCTCTAAGGTGACGTTAAGTGAGAATATGACTTTGACGGGAGCCTTCATGATCTAAGGAAGCTTGTTGACATGCTTTTCAGCCTATCTTGGCTCTAGTATGTTGAGGAGCATGAGTCGTTTGTTTCTTGGAGAGTCGTGAGGTGAGACAATGTTCAAACAAACGTACAAATACTATTTGTGCTTTTTCTATTGACATATTCACCTACATAATCCAAGATTGTTTATATTATGACGTTTATTCCCGTTCCTTTGAGATACCATAACTCTAAAAACGTAGTACTCTTAACAAGGTTCGGTTAGTAACTTCAAGGTTGATTAGGATCTTCTTGAAGACAAACACTAAATATAATATCGGGCCTATTTAGCTATTAGGAGTAGACTTTCAATCATGACTCTTTACTATGAGTTGTCTTTTGATCCACTTTTCTCATTCTTGGTGAGACATAGGACATGTAATAACTTGCGTACTTGTGAGGAACTAGGAATGTCTTATAAGTGATTACTACTAGCCTTTTGGAGCTTTGCGAAAGAAAATCTTTTAAGATATTTTTAGCTTTGCTTATCTATACCCAAGACACTTGACTTATGGTAATGTTTGACATGAGACAACATACGTTAATTCCCGTTTTTGCTTATGTTCTCATTGTTCCTTTTACTAATGTTCCTAATGATATTGAACTAATAAATGATTTTAAAATTCTCTATTTAATAGTTCATCTTCCTTGTCATCTCCTAAGCTTTTCTTGTCTTATCATTGTTTGACTTTTCACTAGGTTGTTATTTATCAAGGATGATGTTTCAAAGAAATGTGGTTATTGGTTGAAAGTTTTAATAGATTCTCAATCACTTTGTTTCAAAAGATACAACCTTTGTTATCATAAAATCATCCAAGAGTAATATACTTCATATTCAAAAGATACAACCTTTGTTATCATAAAATCATCCAAGAGTAATATACTTCATGGAACTTTGAATGGAGTTCTTATGTGCAAGACCTTTAGTGTTTAGAAGATAATGATCTGTACTCTATTACTTTTTGTATGCTTGTCTTGAGGTTTTATTTAAACAAGAGTTTGAGTTAAGATATGTTTAAAAAAAACCAAGTTTTTGTGTTAAACAATATTTATCTTATAAACAATTGTGAAGTATTGAATTCGCAAGCATCCAAAAAAAAAGAAAAAAAACCGTTAGTCATCTTATCAATTAGGAGATTCTCAGTTGCCTTACTAGTAGATAATCATTAAGTGAGACTCGCTCAAGAGTCCTAATTTCCTATGTACGAGAGCCTAATAAATAGACGTACCTTATGTCTCCCATTAATAGTTGTGTGGAAATCCTTTGACCACAACAAATCCAATTCTTGTTTTAACAAAGAAAGAACAACCTAGGGTATGAACTACTATCAATACACACAATAAGTCTTATTGCTAACATCATGAAACACAAATAGATAAGATGGAGGAACACATACCTTTTAATTACCATAAAGAAGCAATTAAGAAGATAATTATGAAGTGTTTAATCTTGACTTGTAGGAGAGCTTGGAAGCTCAAAAACTCATGAATCCAAGGAGATTAGATAAAGATGTAAACATATAGAACATGATTTCCTTAATCCTTTTGTCATGGATTTCTATTTAGGATTGAGTTTTAAATTTCTCTCCTAGGCTTAACAAATTTTACTTGCTTTGTCTTGCTTGTTGATGGTGCTTTCAAGTTAAATCCTAATCCGGTTTTATCTCTAAACGACTTTTGATTTTTCAATAATCTTTCAAGAGACTTTGAACTTTCTTCAAATTTAACTAATATTTTTCCCTTTTCCTTTTGTCTTTTAATTTCATGTTTGTGGTTTTGACATATTTTGCATTCTAGATCAATTTCAATATTACTCTTAAGTCTAGACATTTTATCTTCCAACATGATTTCTTTTTCAAAATTGTTTTTAATGGATTTTGATGGTTCATTGTCAAAGATTGTTTTAAGGTCCATGTTACCCACAAGTCTAGACTCATTTTCTAGTTTAGAAAATTCTAAGATAAATGTGTCAAAGCAAAAGTGTTTGGTTTCAAGTTTTACATTGTTTGTAGTTTTATCACATTCATTGCAACAAATCGGATAGTCTTCTTCATCTTCATCCGTGTCGCTCCATGGTTCGTAAGCAAGTCCTTTTTAATCTTGACACAAGTTTTCATCTTCACTTGTACCTTCATTTAAAACATTTAAACTCGTAGCACTTGTGTTATCATCAATTAAGTGTCTATCGTTTTGTTTTTATAAGACTACCATCTTGTATGTAAGATCAAGTTGATCATTTTTTATTTGACATATTTTTTGATGAAAATTTGATAACCTTTTCCAAATACCATTTGCTGTTTGACAAAGAAACACTATTTCATATTCTATCCTTGGTAATGCTTTATAAATCATTATTTTAGCTTTAGTATTTTTGTTAATTTTACGGTAATCATCTTGATTTTCAAAACTTGTTTTTGTTGGTTTGAAATCACCAATGGAAATAATATGCCAAAGATCTTGATCAAATGATCTCACGTAGTTTTCAAATTTACTTTTCCAATCAAGGAAGTTTTCTTTTTCAAATGGTGGTGGCTTTTGAGTAGATTTCACTTCTTTTAGATTTTCAAAATCCATGGATCGATCCAAGTTTTAAAATACAATATATTTTAAAGATCTTGAGTAACGTAGCTCTAATGCCAATTGTGGAAAACTAGAAGCGGGTTGAATAGTTTACCACATTTTAACTTGTTAATCTTTGAAATGCTTCTCGTGTAATCAACAATTATAACTAATTAACAATAATTAATATGCAAGTATAAAGAAATAAACGATCAAACCACAACACGATTGTTTATCATGGTTCGGCTACAAGGACTCTTTTTCCTTGCCCTACTCCACGCCTCGAGTTTCCAACTCGAGAGTTTCAAGCACTAGTCAACAAGCTCCTTTCACCGGTGGAGAAACCTTTACAATCGTCGCTTACACTTTATCCGGTACAAAGCTAGATACCGGGTCCTAGTTCAAGGTAGAACCTTCCTAACGTCGCCTATCCACGATTTCCGACACTAAGCTAGATGTCGAATTCTTTTACAAAGGTACAACCACTCCTTGACACTATAGTATTTTGAGGACTAAAATACTAACCCATCACTTCTTAACAAAATACAAATGATGTATAAACTTTCAAGAGTTTACACTATAGAAGTCTAACAAGTCTTGCAACGTTGAGTTGAAACTTGTAACTTCTCGGAAGGACTTGTGAACTTTGTTTCTACACAAGAGAATCACACAAGTGAGTTGCTACTGAGTTAGATAAGATGAACAAGTGTTTGTATGCAAAGTATGACTAGAAGTGATGAGAGATTTCTTGCAAATGGCTTGGTATTTATAGCCAACCAAACCAGCAGACTGGAGGATCCGGCGGAACCAAAACAAGGGTTCCACCAGGTCTGAAAGTCAAAGACTCCAAGAAATCTTTCCATATATAGCAATGTCACATCAAGTTTATGTAAGTCAACACACAATGGATTGAGTAGGAAACTATCCAAATGTGTAAGAGATCTTTATGGAAAGTCAACTACTAGATTTAGTAAGCTTTCCATAAATGCACATGATGTAAGTTATGATGTCGTATTATGTTTTCTATATTAAGTAATATAACAAAGTTATGCTTAATATGAAATGTAAAGCCTAGTTACAATAAGACTATAAATAAAATGATGTTTTACTAAAAACTAAAGTTTACACTTTGTCGTTAACAAAAATCAGCAAAGATCATAAAATATAAATAACGCTTTTAGACGATATTTGTATTAACAAAGCCAAGTATCTAACAATTGTAATATAGCAAGTTCTATGGAATGCAAGATGTTGCATTCTAATAACATTGAAAACGCATACCTACCGCAAATTGTTATTTAGGTAAAGGGTTGATTTACCCTAGTAAAATATATAAATCATAACAACATTACAAATGAATACAATGGAATGTGACTGAGATGTCACATTAACCTCAAGACAAAGCTTGAAACAACCACTAACCACTAGCTCATTTGTGAGAGGCCACAGAAAGATACTTGGCTACAATTTTAATTGTAAATAACTGTGATATTTAAATTAAAACATGGCAAACGAGAACTTAGAATAGGAAAATGGACATTCTTTGATTAGACAAAACATTAAAATGGATGTAAAAATGTAAAATGAGACAAAAACCGCATCGTGTTTGCATGCCAAAAATGAAATATTTTGCTTAAAATTATTCCAACTTAAAACTATCATCATCAGTAAAGTTATTGTCACGAAATATATATAATTGTAAAGCATTGCATGCCCGGAATTTGAATTTCAGGGTACCTGCCGCCGTAACGCGCGGGTACCCTACTAGTAATATTCAACACAAATGGACATATGGGTACGAGTAGCCGTCAACATTTTTTCAAAAGTCGGACACGCATGCACATTTCTAGCCGTGAACATTCTTGTAATTACACCTGATACAAGAAAAATAAAAAAAAATTAGCAACAATAATATTATAAAAAAATTATACATGTTCATGAGTACATGTATGTTTTAGGAAACATACTTGTTTGGAAAACACGAAGTCTTTGAAAAAAATAATAATAACACTTACTAAAAAAAATCATCCATGTTTTAAGCATTCCGTTTATAAGCAATCATTTTTTAAAACATACATGTTTTGAACATGTATGCATCCATTTATTTTGAACATGTTTTGAACATATATGTGCACATTCACTGTTATCATCATTAAAACATATATGTTTTGAACATGTATGCATCCATTTAGGGAAAATTACCAAAATGGCCCGTTGCCCCGCGGGTTAGGCATTTTTAGCCCGTTTTTTGAAAATTCTCATTTTAGCCCGGGTTGCCCTGGGCAACTAGCGTATAGCCAACTACATGAATACAGGATGACTAGTGTCCGACCAACCACTTTTGGTACGAGGTACATGGAACGTATTGTATTTTGGGCAACTTTTGATTTTTGGGCAATCAATACATGAGTAACTGGGTATTTTAGTCATTTTACTCCTTACTCTCAAAACACATCTTCACATCTTACCTTACAGATCTGATTTTGTAGCAACTGGTTCAGATCTTTAAATCGTTAGAAACACATCTTCACAAACAAAAAATGTCATTATTCTTCCCATCAACAACCAACTACAATCTCATAATCCAAACATCAATCTCACTAATCCTCACACTTCTCTTCACCCTCCTCAACATCCCATCCTTCCTCCTTAATGGTCTCCACACTTACATCTACCCTGATGACGTCACTCCCCAAAACCCTACACAAACAAATATGCTCGTGAGCTTGAAACCAAGCTCGAGTCAAGAACTAGTTGAGGAGTACGAGAGCCTAAGCTCTCGGCACGCGTACCATCAGGAGAACTAAACACCAGAAAGATGATACCATGAGTTTTAGTCTCGTTGTTACCAAGTTTAATATGTTTATTGTTTGTTCGTGTCTCACCGATTCACACAAGGGTAAGAATCAGTGAGTTTATAACCCAAAACCCAAGGATCTACTAACCTAGTTACCCAAACTTCAAAAATAACGAGATAACGGTGGTGGTGGTGGTGCGTTTAAGGTTACGAGGTGCGTATACCATGGATCTGAGATGAGGAGGTAAAATAAGGGAGGTATCGTTTGTAGGTAGTTTGATTGTGTTTTTATTGGTTAATGAAGTTTTCCCCAATTGGGTAGTTGATTTTGCGTTTGGGAGTTTAGATGGGTATGCGAAGATTTGTGTTTTGGTATTAATGGGTTTTTTAGCTGGCGTGTTATATGTTCCTGCCGCAAAAATGGTGTGTGCGTACTGGCTTGCTACGGATCAGATTAGGTATAATTTGTCGATGATTTATTGCGGTTGGTTATTTTCGTTTCTTTTGTCTGAAGATAACTACCAGGTGTCCTGCTTGCGAGGGTTCTTGGAGGTCAGCGCTTGATCTGTAATTTTTTTTGTTTGTATGTTTCTTGTGGCTACTGGCTGTTGCCCTTATGTTCATATTGTATGTTTTCTTTCAGATACTGTTTTGTTTTACACTTTTTTGGGTTTTTCAGGTGATTAACAAGTTTATTTGCTCATACATGGTGCCCAATAACTATTTTCCAATAACGTGGAAGTGTATATGTTAATATTGCTGTTGTACTTTCTATGCTTGCAACCTTTCGGGGATACAGATAGATGTAGCGAATCCGGTGTAGGTGATTCAAATGATGCTATTCATAATGGCTTTAAAAGGAAGGCCTGTTGTTATGATGATACGGTTGGTTCAACCATGGGTAAGAAGTAGTGCAATACTGGTGCTCATGGATGTAGGGAATATAATGCCGTTGCCTTGGAGTCTTCGGTGTTTCCGCAGCGTATGGAGTTTCCTGTTTCCAATCGTGTTATAAAACCGGCGGATGGCCTTTTGCACTCTGATGTTTCACAGCCTGGTCCTTTACCAAATATTTGTATAAAGAGAGAGAGAGATATAGGGGAGGGGTATAGGTAAATAGTGTATAACATGTAAAATGACCAAAAAACCAGTTGCGCTGTATGCCAACTAAAAATAGTTGCCCAAAATACATATGCATGACACGTATCTCCATTTGATGGAAGTTGCCCAATCTTAAAAGTTGCCCGGGCTAATACGAGAATTTTCAAAAAAGGGCTAAATATGCCTAGCCGTAGGGCAACCGGGCTATTCTACTATTTATCCCATCCATTTATTGGCTATTGCTACTTATTATTTAAATTATCAGATCACTAAAAGTAGATCAATAAACAAACATACATGTACAACCATCATGGCTCATACAAGTTATAAAATAGTCATGACGAAGTAATCATGGAAGTGGTTAGACAAAACTTCAGTAATCAACTAGTCTATCCCTTTTAGTAATGAAATCATAAAAACCATATTAACGCCCCATGAATACAAGAACACTATAGTATATACCTTTATTACTTCCCAACAATCTAATGTTAAGTAAGATCCTAAAAAAAAGGTTTTGATCAACAACCTGAAGCACAAAATAAACTATAACATGATAACAGTTTCATGAAATCAAAATGCCTACACTATTTAATTGATAAAAACCATAATGCCTATACTTTTTAATTGAATAAAACAACATGCTAATGGACTCGGTGATATCCGAATATACTATTTGGTATTTAACAAAAAAGATGATGGATTTCATATTTTTCTTCCTTGTTAATCAATATTATAATATTTTTTTGTCTAATCATCTTTTTCGTTTTGATTGAATATGAAAACATTCTTACGATAAGGTCCATTGATAAAAACCATCTTTTTCAATTTAATTGATAAAAACCATTACTATTTTCTCCCTTGTTAATCTATACTATAATATTTTTTGATTTGATTGATAAAACCATTTCGATTTAATTGATAAAAACCAATACTTTTGTAATTTTTTCAATACTTACTATTGTCGTAAAATCGATTAAAGCAACAAAAAAATGAACCTTTTCCTTCAATTGAATGAATTTCAGACATTACATCGGCTTTTGATCTTTCTTCATTGTTATCATCAAGGCTCTAGCGGATACGCAAAACAATTACCACTCCATTGTTGAAACGGAGTTCAAAAGGCCCAGATCCAACTAGACCCCAGAAGCCATTGATGGAGCCCATGAAACAGAGGGTTCTTTGTGTGAGAGAGAGAGAGATCCAATATTCAGAATAGGTTGTGTAATAAAAATTCAATGGCAATTGGTTGTATAAAACACGACGATGGTGATGAATTATTAATGGGCGGCTAGGGTTTTGGGGGTGAAGAAGAAATAGATGAAAACTGAAATGTTAAATCAGATCTTTAAATCAAATAGTGGGACATTTTCTATAAGACGGTTTTTGAATAAAGTTTAATAAGAAATTCCTATACTACCCTTTTAGATCTATAAATAGTAGGACATTTTCTATATATATTGTCCACCTGCTAAGACCGCTAAAAAGATGGAGGTTATCAATAACTTCAAGCAAGAGCCCAATGAGACTCTCTATCAGGCTTGGGAGCGATTTAAAGAATTATTATTGAAATATCCTCAACATTATCTAACCGTTATGCAGGAGATAATATTGTTTTATTAGGGATTGGACGTGCCTACCAGACAAATCTTGGATTCTAAGGGAGTTGTACCTCAGATGAGTGCAGTAAATGCTAGGAAAGCTATCCAAGATGCTGCTGATCATTCTCAAAAATGCCATGATGGAACCTCTACTAGATCTAAGAGCAGCACTAATTTTGACGGGTTCGATGCTATTCATGCTCAGTTGGACAAGCTTAGTAGAGACATGAAGAAAAGAGATGAAAAAGTTTATGCTGCCCGGGTTGGTTGTAAAAAATGCCAAGGACCTCAGTACACTAAAGATTGCCCATCAAAGAATGAAAGTGAAACTCTTGAAGAAGCATACTACACACAATTTGGACAACCATTCCAATCTTCAGGGAGATTTAAGGAAGCTGTTCCAGGTTATTATCAAAGGAACAATGGAAACCCTTATTATCAAGAAAGGAGGCAGACTTTGGATGACACTTTAAAGCAGATTATAGCTGATGCTGCTAAAAGACATGAAGAAAAAACAGCTTTAATCAAAGAAATTTGAGCTTCAACCGATGCTACTACAAGAAATCAAGGAGCTTCGATCAAAGCATCGGAACCGATCAAGGCTGCAAAGAAAGAAGAGTGCTCTGCAACCGATCACAATGCCTTGCCTCACAAAGAAAAAGATCGAGGAAGTTTTACTTTACCTTGCTCTATTAATGATATGTCTTTCAACAATGCCTTGCCTCACAAAGAAAAAGTCCCATGTGGCCACACGAAAAAGCACTCTTGTCCAACTTGGATCTTCATCCAATCCAAGCCTTCACACAAGTAGTATACTTAGATCTTCACCCAATCCAAGCCTTCACATAAGACACACTTATATCATCACCCGATCTAAGCCTTCTGTGACACCCCCAAAATTTACAACGCAGCGGAATACCAATTTGGGTGTCACTTCATAGTTCATACACATAAGTTACATAAAACGACCTCAAAAGAGACGTTTAATAAAATGTCACATTCGATTTGATAAATCAGAGTACAAAGGTCCCAACAATTTCTATTTAAAAGTTAAGTTACAAGAATTAAAAACATGACACATATGTATATTTTAAAGATAAAAAGTTATCGAATGTGTAGAAAACAAGTCCTTCAATATTTGATATCCACGCGACTCCGATTGCTCCCAATACTCAGCTAGCAAATAATACCTGAGAAAATACATGCTAAAAAGTCAACATAAAGTTGAGTGAATTCATAGAGTTTAATATGTAATCAGTTGAATACAAGTATAATTCATTATAAAAGACATATAACAAATACATGTCGGGAAATAAGATTTATAGCATTGAGCTCATGAAACCGAACCTTGACCTATTTTAATAGTGCCCCGAAAAGGGTAAGATTTGCCATTTACCACAACCTCTCAATATTATGTGACCGTTGAAAGGTGAGCGCTACTCACTCGGCCAAGCCCGCCAAGCCTAATATGCATATTCATAATACCAGCGTTTCCCTACGGAATTAACGGTTCATGATGGGGACTTAATTGGCAAGAAATACTCAATGTCTGATGTCTATAAATCATGTAATTGGGTCAAGCATACCAAAAAGAAAGCTACTTGTATTCGGTTTGTAAAACTAGCATGTATCCCCCTCGCGAGGTTTATAAAACATTTAAATGATTAAAGGCGAGGCTATCAACTCACCTTGGAAGGTAACGACGAAAATACACAACGGTACCAAAGAGTATGGCAGAACCGAGTAGCACAAGTGATGTCAAGGATTAGAGCACAATGATGCAGAATTGGCATAACCTAAAGAATATAAGTTTGTCTCAAGATATGACACGCGGAAAGTAATCGATACGTATAAGTTTCAAAAGATGGAGCGTTTTAGTTTTCATGGAATATTTGTATCATTGTTTGTAAAAAGTTTAGTATCTCATTCGTGTGGTGGTATGAAGTCATAGACTCAAGATAAACGCACGCCAAAGCATAAAACATATAGCACATGCATACAAGATAAATTAACATGTAAGAATCAATTAAGCAACTAGGCAAAAGATATGAGGATGGTTAAGTTTATTAAAGTCCAACAATGTCAAATAAGTGGTCAATTCTCAATAATATGTTTCGGGTTATCAAACCCAAACTAGCCGTGCGGCTACACTCACATTTTGAGACAACCACCAAGGCCATAGCTATGGTTATGTCTCGACTAAAAGGCCTTGAGTCAATAGCCGTGGCTGTGACTCGGCCTCAAGAGGTGAAAATGCTATAAGGATTTTTATGTCATGGCTACCTTTGGGTCAAAACGGGTCCAGTTGGTTTTTATAGTCTACAGCCTTCGTTTTTCATTTTCAGCTTACGTCTCCCGAGTTTTTGTATAAAACATAATTCTGAGCAACTTTCGTGTTTTACAGTTTCATTGGTTCAGACCAGAAAAGGGTGAAAATCGGGTTTTAATTCCAGATCAGCAAGCTATTTGTAGAAAATTTCAGCATGTAATGACCCATTTGAATGCAGAAAATTAAGCATGTAACGACCCATTTGAATGCAGAAAATTAAGCATGTAACGACCCATTTAAGTGCAGATTTTTAAGTAACAAAACGCACCCCTTTGGTGCAGAAAAATCAGTAGCAAACGTATGTTTTTTGTGCAGCAAATTCAGCAATGAAACACACCCCTTTTGGGGCTGAAATAATCATATCTAGACGCCCCTGATGAGCAGAAAATAAGCAGAACCAAATGCACCTTATTGGTGCTTGATTTAGTCTTTTTGTAGTATGTAATTATTCCGAAGAAATGCTCGTGAAAGTTTTTCCCGGGTCGTTCTCCCAATGAAAGTAGAATTGAATCGTGAATAATCGAATAGCAAAATCGTGTCGTGAAAAGCGGTAAAATGAAAAATATGATTTTGGAATTCAAGTTGTGATAAGAAATGATGAAATATGAAGAATTTACAAGCTAAGTATGTACAAACGTTAAAAACGTAAAAACGGGAATTCAAACGTGAAAATTAACGTAACGTACGAAATAAAACGTGACTTATATACAAAAAATGATTCTACGAATGTGAAACAAGTTTCTAAAAATCTTAAAATACTAAAAAGAATTTCCAGAAAAAGAAAAATATTTTTTAGACTTTTTATTTATTTTCTAGAATTTATTTTCTATTTATTGAATTAAAAAGTAATTAAAAATTAAAAGAAAATATGAAAAATAATGGGAAAATTATGAAAACTATTCTGAAAAATCTAGAATATTATAAAAGAATTTTCTAAACTATTTTTGTATTTTTCAAGGCTTTTCTGTATTTTTTATGGATTTTTGTTATTTAAAAATGATTTTTAACTAAGAGAAATTAAGAAAAATAGTAAATGGACTTAGAAAAATATGAAAAATTTACATAAATTCTAAAATATTATAAGAAGCTTGCAGAAAAATTTTGGAATAAAAAGGATAAGCAGAAGTGCTTATAATGACCAAAACAGCTTATGGCAAGTGCTTATTTATAAGCACTTGCCACAAAACTTTACCAAATGATACCACTACTGTAAAATACAACTATGAACTCAAAGAAACTCAGATATGATCAAATCAAACACCGAAATACAAGAAGCAAGCAATAAGCAGTCTATAATAAGCTAATGATGAAGAATCCAACACAGAATAAGCTACAGAATAAGCAGACCATGCACAATACTCATATAACTAAAAAGGACCTTAGAAAAACTAATAAGACTCAATAATAAGCTCACACAAGCAATTGCAGCCCATGTACTACAAACAGAAATCAAGCTCAAACACCTAATAAGCAGTCCACAAAAAGCAGTCCTAATAAGCTAAGTACCACAAGATTATGGGGGCAAAATCAAGCTGGACATACTGAGAAGCTACAAAACCAAAAGCTCACCAAGATACCATCTTATACTACCTTAAATTGTGCCATGAAGGTAGGCCTAAAACCTGTGTGCAGGGGAACTATGTACCCAAACAGTCAACTTCCATCTATAATTCTAATAAGCTAATAAGACCTGAACCTAAATTTTCTTCTTAATTATGATAAACTAGCTACTAGAGAACACAAATCAACAAACCTAATCTATTTCCAACTACTAATGAATCCTACAAGAGCTTGTAAACATCTTATCAAAAACTGAGTGTTCACTAGATTTGACTATTTGAAATGTAACCTAACTTTGACCAAATCCAAATTCAACTAATCATAACTATGTCTAATTGAAGTAATAAGCTGTTATTAAACTAAAGTAAGCTAGTATGATCTAATATGCAACTATTCTTACTATTCTACTGACTGAAAGCAACTTACACTAACAGTAGGTTAATTTGAAACAATATTTTGACTATTTAACTAAACTACCATCTGTTTTTATGAACCTAAACTCTATTTCTATACTAATGAAGTCTAAATGAGACAGTAAATCAACACTACATCAACAACATTACACAGCTATGCCTAAATCCAAACACCCCCTTAACTACACAGTTACACTATGGAATGATGCTTACAAACTAAAATCTGCCATAACAATGATCAAAACAATAATACTAACACTATTAAAAGTAAAATCAACAAACAAAACCATCAGAGATCAGCAGAAACACAGATGCACTAAATAAGCCTAAAATGAGAAAGAATGAAAAGGAACTTACAAACTCAAGTCACCACAACTCAAAAGAGAGGTGTTCACTATGCTAGCCTATCTTTGGATAGGCCAAATGCTTCCATTTCTCACTTTGGACTATCAAGTACTCCTCTGATTTACCAAAAATCCAACACAGTTGACCTAGTTTGACTTTGATTAGAAATGAATAAAGGACTTGTGAAATCACATATCATCAAGCTCACCAATATTAGGAAGCTAAAATTAGTTAAAAGTACCTACTAATTAGCTTATGTGAAAGCTGAATATACAGAAACCTCTTTATATTTTTGAGTTTTTATGAAATTCTTAGAAAAAACTAAAATTGATTTGCAATAAAAAAAACAGTAAACAAATTGATTTAAAAACTGATACACTACTGAAATTAAATGAGATTTAAACTAAATCATTTAACTAAAACAATTAACTGAAAAGATTAAAGGTAAAAATTGATTACATTAAAACTGGAAACATTACAATTGAAATTGAGATTACAACTAAAAACTGAGTAATAAAATGGGCAGAGCTTCGCTATTCGAAACTCACCACCTAAAACAAGCTATCTAATCCTCTATTTATACAAAATGAAAGAGAAAGGATAAGGGTGAGGTAGCCACGGATTGCCAGCTTGGCAATCCGTGTGGTGTGCTTCTTGGAGTGCAATCTAATCCATTTGATCAATAATCAATCATTGCCCAATCATTTCTAGCCCTTGGATCTTCTTTGGTGACGCGTTCCATCAAATCATAGGTTGCCACATGTCCTTTTTTGTGCTTCTTAGATATCCTGATGTATCCTGACACCATACTGAGCTTCTAGAAGTAATTTGATTGTACTATTTTGCCCTTAATTGGGTGAATTTGATGGGTAAGTTTCTAGGGTTCATAGGTTGCTGGGTAACTTGGGATTTGGGGGGCGGGTAACTATGGTATGGGTAATAATATATTTTACTCGGTTTGACTTTGGGTTTGGGTATTTTGATCGGGTATAAGGATGGGCTCGGGTCAAGGTTTTAAAAGTTGGGCTTGGGTTGTGTTTGTTTGTATTTTGGGTTTTTGGTATTGGTGTTGAGAATTTTGGGCCAAAGTAATAATATAGGATCCGGTTTATATTTAGCAAAACAATCAAAAGGACCACAAGTGTAATATATGGAATTTAGAGGATCACTTCTGCCAATTTCCAATAATATCTTCCAAGGGCTGAACTTGACAAACTATGATTCTTCAAGGGTTGATTTGGCACTTTGAGCTCAAATATTGATCCGATCTTGAAAAATGCTTCCCGGCCTCGGCTTTTGACCTCTTTTCCATTTCCCGTGCTCGTGTTGTCGTTTTTTCCATGATTTCTGTCCATTTTTACAATATCCGTACCTGCACATGTAAAAACACAAAACATCGTATTTTTGGCATTTTATGGTCGGGTTTTTGGTCTTTTTGGTCCGGTTTTGGTCAAATAAAAGTGAATGAATAAGCACTCACCAAAATCCCCCCGACTAAAGTATTGTCGTGTCCTCACGCAATGTGATCAATTCACGCTCTTGGGATAAATAATTTCAAAATTCTTTCTACTGACTTTGTAAAGTAGCAAGCATGTTCGAAAGAAGTAATAAAATCATTTATTCCCGAAAACGCTCCGTTTTCCAAAATTTTTCTTTTATTCCTTTATTCCACTTATACTTTCTATTTTTGTATTTTTCCATACTTCACACTTGTGACGGTTTGTTGAACTTTCATTATCTTGCAATAATTGTTAGGGTCAACGAGTAGAAACACTTCTATTAAGAAGCGACCATACGGATAAAAATCGTCATCCTTGATTTTTCACAAGTCCCCAAACTAAGCGTACAAACGAGATCACAGCTTATCTATAAATTAAATGCTAACACTACTCATAAAAGTTACTTGTGGAAACTCTTTACTCCCATTTCCTAGGTTTTGTATCTCAATATTTTATTTTTTTGTTGAGAAATGAATTGCTTCATATTTTCTCGTTTCAATATTTTTAAGTCCGATAGTGATACCTAAGTTAAAACGATAAGTAGTTATTCATTTTCTCTTAAGAACCACTTCAATAGAAATTCGGTCCACATCAAGGAATTTGGGGTACATACAATATCAAAGATATAAGTTGCGGAGTACAATCACGTGCACCTCATGTGACTGATTACTAATCACTAATCACATGCACCTCACGTGCCAACAACTTATTTATACTTAAGCTCTTATTTGATACAACTTTCAACTTTCACTTTTTTTCATTTTACTTTTTTTTTTTTAACTTTTTTCATACTTTTCACTTTTTTCTTTCTTGACTTTTTTTTCATAACATCAATGGAAGCTTATCGGGTAGCTCCAAAACCACATAGATAATCAACTTTTGACTTTTGATTTTTTCACTTTTTACTCTTATTTTTGATGTTCCTTGATATGTACCCAACTCCTAAAGCAAAAATTCTCTTAAGAAAACAAAGAACTAAATATTATTCAAACCGAAATACCACTAATTAACCTAGAACATCTATTTAATATGGGTGACGTATCTGATGGGAGTAAAAAGCCACAAGTACCTCTCATGAGCTCTAAAGAGAACCACTACTCCACGTTTAGCATCTAACTTCTAAATAAACTCTATCATTTCTCGCTCTTCGCAATTTAAGATTCCAAATAATGAAACCCGCGAATACTTAGCCGATAATCAGCCACGCATATATAAAGTCAGTTACGGAAACTTGCAAATTCTAGAAGAAGAATTCGCATTTTCTAGCTCCTTATGTAAAGGACTAGCGAAAGCTTTTAAGCTGCGCATGTATAAAGTCAAGTACGGGAACTTGCAGATTCTTAAGAAAGAATTCGCATTTTATAGCTCCTGGTGTACAAGACTAGCACAAGCTTATGTGATCATCATTGGTTAAGGGAACAAGCTAGGGCTCAACACGCCCGATCAAGTCAAAATATTTATTCCTACTCTCGCCAGCAAGAAAGTCAACAAGGTGTCAAAACATTTATTCAAACTTTATTATATTTTTCACAAATTTTCAACTTTTTCACATCTTTTTTGTGCTTTTTCATGACTTTTTCATTGATTTTTCTTCAAAATTTTTGAAATTTTCAATTTTTGGTGGAAAAACGGAGTTGCAAGAGTTCACGACAAAGTGCAAGGCAAAAATCAGATCGAACGATCACCCCCCCCCCCCAGACTAAAACGAAACATTGTCCTCAATGTTTTTAAGGGAAAGGGTTCTCCTACATAAATCTAAAATCGTTTATTAATTATGCCAAAAGATAAATGTTAGTCGATAAGATTAGGATATTTGGATAAGCAACGAATGATGAAACTTGAGTGGAGACAAAACAACGAGCACGAGAGTCTTCATTATTTAGGCAAATCCTGGACATTCACAAACAACAACGAAACACAAGATTTGGAAGAGGTAGCCCTCCTCACGTCACGTTATTAAGAAATAAGAAATTTAAGAAGATGAATGGATAAGCATGGGGTGCCTCCCACGAAGTGCTTGTTTTTGTTCACCGAGTCACATGAGCTTGACTCGATCCCCGAATTAATTCGTCCTTGGGGAGAGCAGATGGAACGGACACCCGACACAAAAGATAGAGATACCAGGGTCAAATACGGTATCCTCACTCCCGGTGGAGTGGAAAGAAGAAATGATGGTATAAGTATAAAATGGTTGAAACACCCAGATGGTAAAAGCAAATTCGAGTTCAGAAACCTCGTCCACCATTCTAAAAATATCTTCACTCGTACCGGATTCATAATCTATATCGGGTGGTTTTGCAGGTGGACGAGAAGAAAGCAAATCGGAAGAAATATCATTCTCGTCATTCTCAATATCCGGTGGTATCGAGTCATCCGCAGCAAGAAATCGATCAACATCCTCTAAAAGAGGGTCACGTGACTGATTATCGGAAATAAGCACAGAATCAATATCAAAATCAAAACGCTCATAATCCGGAAGAGAGATATCAGCATGAATAGTGGGATTGCCACTACTCGTCTCTTCAAATCGAAAAATTTCAAGCTCGGGAAAGAAATCACTATCCATAACGGGGATAGGAGAAGAAGTCGGTGGATCATTCAATGCCTCAATACGAGAGATAAGAAGATTGACATTCAACAATGTTTCACGAAGAGCTTCATCTTGTATTTCCATATCAACATCTTCGTCATTCTCTTCTTCTAAGCTTACGAGCTCAGAAGGTTCTTCATCAACATAATCGATTTCTCCACAAGATATAGAATCGGCATCATCAGAATCGGAGAATATTTCAACACGATTTTCATCAAATGGTATATCATTCGTATCAACATGATTATCAAGACGATTATTTTCAACAAATTCACAATCACCGTTAGAAATTTCCCCGAACTCACTTGGGATTGGAACGAGGTCCTCAACACTAGACTTATTGAATTCGTTTGATTCCGTTGCCGGAATAGTGTTAAGATGCTCGTCCCCCATTGTAAGAGAGTCCTCGGGTTCTACTGAAGAAGAGATAGATTCATTTTGAGGATTAAGATTGATCGTAATCGTGGAATCATCATCGTACATGCAACACTCACAAAATTGGAATTTTCTTTCTCCGGTAAGTGGTTCTTCCATCGATTTCTCATGAGGCTCGGGAGTAAATGTAATACGACTAACCACCATTTCTTTTAACTTCTCGATAATTGATTTGATTTCAAAAATTTGATTAGTAAAATCGGAAGTTTGTGGGGGTTGGTTAAAACCATAAGAATCGTAACTTGAATTAGGCTCATAAAAATTTTCAGACGATCCCCCACAATGTTCAAAATTTGATGTATTTTGAAACGAATTATCATTGAAAAACGGAACTTGCTCATAAGAGTTTTGATAAAGAGGATTGAAATCATTTTGAGGATAATTATCAAAACTCGCATCGTAAGCATAAGACGTGTCAGCACTCGGGGCATAGCACATACAGTTTATGTATCCACATTCGTTACAAAAACATCGCCCACACGACATTCCTTCTTCGGAAGGGTTTCCACAAATATAACAATTAAACGAAAGTGGTGGTGGTGTATAGAAATCGGGAATGTTTGACGGATTGTTGAACGAATTTTGATCATACGTGTGAGAATTACAATTCAAACAAACGCCATCACGAATATTATCACCACATTGGTCGCACGTACACCACACACACAACCCTCCGAAAAACGGTTCTCCACAATTAGAACAAATCGGATCCATAAGAATTAAACGTAAGAAGGTTTGAGAAGAAGAATCAAATTTTAGAAGATAAGAAGATTATTTTTTTTTTTTGATTTTTTAATTTTTATGTTTTTATAAAAAATATTTACAAGATAGAGGAAGGCTTATCAAAACACGATTTTTCAAAACGAAAATTCAAAAACTCACTTCGACCTTCCCCGGCAGCGGCGCCATTTTGATTTAGTCTTTTTGTAGTATATAATTATTCCGAAGAAATGCTCGTGAAAGTTTTTCCCTGGTCGTTCTCCCAACGAAAGTAGAATGGAATCGTGAATAATCGAATAGCGAAATCGTGTTGTGAAAAGCGGTAAAATGAAAAATATGATTTTGGAATTCAAGTTGTGATAAGAAATGATGAAATATGAAGAATTTACAAGCTAAGTATGTACAAACGTTAAAAACGTAAAAACGGGAATTCAAACGTGAAAATTAACGTAACGTACGAAATAAAACGTGACTTATATACAAAAAATGATTCTACGAATATGAAACAAGTTTCTAAAAATCTTAAAATACTAAAAAGAATTTCCAGAAAAAGAAAAATATTTTTTAGACTTTTTATTTATTTTCTAGAATTTATTTTCTATTTATTGAATTAAAAAGTAATTAAAAATTAAAAGAAAATATGAAAAATAATGGGAAAATTATGAAAACTATTCTGAAAAATCTAGAATATTATAAAAGAATTTTCTAAACTATTTTTGTATTTTTCAAGGCTTTTCTGTATTTTTTATGGATTTTTGTTATTTAAAAATGAATTTTAACTAAGAGAAATTAAGAAAAATAGTAAATGGACTCAGAAAAATATGAAAAATTTACAGAAATTCTAAAATATTATAAGGAGCTTGCAGAAAAATCTTGGAATAAAAAGGATAAGCAGAAGTGCTTATAATGACCAAAACAGCTTATGGCAAGTGCTTATTTATAAGCACTTGCCACAAAACTTTACCAAATGATACCACTACTGTAAAATACAACTATGAACTCAAAGAAACTCAGATATGATCAAATCAAACACAAAAATACAAGAAGCAAGCAATAAGCAGTCTATAATAAGCTAATGATGAAGAATCCAACACAGAATAAGCAGACCATGCACAATACTCATATAACTAAAAAGGACCTTAGAAAAACTAATAAGACTCAATAATAAGCTCACACAAGCAATTACAGCCCATGTACTACAAACAGAAATCAAGCTCAAATACCTAATAAGCAGTCCACAAAAAGCAGTCCTAATAAGCTAAGTACCACAAGATTATGGGGGCAAAATCAAGCTGGACATACTGAGAAGCTACAAAACCAAAAGCTCACCAAGATACCATCTTATACTACCTTAAATTGTGCCATGAAGGTAGGTGATGAGGTGAAAAATGATCCGTTTTTAGGGGGTCATTTAAGCCCGAATCCGACTTTATTTGATCAAATATTGCCCTAAATCGTTCCTTTTGTGATTTTAGGTGTTTGGAGAGTGAATTCTGGAAAAGAGGCTATTTTGGACGTTTTTGGAGCATAAAGTGAAGAAAACGACAAAGTACCAAAAATCCAAGCTGAAAATACAAGGTGACGGCGTCAAGACCAAAAGCTTGACGGCGTCAGACATGAAGAATTAAATATCGAAGGTGGTGACGGCGTCAGATGTAGAGGTGACGGCGTCAAAGTGGCCAAGAATAAAATACCGAAGGTGGTGACGGCGTCACATAGGCCGTCACAAGTGGATCTAGGGCGTCCGAGGAAGTTTATGGCGGCGAGGTGACGGCGTCAGATTTAACTCTTGACGCCGTCAGAACGATTTTCCTATATATAGTTTTCTAGTTTTTTCATTAAAAAGAGAGAAGTTTTGGTGAAACCCTAAAGACGATTTTGGTGCCTCTTTCACAGGTTTTTCAAGGGTTCCAAACCCTTGAGACCTTGCATTGTAATTGAGATAAGTGTACTTTCAATTCAATCAATATGTCTATGTGTTGGTTGTTTATCTCTTGTTCTTATCTCAATTCTACTATGCTAGGCTAGATCTCTCTTGTGTTTGCTTAGATCTAATGAAACCTAGATGTTGATTATGTGTTGATTACTTGTCTATTCTTGTTTTGAATGAATGATTTATATGTTAGGCTTAAGAAAACTGGCAGATCTCCAAATGGTAACATGCTTGAACGTCTTAAGAAACATGAACCGAGGCGTACTAGGTCTTTATTGGTTGTATTTAATGCATGAGCCACTGTTTACAATCCCTATAGTTGTGCTGGGTCATGGTGTAGGAGGAGATAAGAGCTCATAGAGTTGGGGAGTTATGTATGCCACCCCACGAATGGTATTAAGGAATACAACCCGTCATTCATACAAGTGTAACAAGTAATTAACATGTAAAAGATATCTAGGGAGTAATGAAGTCTAAGTAAACACAATTTCCCCAACCACTGCTCACAACATTAGTTTAATTTCGTTTTCATTATTTTATTTTAATTATATCTTAGCTTTGGGTTAGTTGATTAGCAACTAATTCCGCCCACTCCTTCAAAACCAGAGATTTTAATTGCTTTCATAAAATATAAAAATACAAAAATAATCATCTTTCACCTCTAGAACTATTAATTAGGTTTTCTAATCCTAGCGACACTATTCCTAAGCTGAACGATCAATCCCCCGGTACTTGTCACTATACTATACTACAACGATCAGGTACACTGCCTGGTGGGGGTTGTAAGCCTCGCGAGATCCCTCGAGAGGTAAAGCAAGGTGTGATTCCCACGCATCAAGTTTTTGGCGCCGCAGCCCGGGGAATAGTTATTGTCTAGGTTAGAATTTCTTTTTATTAGGTCTACTTGCTAGATTCCTTTCTAGTAAGATTTTTATTTTTATTTTTAGGTCTTCTTTAGTCTATCTTATTTCTTCGTGCCTTTGTTCGTAACTCTTTACCATCCGACATCATGGAAGGTGGTAACATCTTTGAACCCATCATCCCACCACAACAAAACCCACCATTAGAACCTCTTAGGCCCCGAACCTTAGGAGAGTATTCCCGACCTAGCCACCAAGGCTACCGAAACACCATTGAGCTCACCGGAGCCAATGTGACCCCCTTGCAATCCGACACTATCCGGTTGGTGCAAAGCGGATGTGCATTCCATGGACTTCGTTCCGAAGATCCAAACCAACACCTTAAGGACTTCCTCAAAATCGTAGATTCCATAGACCTAGGTGTTGAAACTAGAGAGACTACCCGTTTACGCCTATTCCAATTCTCTCTACGGGATCAAGCTAGTCAATGGCTTGAGCGTTTACCCGTGGGATCCATCACCACATGGGATGATCTCACCACTCGTTTCCTTGCTCAATTTTTCCCACCGGGGAGAACTACTAAACTTAGGAATGACATCTTGATGTTTCAACAACGTCAAAATGAATCTCTTTATGAAGCATGGACTCGTTTCAAGGACTTACTCCAAAAAGTCCCTCATCATGGCATAGATCTTTGGCTCCAAGTCCAAATCTTCTATGACCATATCGACATCTCCACGAGGCGAACCATTGACCAATCGGCCGGTGGTAAGCTACGTGATCTTAGTGCGGAACAATCATGGGAACTCATAGAAGATCTTGCTCTCTATGACAACGAAAGTTGGAATGATCCCCGTGATTTGAACAAAACGGTCAAGGCAATATCTTTGCCTTCGAATAATTCAAGCACTCCCGACCGTAGGATCATGGAACTTGAGGACCAAGTCAAGTTTCTCATGAAATCTTACGAAGCTCCGAAGCATTCAAGCCAAGTGAACAAAATCACTTCTTCATGCGAATTATGTAGTGGTCCCCATGACACTCGTGATTGTGTAGAACTCCCCGGAACAGCTTTTGCGGACTACGCATCCACGCGTACCGACGAAGCGGGAGATAAGTGGTACACTTTCAAGCCCGAGCCAAACACATACGGTGATTCATATAACCCCTCATGGAAAAATCACCCAAACCTTAGGTGGAAACAAAATCAACCAAATTCTTCAATCCGCCTAATCGTTACCAATCAAACGGTCCACCATCCAACCGTACCTTCAACAACAATCCTTCTAACAACTATGGTAGTACCAACAATCTTGAAGGATTGATGTCAAAGTTCATGGCATCTCAAGAAGCCCGCATAGCTAAGTTTGAAGCCGATTTCAAACAAAATCAAAGCGAGATGACCAATAGAATTGATGCATTGTTGAAAGTTCTCAATGACCGAGAAATGGGAGCACTCCCAAGCGACACCATCAAGAATCCGAAACTAAACGTTAATGCCATATCTTCAGTTTCGTCACCCACTTCGTGTCCACAATACTACTCGGTTAAATCAACGAGCACGTGTTTCAAACAACATCAAGTTCCCCAAAAGGACCAATCAACTAAGACACCCACTATAGAGCCGGTCAAAAGCATAGTTGAAACACCTCTTACGCAAGACCTTGATGATGAATTCAAAGAACTTCACCTTGAACGCCCCGTCATTGATGTCTTAGCGCGTGCTCCTTACTATAGTGCCCTCCTAGAAAAATATGAGAAGTATAAGCTAGGTAAAAATGGGACCGCCTTCGTTCAAAACAAGTTGCCTAAAAAGCTTGATGATCCGGGTATATTTGTTTTGCCTTGTAAGATAGGAAGATCCGAAGCTTTCGACACATTAGCCGATTTAGGGTCAAGCCTCAACTTGATTCCCTTATCCTTATTCACCGCTCTTAAGCTAGGAAAGTTAGAGGAAATGGAGGTATTGATAGGGCTAGCGGATGGAAGTATTGCCCACCCGGTTGGAATGATTAAGGATGTAGGTGTTCACGTAGGAAGGTTAACTATATTAGCGGATTTTCACGTCCTAGACATGGTTAGTGACACTACATGCCCATTATTGGTAGGAAGAGGATTTTTAGCAACCGCTAGTGCCATGATAGATTGCAAGGAATCCAAGATAGCGGTAGGAGAAGGCGATACTTGGTCGGTGTATGATGTTAAGAAGCATAGTTATGATTGTGATGATGAACCAACACCGCATTGGGTAGAGATGAATAGGAGACCATCTAGATATGGACCTTGGATAGAAAGGAACTTCATAGGACCTCAATGCCCATTTTATCTAGAAAAGGATTTCGTTGAGAAGACACATTCGGTAGAACAACTCATAGCTAGGGATGAGGAGCTAGATCCCTTTGAGGACCCTTTAGTCTTTAGAAAGATGATTGAGTTCTTGAGCGTAATGCCTATTAATATAGAGTTGAATAAATGGAAAAGAGATGGAGATAAGTATAAATGGAGGTGGGACAAGCCACCTAAAGAAGGTGACGGGTCATGGCATATTAGAATGACCTTGTATGATCCGGATGGAGAAAAGTTTGAAAGGTCATACCACACTAAGGGAACCGATAGGAAGTTGAAACCTAAGTTCGATCCCAAAGATGTCCTCAATGAGGAACTCACCCGAATCACGTAGTAACCCACGACTTTGAGTCTAGCTACAAGACTCGTAAATAAAGAAAAGCGCTTCTTGGGAGGCAACCCATGTTTTGTGTGATTTTTATTTGTTTGATTATTATTTGCTTCCGTATGCATGTTTTATTTTTATTGTTGGTTGATCATGTTTCTCTACTAAAAAGTGGAAATACTTTATTATGTTGTTTAGCCTAGTCTTAACTTCAACCTAAAGGTATTTTTGCAAAAGATAAGTGTAAGGGGAAACCCCAAATATGTTTTTAAGAAACAAACCGATCATGATTCTCCACAATATTTAATGAACATGTATATTCGTATTTGTTAGAGTCAAATGCTTGTATCGAGTCATAATGAAGTTTTGCAGGATTTTCCAGGAAGTAGGACAAAGTTTTTCCAGAAATTTTCCGGAAACTTAACATAAGGATTTCTGCAGGTTCATTCTGACGGCGTCAGGGAATTGCTCTTGACGGCGTCAGGAGTCAAAAATCTGGAAATTTTACCGATTTTGTTTTTCTAACGGAGTCTTATGGTTTTTGTGAATTATTAAGTTTTATAATCTCCAGGAAATCTGCAAACTTCATTCCACAAGCATTATATCTTACTTTGTTTTCTAGGATTTAGTAACTTATATAGGATGCCGCCGATTTTACGCGAGGTTGCCTTGTCTACTTTTGTCAGGATTTACAGGTTATTTGTGACAAGAAGATGATTTATATTCTGGAAGGGAAGCTTTGATTGTTCGTTTTCTTGGAAGAAGATTTAACCTGGTCAACTAAAATCCATACCGAGCGAATCAGGGGAGTATTTGATTTCATTCTCTTTACTTTTTCACTTTTACATTCTTTACTTGAACATTGGGGACAATGTTCATCTTAAGTGTAAGGGGAGGGTAAAAAGATGATACCTTACATATGCACTTTCGCTTGAGTTTGTTTTGTTTGATAGTAGATGAGTAATAAAACTATGAGAAATACTTGTTAGTGTAATTTTAGCGCCAAATTTAAATTTTTTTACAACATTTAGGAGTGAAACTTTAGCATAGCAAGCGTCTCATGGATAGGAGATTGTATGACTAGCACATAACCGTATATTCAGAAAAATTTTCCACCCAAAAATGTGAGGTTCGCCTTTAGATTTGATAGGAAAAGCATTTACTATTAGTGCTTATGAGTGTACCGGTAGCATTTAGATTCTAGAACTTGCGTTAGTGATGCATCCCGAGACCGCTAGTGAGACTACATTCGTGTAGTAGGATTTACTACATGATAAGAGGCATTAGGATCACCCTTGTGTTAAACCCGTATTATAATTACTTGACCATTTAAGTCATATTACTTGGCTAGTTAAGTCAACTAATTTTTCCCACACCTTTAGCGTTGTACTCATTTTTAGTACACGATACCCCTAGTACACCCCTCCGAGCCTATCTTTTCGTTTCTAACTTTAAGCATTTTACTTAAAGGAAGAATTTGTTACACCCCACTTAAATGTACAACCAAATCGCCTTAGCCTTCCGTGTATGCGCTCATTTTTAGTGCATTATTGTTATTTGTTAAACCCTAAGTTAACTTTCTAATTGATTACATGGTTGTTAAGTCGAGTCATATCATTGTACATATTGTTTTGGGACGATTGGGACTCATGGGTAAGTACTTATTTTATGGAGAAATGGGGAAGAACATCACTTATTACCCCCATATGTGCGTTAATCTTAAAAGTGCTCCAAGTGTTTTGATTTTCTTAATTCGAGTCACTAGAATAGTTTAATGTAAACTATGTAAAGATTCAAGTGTAAGGCGAAAAATGATCCGTTTTTAGGGGGTCATTTAAGCCCGAATCCGACTTTATTTGATCAAATATTGCCCTAAATCGTTCCTTTTGTGATTTTAGGTGTTTGGAGAGTGAATTCTGGAAAAGAGGCTATTTTGGACGTTTTTGGAGCATAAAGTGAAGAAAACGACAAAGTACCAAAAATCCAAGCTGAAAATACAAGGTGACGGCGTCAAGACCAAAAGCTTGACGGCGTCAGACATGAAGAATTAAATATCGAAGGTGGTGACGGCGTCAGATGTAGAGGTGACGGCGTCAAAGTGGCCAAGAATAAAATACCGAAGGTGGTGACGGCGTCACATAGGCCGTCACAAGTGGATCTAGGGCGTCCGAGGAAGTTTATGGCGGCGAGGTGACGGCGTCAGATTTAACTCTTGACGCCGTCAGAACGATTTTCCTATATATAGTTTTCTAGTTTTTTCATTAAAAAGAGAGAAGTTTTGGTGAAACCCTAAAGACGATTTTGGTGCCTCTTTCACAGGTTTTTCAAGGGTTCCAAACCCTTGAGACCTTGCATTGTAATTGAGATAAGTGTACTTTCAATTCAATCAATATGTCTATGTGTTGGTTGTTTATCTCTTGTTCTTATCTCAATTCTACTATGCTAGGCTAGATCTCTCTTGTGTTTGCTTAGATCTAATGAAACCTAGATGTTGATTATGTGTTGATTACTTGTCTATTCTTGTTTTGAATGAATGATTTATATGTTAGGCTTAAGAAAACTGGCAGATCTCCAAATGGTAACATGCTTGAACGTCTTAAGAAACATGAACCGAGGCGTACTAGGTCTTTATTGGTTGTATTTAATGCATGAGCCACTGTTTACAATCCCTATAGTTGTGCTGGGTCATGGTGTAGGAGGAGATAAGAGCTCATAGAGTTGGGGAGTTATGTATGCCACCCCACGAATGGTATTAAGGAATACAACCCGTCATTCATACAAGTGTAACAAGTAATTAACATGTAAAAGATATCTAGGGAGTAATGAAGTCTAAGTAAACACAATTTCCCCAACCACTGCTCACAACATTAGTTTAATTTCGTTTTCATTATTTTATTTTAATTATATCTTAGCTTTGGGTTAGTTGATTAGCAACTAATTCCGCCCACTCCTTCAAAACCAGAGATTTTAATTGCTTTCATAAAATATAAAAATACAAAAATAATCATCTTTCACCTCTAGAACTATTAATTAGGTTTTCTAATCCTAGCGACACTATTCCTAAGCTGAACGATCAATCCCCCGGTACTTGTCACTATACTATACTACAACGATCAGGTACACTGCCTGGTGGGGGTTGTAAGCCTCGCGAGATCCCTCGAGAGGTAAAGCAAGGTACGATTCCCACGCATCAGTAGGCCTAAAACCTGTATGCAGGGGAACTATGTACCCAAACAGTCAACTTCCATCTATAATTCAAATAAGCTAATAAGACCTGAACCTAAATTTTCTTCTTAATTATGATAAACTAGCTACTAGAGAACACAAATCAACAAACCTAATCTATTTCCAACTACTAATGAATCCTACAAGAGCTTGTAAACATCTTATCAAAAACCGAGTGTTCACTAGATTTGACTATTTGAAATGTAACCTAACTTTGACCAAATCCAAATTCAACTAATCATAACTATGTCTAATTGAATTAATAAGCTGTTATTAAACTAAAGTAAGCTAGTATGATCTAATATGCAACTATTCTTACTATTCTACTGACTGAAAGCAACTTACACTAACAGTAGGTTAATTTGAAACAATATTTTGACTATTTAACTAAACTACCATATGTTTTCATGAACCTAAACTCTATTTCTATACTAATGAAGTCTAAATGAGACAGTAAATCAACACTACATCAACAACATTACACAGCTATGCCTAAATCCAAACACCCCCTTAACTACACAGTTACACTATGGAATGATGCTTACAAACTAAAATCTGCCATAACAATGATCAAAACAATAATACTAACACTATTAAAAGTAAAATCAACAAACAAAACCATCAGAGATCAGCAGAAACATAGATGCACTAAATAAGCCTAAAATGAGAAAGAATGAAAAGGAACTTACAAACTCAAGTCACCTCAGCTCAAAAGAGAGGTGTTCACTATGCTAGCCTATCTTTGGATAGGCCAAATGCTTCCATTTCTCACTTTGGACTATCAAGTATTCCTCTGATTTACCAAAAATCCAACACAGTTGACCTAGTTTTGACTTTGATTAGAAATGAATAAAGGACTTGTGAAATCACATATCATCAAGCTCACTAATATTAGGAAGCTAAAATTAGTTAAAAGTACCTACTAATTAGCTTATGTGAAAGCTGAATATACAGAAACCTCTTTATATTTTTGAGTTTTTATGAAATTCTTAGAAAAAACTAAAATTGATTTGCAATGAAAAAAACAGTAAACAAATTGATTTAAAAACTGATACACTACTGAAATTAAATGAGATTTAAACTAAATCATTTAACTAAAACAATTAACTGAAAAGATTAAAGGTAAAAATTGATTACATTAAAATTTAAAACATTACAATTGAAATTGAGATTACAACTAAAAACTGAGTAATAAAATGGGCAGAGCTTCGCTATTCGAAACTCACCACCTAAAACAAGCTATCTAATCCTCTATTTATACAAAATGAAAGAGAAAGGATAAGGGTGAGGTAGCCATGGATTGCCAGCTTGGCAATCCGTGTGGTGTGCTTCATGGAGTGCAATCTAAGCCATTTGATCAATAATCAATCATTGCCCAATCATTTCTAGCCCTTGGATCTTCTTTGGTGATGCGTTCCATCAAATCATAGGTTGCCACATGTCCCTTTTTGTGCTTCTTAGATATCCTGATGTATCCTGACACCATACTGAGCTTCTAGAAGTAATTTGATTGTACTATTTTGCCCTTAATTGGGTGAATTTGATGGGTAAGTTTCTAGGGATCATAGGTTGCTGGGTAACTTAGGATTTGGGGGGCGGGTAACTATGGTACGGGTAATAATATATTTTACTCAGTTTGACTTTGGGTTTGGGTATTTTGACCGGGTATAAGGATGGGCTCGGGTCAAGGTTTTAAAAGTTGGGCTTGGGTTGTGTTTGTTTGTATTTTGGGTTTTTAGTATTGGTGTTGAGAATTTTGGGCCAAAGTAATAATATAGGATCCGGTTTATATTTAGCAAAACAATCAAAAGGACCACAAGTGTAATATATGGAATTTAGTGGATCACTTCTGCCAATTTCCAATAATATCTTCCAAGGGCTGAACTTGACAAACAATGATTCTTCAAGGGTTGATTTGGCACTTTGAGCTCAAATATTGATCCGATCTTGAAAATACTTCCCGGCATCGGCTTTTGATCTCTTTTCCATTTCCCGTGCTCGTGTTGTCGTTTTTTCCATGATTTCTGTCCATTTTTACAATATCCGTACCTGCACATGTAAAAACACAAAACATCGTATTTTTGGCATTTTATGGTCGGGTTTTTGGTCTTTTTGGTCCGGTTTTGGTCAAATAAAAGTGAATGAATAAGCACTCACCTGTGCTGAAATGAGCAGGTCTAAGCGCACCCTTGTGCAGAAAAATAACAAACAAAACATACCCTTTAGGGGCTGCTTTGCAGCAAATAAACGTACCCTAGTTGAGTTGTTTTTGGGGCTGTTTTGCAGCCAACAAACGCACCCTAGTTAAGTTGCGTTTCAACAAACTAAACACCCTCTTGGGTGTTGGACTGAACCGAAACAACCACAACTCTCCTGGGTTTGTGGTGAACCGCGATTCAAATCAAGAAGCTAGATAAGCATATCTCATAAGCAATCCCAAGTAAGCATAGCAAGTCACAAAAATATGTGAGTCGACACATATAGACTGAAATAAACTACATCCTTACAGGTATATATATTTAGACCGAATCAAACAAACCCCAAACAACTTCACTACAAGTAAAATGAACAATTTCACTCCAACTTACATGGGTCTCGACCAGGTACATGACTAAATCAAGCAACCACCCTTTTTAATCCATTCACACCACACGAATATGATAATCAAAAACATTATTAATCAGATTTTAATTCCACGAAAACTATTAAATCGACTTTTTATACGATTTGAATAAAAAGTTAATATATATCTTTGTGTGTGTCAACTTACAAAGGATAACGAGAGGAGGAGGGAGGTGTGAAGGGGGTGCGGCTGTGGTGGTTCACTCGAACCAAACGAGACCCTTGTCAAATCAACACCCACGGTCTTCAATCTTGGACAATCTTGGAATAGAAAAATTAACCAACAAAGGGTGTGTTGGTTCTTGTGAAGCCACGACAAGAACAAGGAGGAAGAGCAGACTTTTAGCTTATTTTACATGAAAAAATGTGGTGATATGTTCTATGTAGATTATGAGTTAGGTAAATATGATATGGTATAAGTGTAGACAACACATGTCTAAATGAAAGACAAGTGTAGAGGGCTTAACCTCTTTGTACGCCACCAAAGAGGGTTGATGAAGTGTTAGTGCAGAATTTTTAGATTTAATTAAGTTATTGAATGTATTATGTAGTGTATTTTGCTCCCGGTAATTTAAAACGTGGAGTTTTTAAGACGCGTAACGTAGTACCGGGTAGAAATAAAATATAAAACTTCCTAATTTTCACAATCTATTTTATTGTTTTAGATGAGTGGTGAGTTCATCGGAGGGTTTAGATGTTAAAATCTTAAAACGTGAATTTAAATTGCGTAAAACGTAAAAGGTGGAAGGTTTAAGAAAAAATGGAAAAAGTGAAAAGTGACTTTTAAAATAAGATTGTAAGGAACCAAAAGTGCATAGAAAGTGTAGACGGGACATAGTCTAGTGTCGGTTAAATTAATTTTACGTGTCATGACGAAACGCAGATAACTTCCGACAAAATTAATTATTTAAAAATAGAATAGTTAAATAATAAGATTTATGACATGAAAATTTTGAAATGTCACAGCACGTACCCCTTAAGAGAGCGTCGTCCCGGCACTCAGTTAGTCTTAATCACTGAATGGTTTAATTGTGAAGAGAGGACGATATAGACAAGTCATCATTGATGTTTCCAACGGAAGTTGAATGATCAAAAGCCAAAGCATTAAATATGTTCAATGAACAAGAGTGAATGGATTGAAGAATTCTAACAAGTCGTCAATTCTTGCAAGCGGATAATAGTACATTACTATTAACTTATCAAGCTTGCGGCGGTCGATACAAGATCGGAAAAAATCCACATAACAAATTACGAGTCGAGAGGAGTTCATAGCCAAAAGAATGATTCGTACACACGCTATGGTGGATACACATAAGCCCACTCATTCATAACTCGTCAATTACATAAAGAGGCGTCCCAATCCATGTAAGTGATGATTGATGAATTTATGGTTCGGCGGTTTATAATTTCCTTATTCAATTGAAGAAGCGTCCCAATTCATTTCAATAAGACGATTATAAATCATCCTACTTAAGTATGTCTGTGACAAAACAAAATACACAATAAGATTAAGTGTTGCAATAAATAAAAGGATGTCTAATTAATGACATGATTCATCAAAATCATAAGAAGAAGTAACGAGAATAACAATATGACATTAGTCAATCGCATTCCCAAAGGTAAGTGCCAAGGGATGGCACGATCCGAGATGACAAGTTAAGGTCGTACTCCCATCAATTGGAAGATTTCAAAACAATGGATAATAAAAACAACATACATGATTCAAAGGCATAAGGAGAATGTTCACACTCAGAGTTGAACAATAAAATAACTAGTGGAATTGACAAAGTACACCGAATGTCAATATCAACAAAAGGAAATAAAGTAAAGTAGCGAAAATGTTTCAAGTAAACGAACTCATTAATACATATCATAGTACTATACATATGCGTAAGAATTTGAGAAGAGAGTAACAGATATAAGAAAACACGAAGTACGCAATAATAGGAGTGGTCAGCGTATAAATAACCGACCGATATAAAGTAAATAGTATGACATCATAAGATAGGCATGAGAGAGCGAAATCATGAATAGGGGATATATTCATTAGTCATATAATAGAAGTATGGATGCAAAATAGAGCATATAAGTTACCTGGGAGCAAGCATGCGCGGATATCGAATAACGGTGAAAGACTAAAAAAAAATTTTGAAAATCAGTTATAGTTTAGGTTTTAAAAACGACCTAATTCGCTATAACTAATGCTCTGATACCATTCTGTGACACCCTCAAAATTTACAACGCATCGGAATACCAATTTGGGTGTCACTTCATAGTTCATACACATAAGTTACATAAAACGACCTCAAAAGAGACGTTTAATAAAATGTCACATTCGATTTGATAAATCAGAGTACAAAGGTCCCAACAATTTCTATTTAAAAGTTAAGTTACAAGAATTAAAAACATGACACATATGTATATTTTAAAGATAAAAAGTTATCAAATGTGTAGAAAACAAGTCCTTCAATATTTGATATCCACGCGACTCCGATTGCTCCCAATACTCAGCTAGCAAATAATACCTGAGAAAATACATGCTAAAAAGTCAACATAAAGTTGAGTGAATTCATAGAGTTTAATATGTAATCAGTTGAATACAAGTATAATTCATTATAAAAGACATATAACAAATACATGTCGGGAAATAAGATTTATAGCATTGAGCTCATGAAACCGAACCTTGACCTAGTTTAATAGTGCCCCGAAAAGGGTAAGATTTGCCATTTACCACAACCTCTCAATATTATGTGACCGTTGAAAGGTGAGCGCTACTCACTCGGCCAAGCCCGCCAAGCCTAATATGCATATTCATAATACCAGCGTTTCCCTACGGAATTAACGGTTCATGATGGGGACTTAATTGGCAAGAAATACTCAATGTCTGATGTCTATAAATCACGTAATTGGGTCAAGCATACCAAAAAGAAAGCTACTTGTATTCGGTTTGTAAAACTAGCATGTATCCCCCTCGCGAGGTTTATAAAACATTTAAATGATTAAAGGCGAGGCTATCAACTCACCTTGGAAGGTAACGACGAAAGTACACAACGGTACCAAAGAGTATGGTAGAACTGAGTAGCATAAGTGATGTCAAGGATTAGAGCACAATGATGCAGAATTGGCATAACCTAAAGAATATAAGTTTGTCTCAAGATATGACACGCGGAAAGTAATCGATACGTATAAGTTTCAAAAGATGGAGCATTTTAGTTTTTGTGGAATATTTGTATCATTGTTTGTAAAAAGTTTAGTATCTCATTCGTGTGGTGGTATGAAGTCATAGACTCAAGATAAATGTACGCCAAAGCATAAAACATATAGCACATGCATACAGGATAAATTAACATGTAAGAATCAATTAAGCAACTAGGCAAAAGATATGAAGATGGTTAAGTTTATTAAAGTCCAACGATGTCAAATAAGTGGTCAATTCTCAATAATAAGTTTCGGGTTATCAAACCCAAACTAGCCGTGCGGCTACACTCACATTTTGAGACAACCACCAAGGCCATAGCTATGGTTATGTCTCGACTAAAATGCCTTGAGTCAATAGCCGTGGCTGTGACTCGGCCTCAAGAGGTGAAAATGCTATAAGGATTTTTATGTCATGGCTACCTTTGGGTCAAAACGGGTCAAGTTGGTTTTTATAGTCTACAGCCTTCGTTTTTCATTTTCAGCTTACGTCTCGCGAGTTTTTGTATAAAACATAATTCTGAGCAACTTTCGTGTTTTACAGTTTCATTGGTTCGGACCAGAAAAGGATGAAAATCGGGTTTTAATTCCAGATCAGCAAGCTATTTGCAAAAAATTTCAGCATGTAATGACCCATTTAAATGCAGAAAATTAAGCATGTAACGACCCATTTGAATGCAGAAAATTAAGCATGTAACGACCCATTTAAGTGCAGATTTTTAAGTAACAAAACGCACCCTTTGGTGCAGAAAAATCAGTAGCAAACGTATGCTTTTTGTGCAGCAAATTCAGCAATGAAACACACCCCTTTTGGGGCTGAAATAATCATATCTAGACGCCCCTGACGAGCAGAAAATAAGCAGAACCAAATGCACCTTATTGGTGCTGAAATGAGCAGGTCTAAGCGCACCCTTGTGCAGAAAAATAACAAACAAAACATACCCTTTAGGGGCTGCTTTGCAGCAAATAAACGTACCCTAGTTGAGTTGTTTTTGGGGCTGTTTTGCAGCCAACAAACGCACCCTAGTTGAGTTGCGTTTCAACAAACTAAACACCCTCTTGGGTGTTGGACTGAACCGAAAAAACCACAACTCTCCTGGGTTTGTGGTGAACCGCGATTCAAATCAAGAAGCAAGATAAGCATATCTCATAAGCAATCCCAAGTAAGCATAGCAAGTCACAAAAATATGTGAGTCGACACATATAGGCTGAAATAAACTACATCCTTACAGGTATATATATTTAGACCAAATCAAACAAACCCCAAACAACTTCACTACAAGTAAAATGAACAATTTCACTCCAACTTACATGGGTCTCGACCAGGTACATGACTAAATCAAGCAACCACCCTTTTTAATCCATTCACACCACACGAATATGATAATCAAAAACATTATTAATCAGATTTTAATTCCACGAAAACTATTAAATCGACTTTTTATACGATTTGAATAAAAAGTTAATATATATCTTTGTGTGTGTCAACTTACAAAGGATAACGAGAGGAGGAGGGAGGTGTGAAGGGGGTGCGGCTGTGGTGGTTCACTCGAACCAAACGAGACCCTTGTCAAATCAACACCCACGGTCTTCAATCTTGGACAATCTTGGAATAGAAAAATTAACCAACAAAGGGTGTGTTGGTTCTTGAGAAGCCACGACAAGAACAAGGAGGAAGAGCAGATTTTTAGCTTATTTTACATGAAAAAATGTGGTGATATGTTCTATGTAGATTATGAGTTAGGTAAATATGATATGGTATAAGTGTAGACAACACATGTCTAAATGAAAGACAAGTGTAGAGGGCTTAACCTCTTTGTACGCCACCAAAGAGGGTTGATGAAGTGTTAGTGTAGAATTTTTAGATTTAATTAAGTTATTGAATATGTAGTGTATTTTGCTCCCGGTAATTTAAAACGTGGAGTTTTTAAGACGCGTAACGTAGTACCGGGTAGAAATAAAAGATAAAACTTCCTAATTTTCACAATCTATTTTATTGTTTTAGATGAGTGGTGAGTTCATTGAAGGGTTTAGATGTTAAAACCTTAAAACGTGAATTTAAATCGCGTAAAACGTAAAAGGTGGAAGGTTTAAGAAAAAATGAAAAAAGTGAAAAGTGACTTTTAAAATAAGATTGTAAGGAACCAAAAGTGCATAGAAAGTGTAGACGGGACATAGTCTAGTGTCGGTTAAATTAATTTTACGTGTCATGACGAAACGCAGATAACTTCCGACAAAATTATTTATTTAAAAATAGAATAGTTAAATAATAAGATTAATGACATGAAAATTTTGAAATGTCACACCTTCATACTAAGACTTACTTGGATCATCACCCGATCCAAGCCTTCACACAAGACACACTTGGATCATCACCCGATCCAAGCCTTCACACAATGACTCAACTAAGTCCTAACCTACACACTAGGACATCACTCTCCTCACAACAAATACATGAACTAATCTAGTTACAAGACTTCTTGGATCTTCATCTTCTTCCAAGTTCACACACATAACTCCATCCTCGACTCACACATAATTCGGAAGTATTTACAATATTTACAAGACCTATAATCGTAACACTTGTTACGTTTGTGTGTGGACACCTATAACATCTCGAATCTTCATCTATGTCGAGAGTTCTTATCTTGAACTTTGCGGAAGAGGAACACACTTTAACATCTCGAATCTTCATCTACGTCGAGAGTTCTTCTCTTGCATATTGCGGAAGAGGAAATCACTTATAAACATATGCCGACATGTTATAGTGATCAAAGAACAAAGAAAAATAAAATAGAAAGTTTTTGTGTGTGGAAGACCCTTTTTTCTTATGAGGAACAATTCACTATTTATACACGACAGGAGGGAGGTGGCGGTCCCTTAAATAGGCAACGGTCCTTTATCACTAAGGGACTGCCGACCACTTTAAGGGACCGTCCTGACAGACGCTCCCATTTTTGTCCTGACGTGGTGAAAACTTATCTGGTGAAGACTCAACTATTTTGGGGGGAAATATAGCTGTTACAAATTTGAATTTTGAATATATTTTTTTAATAAAATATTTCTTTAAAAACACAAAAATACTTTTGTAAAAATGTTTGTCAAACTTAAAAATGTAAGTTTATGAGAAAATAAAATTCTTTGATCACTTTACTAATGACGGTATAAAGTTTGTTCATACCTGAAGTGACGTTGTAGTAGCTACGTAGAAGAAACGAGTTTCCTCGATTAAAAACTTATTAACCGTAACTTTACGTAACATGTCTTTATATTTTGTGATTATCAAAACACAAGAAGACAGAATAATGCAAATAACGCTTTTGACATTATTTGTATTAACAGAGGTGTTGTTGAGCAATCTTTCCTTGATGACACCGACATTCCCAATATCTTCTCAAGAATCAACTTCGATTGTCTTCTTGAAATTGATGAACAAATTTGTCCCATCTTTGTTCTAGAATTCTACAAAAGTGTCCGAATCGTTCGTGATAATGGGACAATCCCTCTCTCGTTCATCACCAATAATCAAACCATTGTCCTACCTCTCATTCTGTTTGCCCAAATCCTTCGCATTCCAGGTCAAGGAGTTTGAATGTTTTCAAATGATGGTATCTTGCTAAACTCCACCAAATGGTCGATCCAAACCCGGTTTACAACACTCCTTTTAATGACCCCGTTATGGTAAGAAACACCGTTTTCATTGAAAGAATTTCACCAACACGCATCACCCGAAACTCTGAACTCATTCATCGAGATCCATTCCAAATGGAGCGCTCTAAGATGTTTCCACAATACAAGAAGTGGGAAGAAGTTATTAGAGAAAATTCCATTTGTCTAGCCGAAAACAAAGATCATCCTATTGCTTGTCTTGTATACATGATCTATTGCCTCATTCGACAAATACCTTTCAACCTTGCCTACTACATGGCTAAGAGAATGGTCAATGTATTCAAAACCAACAAAATGTTTCTTCATTATGCCATGCTACTCACTCGTCTCTTACTAGACACGTTCGTGGAATGCAACCTTTACCTAGGAATGATGACCATTTTCTTGTCAATCTTGTCATATGGTTCCTCTCACCAACAGACGTGCTACGAGGTTCATGGTTGAAGGTTGTCACAACTCACCATTTCAGGTCATTTACCATTTCAGGTCATTTTCCCAAACTTCGACTTTTTACTATTCATAAATCACTATTCATCAAAACACTATTCATCGTTTTACTATTCATCGTTTTCGAGGTCAGTTTGATATTCTGAGAAACTTTTTGGAAAATTACTATTCACCGAACACTATTCATTTCCGGAAAAGTTTTCACCATTCGCTTGCATTAATCATTTCATCGTAAATTTAGTTTACGGGTATTCAAATTCGCGTAACCGGATTGGTTTAGGTGCGAATTCATTTCATTAGTGTTGAGTACACTGCATACGGACTGGGGATAGTCTGCATATCATCATAACAGCATTTTCATGTTATACCACTCTCAGGATTTTCAAATTTCTATATTCAGTACATTTAACGTTTTTACGTATACGTAATTATAATAAACGTTAACACCCAGTTTATACACGACGAATATATCTAAATATTCCCACGATGGTCCCGACATATTTTTATATCCATTTTAACATCATAAAAGTTATAACATTCAGTTACCCAGTATTTTGGAAATTTATTTTATTTATAACGTACGCGTGTGAATATAACGACGGTTTTCGTTAAAACTAAACATTAATCACCCGATCACTCAGTAAATGTACCCAACATATTTTTAATATGTTTTTAACATTATTATAACTTTATTTCGTCCCGGTATACTTCGTGAACATTTATTTCTAATAAAACCGATACCCGATCGTAACTAAAAACGCAAACTAGTGCAAATTCTTACAAGTATTTCTAAATAACTACCAAGTACCCCTACCCCCCCCCCCCCCTCCTACCCTTTGAAAACCAGCCCATGAAACACCCTTTAACCTCTTGCATTAACTTACCTTTATTTAACTAATAAACCTCTAAATCATTTCATTTACCAAAAACCTAAAATCATAATCAACTTTTTAGATAAGAAAGATTTTTATCTCATCTCTTTTCCTTCTCTACAAACCCACGACCCAACCCAAATAGCAAGATCAAGTGAAGGTTTTTCATAACTTAAACCTACAATCTTACTCCTTTTATGATTCTAGTTAAGATACAAGCAACAAAAACACAAGAACATCAAGTTTAATCATCCAATAATCACCTCATTTTATCAAGTAAGTTTTCATCTTTATTTTTTTCATGAATCATCCTATTTTTACATGTATTACATAAGAATCATGCTAAAAACCATGTATAAGTAGCTATACTATACTTTATTTTTGCTAAAATGAAACATACAAACCCTAACTTTCTTGTTATGAATCCCCTAGCTCTAATAACTTGGTTAGGAGTCCATGGCACCCTAAAAAGGTGTATGGTAAGATTAGATTAGTCATGTGGTGATTACAAGAGGATTGGTGATGGTAGAAATTGGTTTTTAACCTTGGAAACTTGATTTGGAACTCATTTTAGACATGCTGTCCCATTTTGTAAAAATCTGGAAAATCAGTAAACACCAAGGAAACTTTGGCAAAATTTTTAGAAAATACTTTCAAAAACGAATCCGTAGGCGAAAGAACGGATTAAAAAGAGCTTATAACGAAGAAGTTATGATTTTTGCAAGATTATAGACGAAAAGTATTTTTCAGAAAATGTTTGCTGTTGGACGTTTTTCATTGGACAAAAAGAGACTTTAAACGTAACCCGGAGGAGCCGAGCTTTCCAAAATATATTACTACATACTAAGACGAAACCGTGGATATAAAGAACAAGTAAAACGGACAAGTAACGACAAAGATATACTCATTTGAATATCGGCTAAAACCCTTTTCTAATTGACAGCTTTTATATATTTTGGCGCAAAAACTACGAAGTGCATTTTCAAGCTAAACATAATATCAAGTACCGAGCTTTTAAACTAACGTAGTATTAGTTATTATGAGTATGTTTTCATCATTTCAAGGTTTACAACCCGAGTATTTCAACGCTTACATGGAAACTTACGTTATATATATATAAGTATATATATATTATAACTAGCTATTTATATTTTCTAATAGCAATATTTTCCAAATTCTTGGATTATATATTTTTGACAATACAAGTGTTTTTCCAAAGTGTAGAGTGGTATAGAAACATGAGCATGGTCATTCATAAACATCATTTGGTGATTCTTAACGAGATCATGCATCATTCATTATAGGTTGCGGCAGTTAACCGATCATTATTGTTCACTTCATTTCATTTCAAGTACCATCAGTTGAGGTGAGTTTTCATAGCCCCGTTTTCAATTACTTATTTGATTTCAAATCCCACGGGGGAGAATACATTGCATCAATTACTTTCGTACATGCCCCAGTATTACAAATTCCTTACATTGCTTAAGTTGCCTTACTACCACGACATGACAAGTCCCCTTTATTTCATGGACCGTTAATTACAGTACGAGCGAGAGTGAGTGAATAGATCTATTGAGGGTGACTCCTCCATTCGTGTTTGGGTTGCTCCAACGGAATTACGAATGCATTTCATTTCTAAATTACGAGTGTCTGGTAAACACTCACTTGGGGCACGATTTAGTACGTCTAGCTTCGGGGCCATGAGCTTAAGAGACAATGTAGCATTTTTGACATTTATGTCGGTTTACTTTATACTTGTGGCTTATGTACATACGATTTAATTTACAAACCTATGATTATTCACCAACATTCGTGTTGACCGTTTTCGCAATGTATTTTCAGGTAACTAAGGCATTATCATGGCATGCATGGAGTCATTTTAGTGAGGACCTAGGATGACGCGTCTCACTTTGACACTTTCATACACTTATGTATAATTATCGTTTGACATGTCTAAACTTATTTCTGTAAACCTTTCATGACTTCTGGGGACCTATGTTTTGTAGCACTGGATGCTTTTAAATAAAAATCAAACGATATGTATTTTCCAAACGACACTTTAGGTCGTTCAATATTTCCTTGTTATGGTGCTATGACAGTTACACCCCCAGGCATTCCATTCCGCTGCAAGTCAGGTAAATTGGGGGTGTGACAGATTGGTACCAGAGCTAAGGTTATAGAGAACTAGGATGTATCATTGACCCTAGACTATAACCACATTATCATAGCATCTCATCATTTCATCATATGTGCATGTTCATTGTTTATGGTGATTTCATTTCGAGTTATTTATTTTATTTCACCTTGATTATCACAGAACCATGTCTGCAAACCCAAATGTTATACTGTACACCATCACAGACTCTGATAGTGAAGACTCTGTGTCTTCTACTGCCCGTTCACCACCACCTATTGAAGACACTATGTCTTCTACAGTCCGTTCACCATCACCTAGTCCTATTGTACCTGAGTTGCCACTTTTGGCATCAGATGATGACACAGAGCCTTTCGAGGAGGAGGAGACGGCTCCTACTCCTCATGTCTATCCTATTGTACCATGTGACATCCTCACCCGTGTACCCACAGACACACCATCTCCTACCACCACTATCCAGTCTGAGCCGAGACTTATGTTTCGTAGGGAAAAGACTATCCAGGTTGCTAGTAAGAAGGTTCGTTATGCCACATCTACTTATAGGACCCTACCTAGTCCCACTGTGCCTACACCACTACCAGCCATACCCACTGCTACCCCTATATCCACCTCACTCTTGCCACTTAGGAAGCGTGTTAGGTTTACCACTCCAGATTCACCTACCACTACAGAGTCAGAATCAGCAGAACCACCACCAGTATACCACGTAGGTGAGAGTTCTAGAGCGGCTGCGGCTAGGAGCCCTACACCCGTCACATTAGAGGATCAGTTGGGTGCTCAGCAGGAGCAAGTAGATAGGTTGGGGTATAGAGTTGATGAGATCATTACTACTCGACTTGAGACTGTCGAGGAGCAGGTGGAGGATCTGGTGCAGGGCAGGGTTGGTATCGATGTGACATACCATGGACTTGAGGCGCGACAGTTGAGGCATCAGGAGGAGATTGAGCTGCTTAGGGATGAGTTACCTGAGATTAGAGATAGAGCTCAGGCGACACAGGAGACTCAGTGGGAGCAGGTAGATCAGTTGGCATTGCTTCGAGAGAGGTTGGTCATTTTGGAGGGCAGGGATGTTTCTTCTCAGTTACGAGTTCAGCATCTGGAGGAGATCGTGGTTGCGATGGATCGTGAGATTCGCTGCTTGAGGGGAGAGCCTGGAGCATCTGGAGCTCCTGGACCGTCTAGAGCACCTGGAGGAGCATAGACATAGACTAGTGTTATATTAGCTTTTACTATTTCCTAGTCCCGAGGTGTGGGACGTAGTTCAAGAACTTGTAGTCTTTTGTTGTTGTACAAACAAATATATCAAGTGCGACTCTACTATGTTGGAAATGTTGTGCTATATATATATATCGGTCTATGTTGGCCGAAATTTTCATGAATTATATTCATGTGTTGTGATTATATTTATGATGTTTCATGGTTGCTCTTTATGGTTAACGTATTTATACTTGTTGAGGTTGTATCTATACGTGTCGTGGTTGTATTATTACAGGTTGTGGTTGTACTCGTACATGTCATGGTTGTATTTATACTTGTTGTGGTTGTATATATACATGTTGTGGGCGTATATTTTGTACGATGACTATTTCTATTATAGTTTTCTCATGGTTGTTGTCGATTATTATTTATCAGAAGTATGGCGCCAAAGAAGGCAAAGGCTACATCGGAAACACCCGCTATGACACAAGCAGCTATCCGCAAGTTGGTCAGGGATAGTGTAGCAGAAGCTCTAGAGATTGAAAGAGCTGAAGTTGTTGCTAGGACTGCTGAGGTTCCACCTACTGCTGAAGTGGTTCAACCCACTACTAGGCGTGAATGTACTTGGAAGGATTTCAAGACTAGTGATCCTATCAAGTATAAGGGAAATGAGGGAGCGGTTGCTTTAATCCGCTGGTTTGAGAAGACTGAGAACGTTTTTCTCATGTGTGGTTGTCAGGATGTTCACAAGGTTAAGTTTGCTACAGGTACGCTGCTGGATGAAGCCATGTCTTGGTGGAATTCGTATGCTCAGCCCATTGGCATGGAGAATGCTTACAAACTCACATGGGCTGAATTCAAAAAGCTGATGACCAAGAAGTTTTGCCCTCGTACTGAGGTGCAAAAGCTAGAAACAGAGTTCTACCAGTTGGTAACTCAAGGAGATGATATTGAAACTTATATCAGGAAGTTTCAGGAGTTGGCTACACTATGTCCAACTATGGTTCCGGATAATGAGAAAAAGATGGAGAATTTTACTGGAGGACTACCCGAAAGCATCCGAGGGGATGTGATGTCTTTCGACCCACAATCAATGGAGGAGGCCATTCGTATAACTCAGAAACTTATGGTCCAAGTGTTGAAAGGAAAATCTGCTGCAAGTAACAACAATAACCGTTCCAACAACACCAACTACAACAACAACCGAAACAACAACCCAAACAACAATAACAACAACAAAAGGAGGTTTGACGATAACCAAGGTGGAAATAAGAGGCAAGAAATGGCAAGGGCCTATGCTGCAGGACCTACTGAAGGGAGAGGGTATGCTGGAATTCTACCCAAGTGTGATAGGTGTCAGAAACACCATAACCCAGGACGTTGCCCAGATACATGTGGCAACTGTAAGAGGGTTGGTCACCACACCAAAGATTGCAGGATTCCAAACTTGGGTGACAATCAGAAACCACCAGTAACATGTTATGGTTGCGGAGAAATTGGACACTTTAGGGGTGAGTGCCCAAAGAGGAAGAATCAAGGAGCTGGAAATCAAGGAGGAGTAGCTCGAGGAAGGGCTTATGTTATGGGAGGAGAAGATGCCCGTGAGGACCCGAATGTTGTTATGGGTACGTTCCTCGTTAATAATCGTTATGCATCTATTTTATTTGATTCAGGAGCGGATAGAAGTTTTATATCTATTACATTTGCACCTTTACTTAACATAGAACCAACTACTTTAGACATTCCCTATATTGTTGAATTAGCCGATAGGTCTTTAGTTAACACCAACACCGTTATCCGTGGTTGCACCAGCAATTTCCTAAATCACCCATACAATATAGACCTTATGCCCGTAGAACTTAGAAGTTTTGACGTTGTTATCGGTATGGATTAGTTGTCTCAAACCTTAAGAAATGCCTTTCAGATGAGTCATCCGTTATACCATTAGAAGAGATTCAGTTATATGACAAACTTAACTTTGTGGAGGAACCATTTGAAACCATGGACCGAGGGGTCAAACAGTTAAAGTATAGTAGAATTCTGATCGTTAAGGTTTGCTGGAATTCTCGAAGAGGAACCGAGTTTACTTAGGAACGAGAGGACCAAATGCAACGCAAGTATCCACACCTTTTCACCAAACCTATTACCGAGACCAACACTAGCTGAATTCAGGGACTGAATTCCTATTTGGGTGGGCGGATGTCACAACTCACCATTTCAAGTCATTTACCATTTCAGGTCATTTTCCCAAACTTCGACTTTTTACTATTCATAAATCACTATTCATCAAAACACTATTCATCGTTTTACTATTCATCGTTTTCGAGGTCAGTTTGATATTCTGAGAAACTTTTTGGAAAATTACTATTCACCGAACACTATTCATTTCCGGAAAAGTTTTCACCATTCGCTTGCATTAATCATTTCATCGTAAATTTAGTTTACGGGTATTCAAATTCGCGTAACCGGATTGGTTTAGGTGCGAATTCATTTCATTAGTGTTGAGTACACTGCATACGGACTGGGGATAGTCTGCATATCATCATAACAGCATTTTCATGTTATACCACTCTCAGGATTTTCAAATTTCTATATTCAGTACATTTAACGTTTTTACGTATACGTAATTATAATAAACGTTAACACCCGGTTTATACACGACGAATATATCTAAATATTCCCACGATGGTCCCGACATATTTTTATATCCATTTTAACATCATAAAAGTTATAACATTCAGTTACCCAGTATTTTGGAAATTTATTTTATTTATAACGTACGCGTGTGAATATAACGACGGTTTTCGTTAAAACTAAACATTAATCACCCGATCACTCAGTAAATGTACCCAACATATTTTTAATATGTTTTTAACATTATTATAACTTTATTTCGTCCCGGTATACTTCGTGAACATTTATTTCTAATAAAACCGATACCCGATCGTAACTAAAAACGCAAACTAGTGCAAATTCTTACAAGTATTTCTAAATAACTACCAAGTACCCCTACCCCCCCCCCCCCCCCCCTCCTACCCTTTGAAAACCAGCCCATGAAACACCCTTTAACCTCTTGCATTAACTTACCTTTATTTAACTAATAAACCTCTAAATCATTTCATTTACCAAAAACCTAAAATCATAATCAACTTTTTAGATAAGAAAGATTTTTATCTCATCTCTTTTCCTTCTCTACAAACCCACGACCCAACCCAAATAGCAAGATCAAGTGAAGGTTTTTCATAACTTAAACCTACAATCTTACTCCTTTTATGATTCTAGTTAAGATACAAGCAACAAAAACACAAGAACATCAAGTTTAATCATCCAATAATCACCTCATTTTATCAAGTAAGTTTTCATCTTTATTTTTTTCATGAATCATCCTATTTTTACATGTATTACATAAGAATCATGCTAAAAACCATGTATAAGTAGCTATACTATACTTTATTTTTGCTAAAATGAAACATACAAACCCTAACTTTCTTGTTATGAATCCCCTAGCTCTAATAACTTGGTTAGGAGTCCATGGCACCCTAAGAAGGTGTATGGTAAGATTAGATTAGTCATGTGGTGATTACAAGAGGATTGGTGATGGTAGAAATTGGTTTTTAACCTTGGAAACTTGATTTGGAACTCATTTTAGACATGCTGTCCCATTTTGTAAAAATCTGGAAAATCAGTAAACACCAAGGAAACTTTGGCAAAATTTTTAGAAAATACTTTCAAAAACGAATCCGTAGGCGAAAGAACGGATTAAAAAGAGCTTATAACGAAGAAGTTATGATTTTTGCAAGATTATAGACGAAAAGTATTTTTCAGAAAATGTTTGCTGTTGGACGTTTTTCATTGGACAAAAAGAGACTTTAAACGTAACCCGGAGGAGCCGAGCTTTCCAAAATATATTACTACATACTAAGACGAAACCGTGGATATAAAGAACAAGTAAAACGGACAAGTAACGACAAAGATATACTCATTTGAATATCGGCTAAAACCCTTTTCTAATTGACAGCTTTTATATATTTTGGCGCAAAAACTACGAAGTGCATTTTCAAGCTAAACATAATATCAAGTACCGAGCTTTTAAACTAACGTAGTATTAGTTATTATGAGTATGTTTTCATCATTTCAAGGTTTACAACCCGAGTATTTCAACGCTTACATGGAAACTTACGTTATATATATATAAGTATATATATATTATAACTAGCTATTTATATTTTCTAATAGCAATATTTTCCAAATTCTTGGATTATATATTTTTGACAATACAAGTGTTTTTCCAAAGTGTAGAGTGGTATAGAAACATGAGCATGGTCATTCATAAACATCATTTGGTGATTCTTAACGAGATCATGCATCATTCATTATAGGTTGCGGCAGTTAACCGATCATTATTGTTCACTTCATTTCATTTCAAGTACCATCAGTTGAGGTGAGTTTTCATAGCCCCGTTTTCAATTACTTATTTGATTTCAAATCCCACGGGGGAGAATACATTGCATCAATTACTTTCGTACATGCCCCAGTATTACAAATTCCTTACATTGCTTAAGTTGCCTTACTACCACGACATGACAAGTCCCCTTTATTTCATGGACCGTTAATTACAGTACGAGCGAGAGTGAGTGAATAGATCTATTGAGGGTGACTCCTCCATTCGTGTTTGGGTTGCTCCAACGGAATTACGAATGCATTTCATTTCTAAATTACGAGTGTCTGGTAAACACTCACTTGGGGCACGATTTAGTACGTCTAGCTTCGGGGCCATGAGCTTAAGAGACAATGTAGCATTTTTGACATTTATGTCGGTTTACTTTATACTTGTGGCTTATGTACATACGATTTAATTTACAAACCTATGATTATTCACCAACATTCGTGTTGACCGTTTTCGCAATGTATTTTCAGGTAACTAAGGCATTATCATGGCATGCATGGAGTCATTTTAGTGAGGACCTAGGATGACGCGTCTCACTTTGACACTTTCATACACTTATGTATAATTATCGTTTGACATGTCTAAACTTATTTCTGTAAACCTTTCATGACTTCTGGGGACCTATGTTTTGTAGCACTGGATGCTTTTAAATAAAAATCAAACGATATGTATTTTCCAAACGACACTTTAGGTCGTTCAATATTTCCTTGTTATGGTGCTATGACAGTTACACCCCCAGGCATTCCATTCCGCTGCAAGTCAGGTAAATTGGGGGTGTGACAAAGGTAAAAGGCCACATCCTCCCACTGGTTCTTTTGATGAAGTCAAAGTTGATCCAAACGAACCCATCCAAAACTATCATCTTAATCATGTCTCATACATTGATCAATTTCCTAGCATTCCAAGTCCTTCTCAAGAGTTTCAACAAACTAAGAGAATGTTTAAATGCCTTTCTTTCTCATGGGCAAAAAGAAGAAGTGAAGAGGTGATGGATGTTGTGAGATGATTGCATTTTGTAAGTCTTACTTGATGTTTCAAACAATTATGACACTTTGTTCTTTAAACATGTTATGTCTGTAATATAATGTCCTAATCATGTGGTAGTATTAACTGATGTTATGACGGGTAAAACATGAACATTAGTAGGGGTAGAAATATCTAAGTACGAATTTTACCACCTTTGATAATATATCAAAAGTTGGTCTTTATCTCATTTAATTGCTTATTTGTTCATTATACTTGCTCTCGTTGCTATCATAGACTATAATTTACTTATATTTACTAATAGAAACATAAGTTTCGAAATTCAATAAGTGCGCAAGATTCTACGAGCCCACCATCTAGTTTTTGGTCTAAGACGCCGGATCCCTTCGATATAACTAGCCAGATGCTTTTTGAAAAGGATCCGGTGGATCCAGGCAAACAAAGCTGTGTTTTATACTTTTTTACATCCCTCTTACTTTCCAGACCTTATAGATTGGTTGCTTGATTACATTAAATAAGTAAATATTATTCCCATCATTTGTTCTATGTATTTGACTTGTTTTATATTATTATCTATGAGTATTGATACTTAATCGTTTGCTTTTGTAATTCTCAGTTACAAACAAGTGTTTGGTGAAAGTTAGCTATTTTGGATGTAAAATGGAGCAAAATGGATCAAGTTGGAAAAGTCTGCTAAACTAAAGAAAGATACGCCGTATCATTCTAGACAGATAAGCCGTACGACCATACTTAGACGAATTCGAAGACCATTGCCTGATTTTGAAGAACGCCGCATATATTTATCTCATGCGCCACATATTAAACCTTGGTCAATGAAGAAGATCTGACTTATCTACTCCAGATACATCGTATTACTTTCCTGACATACGACACATCAATCTCAAGACCTTCACCAAAGATTATCCAAGATACTGAAGGACATGCGCCACATAGAGATTCAAGTTACGCCTTATCCGAAGACGGTGTACGAATATTCCAGAATATAATAATCTTGGACCCCACGCTAAGTTATCTAGATACACTGCATCAACTTAGTTGATGCACCGCATCTTACCCTCAGACAGAAACTATAAATACCCCATTCAACAGCCGAATTTCGTGTGCAAAAAAACCCTAAGGAGAAGAATACAGACAAATAGGCAACACAAGACACCAACCAAACGAAGATTTCAGAGCAATAAGAAAGTCCTGCTAGTGTTTTAATTCATTAAGTAGTTTTGTTTTATTATAATAGTACGCTTAATCCATAAGGATTGTTGGGCTTGTCTACGCCATAGGACTCCCCTTTATATTAATTTCCCATCGATTATATGTTTATTTGGTTTTTTTTATATGTGCATTGATAACTTCTGTGTCTAGCTGTGGAATGCTTGGGCTGCCATACCCCTCCCACGATTACTTCACTAGCATTATAAGTTAGTGTAAGCCCTTAAAAAAGATTAAATAATATAGTCATAAGTAATCATTAATAGCTTACTCGCCTATAATTTAGATACCAGCGAGAGAGAATATATTTTAGCACTAATCATATAAAACTAGCAATAAAACAAGTGACTAGCTACTTAATCATTCGTCAGGCCTCTTATCTGTATCTGTTATCTATCTGTGTACGTGTTCGCCATTCGTGTATTCGACTCATTAGTTTTAATTACTGTTTTAATCAACTTAAATCATGCCAGTCTCTCAGGCTGAACCCCCTTGCGTTAGATTAGGTTTTATAACTAATTTAGGAATTAAAATACTAATAGACATTCTAGGTGTTAATGTTCCACTCTTAGTGATCAACACTCTGCTTACCAACTAGCTATATTGATCGGGTACACTGCTCATTAGTGTGTGTTATAGGTTAAGTCGGCTAAATATAAATTTAAAACTTGATAAGAATAATGTAAAGCCCGACTCTAAATTTATATTTTAACATTGAATACGCCGTATAGGTTCTGTCCTATACGCTGTATCGATTTGTACTTGTGAAAATTACTAAACTAAAAATCTGAATAAAACACATCATAATTATATAATACATAAACATTGTACTTAAATTATGATAGCGGAAGCGTAAAACTACGAGTGTGGGTGTTACAACTCTCCCTACTGGAATTGTTCGTGTCCTCACGAACACCCTTGGAAACTATTCTGCTTAATTTATACCTATCTAATAAGTCTACCTATCTAATAATTCTAAATCTTATCTTACGGAAGTCGGTATAAAGGGCAAAATACAGCAGCAACCCAGGAAATTCTGCACTTAAAGTGTTTTTGTAAAAGTGTGTTTAATGATGAAATAGCACGTTAAGCGATCATGTTTAAGTTGTTTAGACTCAATACATGTTAGGTAAATGTGTTAGCAAGTTCTAATAGCATTAGAATGGTTATCATGTGAGTAGGTGCTCGTGGAAAGCTTATGGAAGGCTAAACAAGACTTAGAGGTGAGTAATGGTTCATTAGGTTCATGTTACTAGATTGAACATAATGATGGAACTTGTGCAAGGTTTCGGAGATAGCCGAAAGAAAGCATGAATACTATGCTCACAAGAATCATGATTTGACAAGTTTAGAATGCCCAAGAAACGCACCAAAAGTCAAGTAGCGTGCCTAAGAAGTGTATGATGTAGAACTCCCATAGTAGCATCCTAAGTGGATGACACGTGCTTTTATAGATGACCTGTGCTTGAAAAGCACTTACGTCCTAAGTGGACGACCCAAATCAGAAAAGCTCGTATAATAAATTTAGAAGCCGTTAGAAGAGTACTCGTTGGTTAGGGAGGTTCTTACTCATAGCATGACGACTAAGCATCGTCTAGTCAGAATGCACGTGCTTAGATATCATGTATGATTAAGAATTCAGAATAAGTCTCAGGCTCATGAACAAGTAGTAAGACGACTATTAGTTATACCATTTATAGCATTTAAAATACGTTTATGTTCAGAATTGCAAGTGTTAATTTAGATATAGCTAAAACTATCATGTTTTAGATTCAGATTTAGATATAGACTCAGACCCGTGTACTCACTAAGTCATCAGGACTTACCGTTCTCAGTTTCCATGTTTTACAGGTTAAGTCTTAAGGACGTTGGGACATGTAGATTAAGAAGACGAGTTAGGAGATCGACAATGCTCGTGTATATAGGTGACGAGCATCTCAACCATACTTTGTTATTAAGCTTGTCAACGCCCCAAAACTTTATGATTAAGTGTCAGAATCATATAAGTCATGTTTTGATACTAATGTGTAAATATATATAACATGTATTTGAAAATGGGTCAAAATAGGTGTGTTTGGGTTAACACCTGCACTCGTAGTTTTATGCTTCCGCTATCATAATTTAAGTACCATGTTTATGTATTATATAATTATGATGTGTTTTATTCAGATTTTTAGTTTAGTAATTTTCACAAGTACAAATCGATACGGCGTATAGGACAGAACCTATACGGCGTATTCAATGTTAAATATAAATTTAGAGTCGGGCGTTACAAATAATCTATACCTACAACGATATACACACGCATCATTGCTTATGCCCTATTAGTTTCAATTGAGCTATCCTTAGTCTTAGTAGATCCCATATGTTCCTATGCATGACTTAGGATCGTTATAAGATGTTTATTATTTATCATTTCTCAAATACTCACCATCTTTCTCCTCTGGTGCTTAAACCTTCTTTCTCTTATCTTAATCCACTTGTTTTCATAATAGTTATATTTTTCATAAATTTCTTTTACCCATTTTACCCTTAAAATTCTATAAAATCATTTTTTTATTTTTTATAATTTTTAAGAAATTTTCTATTTTTCTTCCTGAGCACTCTGTGATTCCTATCACCATTGACCACTTCCTAAACCAACTATATTCACCCTTAATCATTTATGAGCTTCCTTTAGCTCTTATCTCTCCATAAGAACCATCATTAGTTATCTCACATCATTAGTTTTAAGTTCTCAAAATTTTCACTATTTAAGACACCTCCTTGCACTCATTAGCTCAAATTATATAGGCTAGAGTTAGTTAACTCTTAACCATTCCTGTTCCTTTCTGTCTCAGTTAGCCGGATCCCTTGGCTAGAGCTAGGCAGATCCCTTTTGAAAAGGATCGGGACAAAAAGAGACAGTTGAAAACTGTTTTAGACATAAAACTCACCTTTATTCATTTTAACAGTCAACATGGCCTTTAATAACTCTCATAGAAGATTGTATCTCTGTAGTTGACCCTTATGCATACAAATGATTACAATTTAAAAGATTTTGGTGGTTTAGGCCTTAATTTTTTCACAACTTAAGCCACTTGTGTTTGTACTTTTAACCCATACCTCAACTTCACATTTCTCAGCAGCAAACTCACATTCTAAACACCTTTCACAATGACTAAGGTACCAAGTGCTCATTCCTCAACTAAAAGCCCTCACAGAAAAATTGCCCGCATTGTGTATGAAATCTCATCAACCGAATCTTCACCCGTTGAGAAACCCTCACCTAACTACATATAAACTCCACCTTTCATTGAACCAACACTACCACAACTGGCTCCCAATAAGCCAATACCATCGCATACACCTCAAAATACTCTCATCTCTTCACAACCAACACGAGTTTCACCTATTGAACCTCGACAACTATCCTTTGCCACACCTCATACTTCTCTACATCCATTCACGATTTTTTTTTGGAGGACTTGCCTCATAGACCTTCTAATCCACAACCATTGCCTACATTCTCGTCTATTGAAAGAATACAACCACCTTTACCTAACATAGGTGTTGACATCAATGTGTCACCACCAATAACACACATGTATCCTTCTCCTCCATCCTCTTTTGGCCTATTTTGGGTAATGACTAGACATCAAACACCACAACCAGACAACATGAATGTTGACACACCTCTACCTCTTCTACCTACACACATATCTCCACCAACATCCGTGGTACACCCATAACCTTCTCACTTAGGTCCATGTACTTCCAACATACCTCCAACACCACAACAACCAACTCATGAAGACACTTGCTACCATTGCCAACAAACTCAAACCACAGTTCATGAACTTTGTGATGAAGTATGTTTCATGTTCTATCACCTCATTGAACGCTTAGATGGTATCAACAAACCAAATCACCCTTAGGATCATTAGAAAGAAGTGTAAGCACAAGTAGTCATCCTTATTTTCTCCTCTCTAAGCTTAGGTCTTTCTCATTAGGATTTCTTAAAATCTAAAAACCATGTTCTTAGTTTTTAGAATGGTCTTTGTTGTACCATTCTTGATGTTTTATTACATGAACTTATTTGATTATGCTACGTGTTTTTCTTAGCATAGTATAAAAAAATTACTAGATATTTGATAAATAAAGTTTGTTATATAAACAAAAAAATCGTATATAGCTAAAAGTACAGGATAATTATCGTTAATCGCCACATAATTTCAAGGTATGTTTTATAACATTTTTTTTTCATTCTTATTAAACGACATGCCATGAGTAACAAAACGACGTGCTCTTTGTTTTCCTCCTTAATTCTTATCAAACGACAACCTCACTTTCAAACAACACTTTCCATAACAAACGAGGTCATTTTATTTAATTTTTCATCTAAACAACATCGTCCGCACGCCTAATGTATATTAAAACAATGATATAAGTATTTGATTTCTAAATTAAAAATTATTTGTAACATCCTCCGTAGATCCTTGCCGAATATCTCTTCCAATTTGAAGCCCCTACATTTCTCTTAACACAAAACACACACCAACACCAACACCAACACGAGACCATAAATCAATCAGGTATGCATTTCCGATCATTTTTTTTTTTTAAATTTATTTAACTCATTTAATCTTATTTACTTACACTTTATTTAAACATATCATTTACAAATCATAATTTAATTCCCTAAAAAAGAAATTAGGTTTCCAACTTATCATAATTATTATCTGTTAAATTATATAGGTGAACATCTTAGGGCTGTGTAAATAATACAATGAGTGTGGTTGGGTTCGATATCGGGAACGAAAACTGCGTTATTGCCGCGGCCAGAAACCGTGGAATAGACGTGCTTCTAAACGATGAATCCAATCGCGAGACGCCTTCTGTTGTGTCTTTCGGTGAAAAACAGCGTTTTTTAGGTTCCGCAGGTGCCGCGTCCGCTACTATGAACCCTAGATCTACTATTTCGCAAGTTAAGAGGCTCATTGGGGTTCAGTATAGGAGTCCGGCTGTACAGGATGATCTTAAGTTGTTGCCGTTTGAGACGAGTGAGGGTTTGGATGGCGGTGTGTTGATTTGTTTGAGGTATTTGGATAAGCAGTGTACGTTTACGCCTGTTCAGATAATGGGGATGTTGTTTGCACATCTGAAGTGTATGGCGGAGAAGAATTTGGATGGAGCTGTTACGGATTGTGTGATTGGGATTCCGTCGTATTTTACGGATTTGCAGAGACGTGCGTATCTTGATGCTGCTCATATTGCAGGGTTGAGGCCTTTGAGATTGATGCATGATTGTACTGCGATTGCATTAGGTTATGGTATTTACAAGACGGATTTTGCGGATTCTGGACCCACTAATGTCGTGTTTGTTGATATTGGACATTGTGATACTCAAATTACTGTTGCGGCTTTTGAACATGGGCGTATGAAAATATTGTCGCATGCTTTTGATAATCATTTGGGTGGTCGAGATTTTGATGAAATTTTGTTTAAATATTTTGCCGAGAAATTTAGGGAACAATATAATATTGATGTTTATACCAACACTCGTGCTTGTATAAGGCTAAGGGCGTCGTGTGAGAAGTTGAAGAAGGTTTTAAGTGCGAATGCAGAAGCGCCGCTAAATATTGAATGTTTAATGGACGAGAAAGATGTGAAGGGGTTCATAAAACGAGATGATTTCGAGAAATTGTGTTCTGATTTGTTGAAACGAATTAGTGTACCTTGTGTTAATGCGGTAAATGAGGCTGGCATTGGGGTTGATCAAATATATGCTATTGAGCTTGTTGGTTCTGGGTCCCGCATACCGGCTATTATGAGAGAATTAACTTCTATCTTTGGAAGGGAACCGAGAAGGACACTTAATGCGAGTGAGTGTGTTGCGAGAGGATGTGCACTTCATTGTGCAATGCTTAGCCCGACTTACCGTGTTAGAGACTATGAGGTTTGTCTATAATACTGTCTTTTTCTTATTCAAATATTCCACGCATCTTCAATGTTAACTTTTATGAGTATTTGACTATTTGTGTCACTCTTTTTTTTGTACATTAAATTGTTATTGTTGTGAAAGTTGTAAAGGAACTATGCTACACTTAGCATGAATGTGCGGTTTTTGTTACATTATAATAAATTAAGTGCAAGATATAACAATCATGCTAACAAAGTTTGTCGAAGGTCGCCAGTTTGTGTTGTTTCCAGGAATCATTTATCTCAATAGAGAGACAGCTGAGTAGATTGTTTGAAAAGTCAGTAACTTAGTTACGGTAGTCATCAAACAACAGCTAAACTATATAAAGAGACACCAATTTATTTTTGAGCTTTAGGTACTATGTATTAGTTAATTTCTTATATATTATACTTACACTCGAAATGAAAATTTGCCCCATTGGATATGGATATTCTAGTGCTAAAACCTTTGAATTCTTCACCAGGTTATATCCAGACACAACTATGCTACAGGATTACTTTTCATTTTATAATTCTATCTTTGCTTTCTATCATGTCATTTAATATATTGTTGACAATTGAACAATATCACTTGTTGGTTTTGGATCCTGCTTGATCATATTAATCTTCATTTCTGTTTAAAAGATGGGTAGTAATTCGTGTAGTATGGTGATTAGTCAAACCCAAAATGACTTGAGTGCCATTTAGTAATCCCGTTAAGAAAAATATTTAATCTAGGGGAGGGGGTCATCCCCTTTGAAGTTGGTGTACCCTCAAGTTATAAGTTAGACTTACTATGTAGAACTTATGCCTAATGAGAGCTGTCAAATTCTTTTTGTATGTACATATGCTTATATAAAAGGTCAGTACGTTAAGAATATCATAAAAGCTTGCTTATTCAATTGGTCTAGGCATCTTTACAATGAGATCAATCTTCAGTAAAAAGAGACTGCTATTTTAAGATTTAGGTGGCATGAGAAACTGCTATTTTAGCATATATCGAAATGTTAAAATACCTCATTTATATTATGATACTACAAATAATTTGAAAATGTTATCTTTTATAAAGGAAGAAGCTCACTATTCTTCCCGTTTTCATCTATTTACATGGACTGAATGAAGTGAGAATTCATTTTCCAGGCATTAATTATGCTCTAGAAATTGGTTCCACAATTTGAATCTCTTACAAGGGACAAGTCTACCTACTATTTCCTTTGAAAGTATTTTTTGATCATCAGTTTCTAATGTATGTGTCATATTAGCATTTGCAATTTTTTTTGTAAGATATGGATTGTGCGCTTAACTATCTGTAGTATTGAGCTTATATTTAGGTTATAGACCTTGTTTTCCGATTTTTGGTAATTCTCTAGATATGTTAATATGCATGAAATTTCTTAAACGTAGACATTTGCTGTTACTGTGGATTCAGGTTGCATTTTTTTTTTCTTGTTGCAGGTTCAAGATTCGTATCCTTTTGCCATCGGACTTCAATCAGAAGAAGGTAACACCATCTCACTGCCCAATGGTGCGTTGTATCAAAAAGGGCATCCATTTCCAAGCTTTAAGATGCTTACATTGCATAGAAGTCATACATTTCATTTGGATGTCATATATGCCAACGAAAATGAGTTGCCTGCTGGAGTATCACCTAATGTCAGTCGTTTCACTGTAAGAACCACTACTCAGCTACTAGTTTCATCTGTTCAGTATTTTTGAACTTTCAACTATTTCGAATTTAGTTTAGGTTTTTATATAGAGGTGCCAATATCAACCTGGCTAGTAATAGATGCACCGAGTAATGTTTTTCTCTATCAAATTAAACTGGCACTAAAACTTTTAGCTTAATAGGAAACGTAAATTGGGCCGAAGTTGCGTAATGTATAAATTCTCCCAAATCTTGTTAAAAAAAACTTGTTTTGGAGTCCTGTGCCCACAAAGGATTTTGACAGAAGTTAAATTTAATGAATATTTGTATTTATATATGTTATAATCTCATGCATACACGGGGTTTTAGTATAAGAATTAATTTAGTTTCATAACAATATTATAAACAGTGTTCCATTAAAACACTGATGTTTAACGACAATAAAATAACTTTTGTAACTCATTTAGCATCTTTAAACACCAAAATAAACATTATTTTAATTTAATAATATTTATGCAGATTGGTCCTTTCTCAAGTTCACACAACGTGAAGGTCAAAGTTAAATTTCACCTAAATCTTCATGGCATTGTATTGATAGAATCTGCTTCGGTAAGTATATGATTCAATTTGCTTGAATAACTAACATCAATTTAATCGTGTTGCTGGGACAGCATTCGAAGAGCATTTATGATATCTATACCATCCTTTGTGTTTCTTATTTCAGCTTATAGAAGAAGATTACTCAAGTAACAATGCTCATTCGCCTTCTGAACAGATGGCGGCTGACATTCATATGTCGAATGGTGCTTCTGAGTATAGCCCATCCACAACACATTCTGTAAGTAATATCATCTGGAGTTTAATGTTATGCATTCTCATCGAGTTTTTACGCTACTTGATGCGGGATCCTTGACGAAATCTTCATTTGATTTTTTATGTTATCATGCGCATATAATTGTGTTCTATGGGGCTACCCATATGGGCGGGCCTGGCAACAGATTCCGGCCAAAATAGGTCATGATTTGTTACTGGTCAAAATGGGTTTGGTGGGTTATGTTGACCCCAAATGCTTTTTGATATTAATTAATTAATTATTTTTTCCTAATTAGCTAGTGTATACGATTAAGAAATTTATTACAACAACAACAAATTGTTATAATCAAATATCTTAGTAGGCTTAGTGCATTAAACTTACACTTTGGGGGACTTTCAACCTGTTAGACCTGGTTTTTAATCTGCGAACTTTTCAATTCCAACAGTTTGACCCATTAGAAATAAAACATAACCCTATACAAGTCATTTAGGCCATGTTTAGTTGCAGAAAAAAGCTTCATTTTCCAGAAAATTTTTCTAAGAAAATTAGAAAAACAGAAAACATGTTAAAATCCACATATGTCTAAAAATGTTTCCCAAAAAATAGAGAATCAACTTTACTAAGTTAAAACATGATTTCAGAAAAGTAAAATATGTATTTTCTATCTTCTTCCTCTCCACTTTCCCAAATAACCCCACTTTTCTATAAGAAAAATCGAATGTCATTTAAATGTGTTATCTAAATTTTCAACACTTCTCTAGTAAAAAAGAACACATCCAAAAAAAAAAAAAAAAAAAAAAAAAAAAAAAAAAATTAATGAAACACAACCTTAACCTTTTTATAAGTAAATTGTTTGAAGTTGTCACCTCTAATATGTAACAACTGTGGTAGTAATTAAACAATGCTATTTCACTTAGCAGGCTGATGAAACAAGAAAAGGTAAGGCCCGAAGGCAGAATGTTACTGTTTCTCAGGATGTCTATGGGGGAACCACAAAAGATGAACTCCTTCAAGCTCTGGAAAGGGAGAGGGAATTAGCAGATCAAGACATAAAAGTGGAGCAAACTAAAGAAAAGAAGAACACCCTTGAATCTTTCGTTTATGACACACGCAATAAGGTATGTAACCGATTAGAACAAGTAGTTTTGTAATTAATTGATGTCATGTAATTTAAATTTATTTCCATTACACTTAGAAGAAGGGTGAAGCCAGAAAATATCCGACTGTGGGCAAACTAGGGGGTGTTTATATTGGATTGGAAATCAGGTTTCTCGGGTTCAAAATGTATAGGTTGAAGGAAACTCAATCTGAATCTGAATTACAATTCAATTTGGTTTCGATTTCGACTGAAATCTGAAGGCGAAGTTTTTAATTTCTAGATTATGGGGAAGAAGGAAAAACACTTGTCACCAATAAGCAAGAATAAGTTGTAACTATTCTTTTATAGTGGTAGAGTTGACACGTTTGAATTATGTTTAGTATGGATTTCAACTAGAATATGAATCAAGAATCAGTTAATTTCCATTTCAACCAGGAAACACGAATCTATATTTTAAGTGCTTTAGCGATCGTTTTGTTAGAGTAAAAATTTCTAGATTTCTATCTCTAATTTTGTAGGAATTAGGAGGGGAATTTTTTACTTCCACTAAAGGTTATATCTTTGAAAATGCCTTAAGCTGAGTTTGTATTTTCCTATTCTGAAGAAGAGGGGGGGGGGGGGGGGGGGGGGGGGGGTTGGGTTACAAAGAAACCAGGAAAAAAATCAAAATTGTGCGTGTGTGTGTGTGTTTTTTTTTGGAAATACAAATTCCCACTTTGTGGTGATTTTTGGAAGAAAACCAATTTAAACCGATTTCCTTTTTCGTTGCTTTCTACAAAAAATTGTGGAAAACAAGGGTGATTTCCCTCTAATTTCTGCAACTAAACGCACTCTTAGATTCTGAAGAAGAGGGGGGGGGGGGGGGGGGGGGGGTTGGGTTACAAAGAAACCAGGAAAAAAATCAAAATTGTGCGTGTGTGTGTGTGTTTTTTTTTGGAAATACAAATTCCCACTTTGTGGTGATTTTTGGAAGAAAACCAATTTAAACCGATTTCCTTTTTCGTTGCTTTCTACAAAAAATTGTGGAAAACAAGGGTGATTTCCCTCTAATTTCTGCAACTAAACGCACTCTTAGATTCTGATGAAAAGGGGAAAAGATGTCACTAGATAATGTGAGTATAGAGTTAAGAGTTTTCTTTATAGTGGCAAATTTGTTTAGACACTCAAATCTTGGGAATAAGGAAAACAGAGTTTGATCTCTGACTTATTTGGGGCTCTGTTTGTCTCAGAGGGGTCAAATAAAATGTTTAGCTAATAAGGGAACATTACAAACATGTTGGAAGTCTCCCAAAGTCCTCTTTTTTTTTTTTTTTTTGAATAATTCTAACGCATTTGTCATTTATAAGAAATTGGACAACAAAAGTGGTAGCAGTAAACCCAGTCTGTCCCTACTGTTTCGAGGTATACTGAAAATGGCCTCTTCGGACTATCTTGCCACCTCTGATGGTGTCTATGTCAGTTCTTGCAGTTATTAGTGGCTTTTCACTTTTTATAGCTGCATACGAATTGAACTTAATTTCTGTTATTTAGCTTCTAAGTTCGTACCGGAGCTTTGCCACAGACGAAGAGAGGGAGGGGATATCGCGAAATCTTCAACAAACTGAGGACTGGTTATATGAAGATGGTGATGACGAATCTGAACAAGCCTATACTGGAAGGTTGGAGGATCTTAGAAAGGTATATGAAATGTCTAATTTTGAACTCTACCTTGTTATGCAGTAGTAGTAGTGTGTACATATCTGATTCTTTTTTTTCTTTGTCATTGTAGTTGGTAGATCCTATTGAAAGTAGATACAAGGAGGAAGATGCTAGAGCACAAGCTACCAAAAATCTTTCAAATTGTATTAAACAATATTATATGGCTGCAAGTACACTACCTACTACCGAGAAAGAGGCGGTATGATTCTAGGTTTTAAGCTGTTATAATTTACGAAATCAATCATCACTTTCTTGTATTTCATATGATAAATGGGGTTCGAGTAGAACTTGTAAGGGGACTGACAACCCTACAAGTATGGGTGAAAAAATAGGCGGACGGGCTGTATATTGATGAAAATTGGTAAGTTGGGTCTTGGGTTGACTCACAAACACTCTTCTGTCAGTTCTTAATAAATTTATCACATAAATAGAGCGGTAATTGTGATTACATGAATAATATTGCCACAAAAATAATCTTGTTATTTAATGTAATTTTGGAGTTTGTATGCTATAAATTTACAGTTTGGGTTACTTTTGATATGTTATCCAATTGACCTGCTAGAGATAAAACGCAACCTGAATTAACTGACTTATAAGTGAACGAGTCAAATCACTTCCTTTAATCAGCAGTCACAGAATTTTTGAATTACTGTACCATGCTTTGCATTGCATTCCAGCAAGAAAGTGCCAGATGAATTTGCTTTTTGTCGAAATGAGCAGTTTTGGATAATCTGTGGAAAAAGCAAAAGCAAGAAAACAGTCATTGTACTTGGCACTTTCTTTTTGTCAAACATATAATGCCTTGTAATGGTCACTACTAGGGTGAAGATGCTATCCTTCATTGGGACTTTGCTGAGGAGAATGTTTAGTTATTTGGGACATCTAACATGAGATTTTATGCATTTATTTCTAAATAAATGGTGTGTATCATTTGGAACTGTGTGGTAGATATCTTTGTTTTGTAAGAATATTAATTTATGATTATGATGTCAGCCACTCATAGGTGAGTAACTTTTTAATCATTTGGGCAGGTTTACAGTGAATGCAGCAAAGCTGAGCAATGGTTGCATGAGAAATCCCATTTGCAGGATTCAATGCCCAAACATTCTGATCCTATACTCTCGTCAAGTGAAATAAATAAAAGAGCTGAGGTTCTTGAAAGGTAAGTTATTAACCAATAAGCTGATTGAAATAATATAAAATGTGTAATAATCTTTGATACACCAAGTTGTTCCTACAATAAATACGTAGTAATCAAGTTTCTCTGTTGTTCTATCTAGGCCACTCAAATATTTTTATTGGGTTAACCTCTCAAGTTTCAATATTTAATTTAGTGAACAAAGTTTTTTGACTAAGGTACGAGTGATGTAGGTGGAACTCATGCGAAACTTTGTATCTAATTAGTGGCATCTCTCATTCTCTCATAAAAGTTAAAAGTCTGAACAACATAGTTTCCGGGTAAAATTTACTCGACTCGACCCTCACATAAATTACGCATTTTGACCCGAATCCGTTTTGACATATAACTAACCTTTCTGGCCCACCCGTGTAGTCACCTGACTCACTTCTACTTTAAACATTAGATTAGTTGCATAAACTGATTAAGTTATCAAGTATTAATCTACTTGCCTTACTGTAGTCAAACAATGACCCTAGTAATTGCTGGTTTGAGGTTGAAGCTAGGTGAACTTTGGTTATGCTTGAGATTAGTTATCAGGTAAACTAAATGGGTTTCTTAAAATCTCATATCAGTCCAAAAAAAACGATCCCTAATTTGATTTGTTATGCTCAGTGCAAATATAGGCATGATGGGCAGGTTCGCTTGGCTCACAGAACTTGTATGCTTTTTCAAATCTTGATAAATAAATAGTGTGTCAATTAGGATTATAAAATTAACAGTATCACAATAGTAATCAAAATTTTGGATGACTTTTGCTTATTTGACTCATTAGAAACGATCCCCTTGTAACTAAAGACCAATTTTTGGTAAAAGTCAACCCAAATCGACTTATTCGTAAATAAATGGGTCAGATATATGACATCTAGAAATTTAAGTTTCTGTACTTGATTTGTTATGTCATGGTTTTAATGTCATTATGAGCATTATAAAAGGGTAGTCTAGTACTTTAGTTATTAAGTCATTTAAGAAGTGCTGCACATGTGCATAGTGCTACAACTGTGTGAAGTGCATCACCAGAATTTCCTTACCCAATACTTGTATTGTTAACCCTATAACTCCTTACTTTCGTAGCCATTCTTTGCTTATTGTTTTAGAAAAGAGTACTCTAGTTATGTTCGCTTATATTGCTACTTACATCGTGATCCTGCTGACTTCAGAATGTTCAAGCACATTACGAAAATCAAGTATTCGACATCAAATCACGAGGAGAACCATAGGGACAAACCCGATGACATGTATATAGATTGATGATGATATTCATCCTATGGATTTTCATGCATCTAAGGAAACAAGCAATTTGAAGCCTGTTTGTCTATCAAGATTGAAGATTCAGAGGTAAGAACTAAATTTTGTTTGCTGAACTCACCATTTTGACTGGAAACTTGATAGTTGACAATTTGATGTCTCCAATATTATATACTTATATGTATCCCTTTTGATTTGTTGTGCTATATGAAGGGGGTTTTAGGCTGTATACTTGAATTCTGGATTAAAAAATGTGAAATGTTTCTAGCCGTGTTTGTCATTTTATGTTTTTCATTTCATAGGTTCTATGTGCTGCCAGAGGAATGGAGAACCGAACAACCTGAGAAAATTATTGTGTTAGCATGTCTAGTGGTTTTTTTTTGAAAATGGCCTTCAATTCTCAGTGATGCATAAACAACCTATTATGAATGACATGCGACTTTTAGGGTGGCCTTTCTGACCTATCCACTTATGAATAAGAGAATTTGGTTTATGTTTTATTTCAAACGGTTCAAATGCATAATTTTGTTAGAAAGGTGTCAAACAAAATGGGTTGAGACTTGAGGCTAAAATGCATATATAACCTCCTAGCTAAAAGGTGTTATTCAAAATTGGTTGAAAGTAGTCATCTTTAATGGACACTAGTAGAGTGTTCGTTCAAAGTGGTGATGTTATTGAGAGATGACGTGGTGGTTGAGTTACGTGTTTTATGAGATAGTGGCATAATAAGGTATCCAATTGCTCAATTTCATTAGTGATTGATTTAACAAAAACTCAAAGATCCATTAAAGTTAACCAGTTATATAATCTGATAATACATAAATGATGAGAATATACTGATATGAATTGCAGTAGACTTGGGAGTACATTTCACGCATCCTCTATACAATAGAGGTTTAATTACTAAAATGGACAATTCCACAAGTTGGACGCTATTTTGTGAATACGGTTATAAAAGGTTACTACTCTTTCACTATCTTATTCATTAGAACATCAATATTTAAATTATGGTTGTCTTAGCATTACTTTCAACTTTTTCTCAACGATAGCATTGGGCGTAGTCGCTTGGCCTGGTATTGTGAGCTCAACAAAGAATGCTCTATGGTTATGCCAAGTACATTGTAAATGAGATGGATCGCAGATCTCATGAACTTACACCTCCAAGTCCCAAATCAAAATGTCTTGCTAAGTACTATTCATTTAAATAGTTTTCTATCTTATATCATTTAACTATTTCACTAACCTTGTTTGCGCAGTCAATGAAAAACAAAACAAAAAATTAGAAAATTTGGATGTACAAAATGAACCCCAAAAATTGAATCGGTGATTCGGTGTTACTAAAGTTTTGATTTCTGGGGATAAATAAATGTAAACATTATTTTAGCATCCATAATTTTTATTTATTTATGTTTTGTTCTCAGTTAAATACATTAGTTATCTGATCTTCCTATTATTTACACCAGTTGATCATATTAAATGCACCAAATTCCTGTTGTGTTTTAAAAGACCGTTGTCACATTAGCAATATTACACATAATAGGAAGATTATGCAGTTTGTGTTTCTAAAAGGAATTAATAATTACTACGTTGATACACGCCAAAAGATTGTAACAAGTTAGATAAATTTCAAATTATCTATCACTACTTTTTATTTTGTCGCAGTGGAAACTGGGAAGAATATGTATCTGTCCATGATGAAAATGGATTTCACTTGTAATCATTCGAAGTATAGGATTATCATGTTGTATAGTTTTGTTATTATCAGTAGGGTGATTGTGGAGTTCATTACTTCAATACTTTTGAGTTATTTAGATTTAGTGCTGACAAATAGATACTGAGTTGCAATAGTGCATAATCGAAACCACATATAACTCAAGAAACTCAAGTTTCTAAGCCTCAAATCAAGATGTCGATTATGGTCAAGTGAAACATTAAGGGTGCGTTTAGTTGGGGGAAAACACTCTTTTTTTTCACAAAATGTTTTGTGGAAAACAAGCAAAACAGATATCACGTTCAAATAAGCGTTTTCCAACAAAATATTTTGCAAAACACAAAATCCCTTATTTCCTAGCCTAACAAGGAAAATTACAAAGCAAATTTTAGTTGTTTTTCTTGTTTTCTTTTGTAACCACAACCCCCCCTCCCTTTATTCAAAATAGAAAATAGAAACATCAACTAAACGCACCCTAAGGGTCCGTTTGGTATGCGGGTGTGAGGGTTTGGTTTGAAAGAAAGTTAAAATCATTTGTTTGGTAAACTCTCTTTTGACTCACGCGCTACTTTGAATACTAAATTTTATTTCCCTTCACGTTGGTGGGTTTCACATAAAAAGAGCAGAAAAAAAATGTTTGTTGACTTCTAAACAATTAACAGCCACATGATTCAAATGATTCTTTGTTTCTTTTGTATATATTTTTTTTAAAGATAATATAACACATGTTAATTAAATAATAAAATATATATATTTTAAAATAATAATTAGTTTTCTCTTTTCCTCTTTTCTTTCAAACTAATCCCAAATTCAAATACCAATCCAATCCCACTTACAAACCAAACGGACCCTAATTGTTTTTTAGGTGAAAGGTTAATTTAAGTTGTTGAGTTGTATGCTTTGAGTTAAGCTGCACAAGAAATAGTGTTTCAAGTCAAGAATGTTGATTTTCAAGCATTACTAGTTTCATCTTCAATGTTTAGTAAGTAAGTCGTGAAAAATAGGCTGATAGTAATAAGACCACACCAAGACCAAACCCAACACTGGCACATCAGCGACATCTCAACTTTCTTTCTCCTAGATCAAATCAAGACCAAACACTCGTAGTAAAAAGACCGCACTCACAACCAAAAATATACTCCACAAAATAAAATATATACAAAATATACACACACAAACCAAACCATTTCAACCATAAGTTTAGTCTTAGACTGAATGGCAAAGGACGGATAGTACCACCAAACGGGCCCACATCACCAATTCACTCCTTGCCTCTCACCACAACTCATGCTCTAAGCACAAAAAAAAAAAAAAAAAAAAAAAAAAAAAAAAAAAAAAAAATTCGGTGAACACTTCACCAAATGGAAAAGCAAATAACTTGGGCCATATGTGTACTTTTTTTTTAATTATTTTGTGTGTGAGTGTGTGTGGGGTATTTAGTGGGGTATATTTTTATAAAGTGGGTATTTAATTAAAGGTGAAGTTAAAGGCGATGATGGTTTCCCTTGCCCTCCAAAAGGTGACGAGCGGTGAAGGGAAGTGAGGGGAGAGAGAAAACTGACGTGACGCTGATGTGTATGGTGAAGGAGTGGTGACCTTGCCTTTTAGTATTATGGAGTGGTTGAATGGGTTTTTGAATCTTTTGCAAAAATATAATAAGAACATATTAAGAAGATAGGTTAATCATGGCAGTCAGTTCATTAAAGTAGTTTGGTCTTCAGCTCTATGACAAAATTGTCACAACCCGCTATTTCCCAGGTCAATACTATTTTCTAAACTCGAATTTAAACTCTTGACTTTTAATTTGAAACATTTTACGTGAACCCTTTTACTTGAATCGACGCGAATTTCTAACTAAATTCTAAGGACACTAGGACTTAGGCTAATTTTAGTCCACAACGCTCCAGTACCTTGCTCCTTCCCCAGTTCACCATTTTATTCTATAAAACGAATTTCTATTCTTTAAGTACTTACGGTTTTTAAATTCAACAATCGTTAATTTTTATTCAAAAATGTAACACTCGACATACCCGAATTTCTCAACAATTATTTTCAGAGTATTTTTATACTTCCAAAATTTTTACAAAAGTCCCAAAAATATTTTCCGACGTCTAAGTTAAATTCTTTACAACTTACGTTTAATTACGTATAACTTTCGTTAACTACTAAACTAATACCCTATACATATTTTTACTACCCAATACTCTCACAAAATATTTTTTTTTATAAAATTTTACACAATCTTGTATATTTTTTAGCAATGACGTCTCTTTTTCTTTTATAACTGTCACATGTTTTAAATTTTTGACCAAGAATTCAACAAAGGGGACAAGGACCAAAATAGTGTGTGCTTGACTAGCCAATTTGTCTTCCATTCTTTTCGGCTAACAATACAAACGCCACCCTATATGTTTCCTATTAACTTAGATAGAAGACCAAGACCAAGTGAAGAATTACCTTTGACCATTTGACCACTTCTTGTATAAATAAGTAGCCTAAGGTTTAACATAACACACAAACTTTACTAAAAAAAAAAATACTACCACTTACTCCCTCACTTATACCATACGACCACAAGAAGAAAGGAAACAAGAAAAGTTACAATTGCTAGTCCAATTGGTTATTTGAGGTTACGATTAAGCTACAAGGGTTTAAGAAATTTCGTTTTGGGTTAAACTTGTGTTTTCATCTCCTTATCATCCTAATCACATCAAGTAAGTCATTACACCATTTACTTAGCAGTTACTAGTACTTAATACCAAGTTTACATACACTTTGATTATCACCCTAAGTACATGTTTGTAATGTTTTTATAAATATGATGAACTTGCAACTAATAACTAGGTTCTAAACCTATTTTCATGAGCACATTAGTTAATCCTTAATATTGACAAATCGGTGGAAGAGCTAGGATTAGTTTGGAAGTTGTTGTAAGTGGTTTTGAATGATTTGAAAACTAGAAAATGCACTTTGTAACATTTTTAAGAGAAACTGTCCCATTTTGTTGAATCTGAAGAAAATCAGTAGGTTGGGAGTAAGATTAGACTAGAAATATAGAAAATAGACTTAATAACGAAAACATAGCCGCTTGAACGAGTTAAAACGGACTTATAACGAAAAAGATATGCTATTTTCAAGATTGACGACGAAAACTATATTTTCTGAAATAATGAATCTGTCCCGATTTTTCTAGCTAGGAAAACTGAGATTTAATGACATCTAGGCTAGCCGAGACCTTGAAAAACCTAAAGTATACTTTAATACCTTCGCGGGAATATATAGAACTTGAAAAACGGAACTACGACGCAAAAGTTATGGCCTAAGAAAGTTGCGACGAAACACTAAAATGTTGACAGCTTTTGTGCTATATTTAAAAGCTGATGGAAAATATTAAAATGAGTTTTTGGACACTTTAGAGTGTAGTTTGGCTAAAATGACGTAAATAAAAATGGTAGAGCATTACGTATACTTATTAGGTACGTTAGAGATTTTCAAAATATATATTTACAAGACGACTAATATTTGGTCGTGGGATTTACAAGCTACGTTTTCTAAAATAGTGGATGACTTAAATACGAGATTACTTTGATTACCTACGTTTTTGACAATAAAAAATTTCAACAACATGTACAAGTGATAATATAGTGTATGACTTGCATGCTTGACCTTGTTTTCGAACCTAAGACATATATACTATTTAGGTTGCGATTAGAGTACCCGGACCTTATTTCTAACTACTACTTTGTCTATCGGATATTACTTTTGCTAAGGTGAGTTTTCATAGCCCCGTTTTCAATTACTTATTTGATTTCAAATCCCACGGGGGAGAATGCATTGCACCAATTATTTTTGTACATGCCCAAGTATTACAAATTCCATACATTGCTTAAGTTGCCTTACTACCAAGTTAAGTCCCCTTATATATCATGGACCGTTAATTATATTGCCAAGCGAGAGTGAGTGAATAGATCTATTGAGGGTGACGCCTCCATTCGTGTTTGGGTTGCTCCAACGGGACGAATGCATTTCATGTCTTAACAATTTGAGTGTCTGGTAAACACTCTGGTGGGGCCATTACAAAGTCTAGCTTCGGGGTCATGAGCTTAAGAGTCAATGTTACATTTTTGACATTTTTGTCGGTTTACTTTATACTTGTGGCTTATGTACATACGATTTATCTTACAAACCTATGATTATTCACCAACTTTATGTTGACCGTTTTCGCAATGTATTTCTCAGGTAACTAAGGCATATTCTCATGGCATGCATGGAGTCATTTTGTGTATCAAGGATGACGCGTTTCATTTTTGGATTTCATGCACTTATGAACTATCGTTTGATTGTACTAAACTTATTTACTTAAACTTTTCAACTCTTTTGGGACCTATGTTTTATAACTCTGAATATTTTGAATGAATCAAACGATGTATTTTCAAAACGACATTTTAGGTCGTTCAATATATCCTTGTTGTGATGCTATGACCGTTACACCCTCAGGCATTTCATTCCGCTGCAAGTCAGGTAAAATTGAGGGTGTGACAAAAATGCTACTACCTCCGTCCTATATTAAATGTCTACTTTTATAATTAAAAGTTTTAGGAGATTCCACTAACTAAACTATCCACCAATCAAATATTACTTTTACCCACTAAACTTTCATCTTATTGGTTGAAAGGTACAAGTGGACACTTAATTTAGGACATCCAAAGATTTTATTATAGACACTTAATATGAGACGGAGGGAGTATAAGTCAAGTTTGTTTGTGCTTGAGAAAACGACACTTGAGGTTGAGGTTGCAATATTGACGCTCTAAAATGGGTAAATATTAAGATTTCTAAATGTCTACATTGATCGAATCAAACAAAAAAGACAAACATTTCGTAAGGTTTATATATATATATATATATATATATATATATATATATATATATATATATATATATATGGGACGGAGGGAGTATAAGTCAAGTTTGTTTGTGCTTGAGAAAACGACACTTGAGGTTGAGGTTGCAATATTGACGCTCTAAAATGGGTAAATATTAAGATTTCTAAATGTCTACATTGATCGAATCAAACAAAAAAGACAAACATTTCGTAAGGTTTATATATATATATACGGGACGGAGGGAGTATAAGTCAAGTTTGTTTGTGCTTGAGAAAACGACACTTGAGGTTGAGGTTGCAATATTGACGCTCTAAAATGGGTAAATATTAAGATTTCTAAATGTCTACATTGATCGAATCAAACAAAAAAGACAAACATTTCGTAAGGTATATATATATATATATATATATATATATATATATATATATATATATATATATATATATATATATATATATATATATATATATATAGGGGTGCGTTATATGCAGTACCAATATTAGATGCAGTACTTTACAGTACCATTTTAGATCAATCTAGACCTTTGGATCATTTCATCAATGGTTAATAATCTATGATGGCATTTATGTAAATAATTAAAAATTACTTTTGGCTGGAAATCTGTAAGTAAGGGTACAATTGGTATTCAACAAATCAAAAACTCACGATAACTATCACTAACTGACTACATCAAAACTAATTTTCCTGTTATATCTCGTTATTCCATAATTTTACCCTAATAACAAACCCTATTCTCCAATGGCGTTCATAAACCCCCAAAAAAATTACGGTTCATAACATTACTGCAATTAAACCAAAATTAGGTCTAATTCGATCAATATGCTTGAAGAAATATGCAAGGTACGTCATTTTAATTGTGATTATTCATCTAATTGTAAAGTCAATTTTAATTACTAGAACTTGGAACACAAATGCATTGTTGAGTTTAGATGCTGAATTTATTCAATCGATTAAGGGTAATGCATGTGTGTTCAATCGATGTAAGAAGAATAAATATATTACGATTCATAGTTTTGTTAACTGTTTGGGTATTGGGGTACATTTAATCTCTTGCATATGTGTTTTGGATAAATAAAATATGTATAAAAATGTATGATTTGGGGGGAAAAAAGGAAATTTTCTGGTTTTTGTACAATCAAAATGTGAAATAAATGAAATTGTTGTGGTATGAATCGAAAGTAACTGGGATACTAATGTGGTGGTGCACACATGTTTCTAGATATAGATGTATAAACTATGTTGGATCTGATATTAGGCAATTTGTGTCTAGACATAAATATGTGTCGGAATTAAGAGGAATCATGCTTGTTTGAGTTCTCCATAAGTGTTATTTAATGTAATTTCAAATGAATCAGCCCATGTGTTGTATAATAAGTAATAGCGATGGGTTCACATACGTGGTACAAATAAAAAAGAGGTGTTGGTATACAAATGTGGTGTGTACACACATGTTTATGGATACAAATGAGATTTCATTACTACTAAAAAATGGTTGGCTTTATATATAGCATATCATGTCTGTTAAATAAAATATGGCTGTTCGGACATATATGTTTTTATATGAATCAGCCCATTTGTGTTTAATATATAAGAGTGATGGCAAATATTTCAATGATATGTGGCCATTTGAATAAAGTTCAATGAAAGTTGAAATGATCATGTAAGAAGGAGTAACATGTGTGTTTGATATGGGTAAAATAACATAAAACATAGTATATAATGATTAATGTACATCGGTGTTTGGATATGCTTTAAAGTTTATGTTTATCATGGAAGTGGATGTAACAGGGGTATTTAGATATGGGATAAAAAGAATAAAACAGATTGTTAACGAGTTAAGTACATAGGTGTTTAGATATAGGTTAAAGTTAATGAAAGTGTTTTTGTTAATTGAATTGACATTGATGTTTAGAGTGAACAAACCTGCTCAAAACTTGAAATGAGCATGGATGAAGAAGTAACATGGGTGTTTGGATATAAGGAAAATAGCATAACAGATATTATGAATGAGTAATGTACATGGTTGTTTGGATATGGGTATAAGTTTTTGAATTTGTTGTTGTTAATTGAAGTAACATTGATGTTTATAGTAATGAATTGATGAAAAAGTGTGGATTATTGTAAAAAAAGTCAGGAGTAACATGGGTGTTTGGATATTGGTAAATGTTAATATAAGTGTTATTGTTAATTAGTAGTAAATCTGGAAAATCTTAAATGTGTTGTAAGGATGGTAAAAATGTTTCTCCATGTGCCTACATGTTTTGATGACTTATCTTTGTTGCAAGGGAAAATGACAAAAAAAGGGACAAAGAGATCAAGAAATTGTGACAAAAGCATTCATATCATTCTTAATATGAAATGTCAACATTAAAGGTTGTTTGATATAACTCTTACATTATAATAATGCAGGTTTTTATGCCGATGGATAATGAAGGACATCAATTTCTTGTGGCTTTTGATCTTAAATATGGGGCTGTGGTAATTTTTGACAAAAAAAAAAAAAGAATGCCAATAACGCCAGAAAACGCAAAACTAAGAAAGGAGGAAAGATTAGTAGCGTGACAGTCGCAGAGATGCTCGTAAGTACAATTAGTACGACAATGTGTTATTCAAATTAGAATTAGAAATAAATTGAATTTCTACATGATATTACGATGCTAACCATAAACGGTCTACAATGCAGCCTGCTGATTTTGGGCGATATCTTTATGGTTTAAATCATATTAAATCCGGAAACATAATTAGAGCAGAACTGGAGATTGGTGAGTTTGAAGCCCAAAGTGCTAGGGTCAAAGATTATGTTGGTTTGTTTGTGATGCGTTAGATGGAAATGTACATGGGAAAGGGAAAGAGTAAATGGGATTGGAGCCTAGATGGAAATCCAGCTAAACTAAAGAAGCAAATGCTCGTCTTAAGAAAGAAATATGATGCATGTATCCTTCTGTTCAAATGCAGCTTGTTAATGGCAAATGTGAAGTCGAATATTTAGAAGATGGCAGGTGGAGTGTCAAATGTCCCTTTGATCAAAGATTCGTTAAAGTCAAAGTGAATGGAACAGAAACTTAACTTGTCTTTTGGTTTAGTAATTTGGTTCTTTAGGTTTTCTACTTAGGGTGTAAAACAATGTTTGGCTTTTGGTTTGTGACTTTATATATGTGTCACGTTGTCGACTTTAAGGGATACTCAAAAAATGTTTGTGTTTTGGTAATTTAATCTTGAATGAATGGGTAATTGGTAACACCTATGTTCAGTTAGTTATTGTTTTTTTTATATATATAACTATAAAATATTGTTAATTGTGCTTACTATATAACATACCATAGTGGGTGTTAGTTTATAACATACTTGCACGATGGAAGAAACATGTATTTGGATAATTTTTCTTAAATGAGCATTTACAGATTACCACTAGCATCTTTTGTATATCAACCAACCCAAAGGCACACTGAAAACCAACGTTTAAAAATGAACATGAAATAATGTCACAAACATTAACATATTTTTCTTATCTAATTAGATACCATCCTCCTCTAACCAAAACATTAACCGGCTACAATAACGCGCAAACATTCACTAAGACCCCACAACCAACTAAACATAAAACAACCACCAAAACCTGTGATCACAGAAAAATACACTATATTAATAACATTACTATACAAAATAAAACATTAATGCTTCATGGGGAAAACATGACTGCAACGTATTAAAATGTAACATATGTGTGCAATCGAAGAAACATGTATATCGATGATTTACTTATAAACGAATAATGACACATTACAGTTAATTATACAAAAGTAAAACATGAATGCTTCATCGGAAAAAACATGAATGCAACGTATTATAACTGACGCAATGGTTCTGTAAATAAACTTTAACTTTTAATGATCAAAGAAAAGTTAAGTTAAACTACTTTGTGAAAACGTAGAGGGGGGGGGGGGGGGGTGTGAATACGTTACCGTTTAAAAACTTTATTTCTTGTTGTATCAAATGTCCATTTTTAGCTTGTTCTAATATAAAAGATGTTACTTGTAGTTTATGACTAACATCACTTAAAATATGTTATCACACAAGTACAATCAACAAGTCACAACACAAACAATCACATAATGCAAACATTAAAGTAAGGCAATAAGTAAAAGGAAAGTGCAAACCGAACACGAGGATTTATAGTGGTTCGGTCACGGATCTCCTCTCCGCCCTACTCCACTCCTCGAGTACCCAACTCGAGAGTTACTTCACTAGATCAACAACCTCCCTTTTCGGCGGAGAAAACCTTACAATCGTCGCTTACACTTTTACCGACACTAAGCTAGATGTCGAGTTCTTTTACAAGGGTACAACCACTCCCGTTCGTCGCTTACACTTTTACCGACACTAAGCTAGATGTCGAGTTCTTTTACATGGGTACAACCACTCCCGTTCGTCGCTTACACTTTTACCGACACTAAGCTAGATGTCGAGTTCTTTACCAAGGGTACAACCACTCCCGCTATGTTTTGTGGCCCAACATAAAAACCTTGTGTTTTATGGCACAAACACATAAACCATCTAATCTATATTGTTATGTTACAATGATGATCCAAGACATAAAAGTCTAATGGATATGCATGCCTAATCTACATGAACTTCTTGAATAAGAAGTCTTCAACAATTGAGGATGTCAAGTGCCCTTGAATCTTCATATGTTGGAATGCTTCAACGAATGATGACTTCAAGATCTTGTAACCTTCTTGGTGGATCATGAAGTATGATATGCTTACAACAAAGATGAATGTTAGAAGCATTATGATCATTATTGAAAGGGTGATCTACATGGTTTCCTACTTATCTATGTGTGTGTGTTTATTTCATCTTTTCCTCACATTTCTAAGTAAAACATAAACTTCTATTTATAGGCAAAACAAAACAAGAAGTTTTCCAAAACCATGTTCTATATACCATGTTCCAAAACCATGGATTACTATTAGAGTCAATATTGACAAGACATATGCATATACTTGAAACTAAATGTTGACAAGACAAGACATATATGTTACTTGTCAACTTACAAGGACTATGACACATCTTACAAGTTCTTTGACCAAGTTATTTTCCAAAGATGTTTCCAAGTCAACTACAATCTATGACACATCTTAAATGATATTTGACAAAGATAATTTCCAAATATAGTTTTCCATTTTATGAAAAATACATTTAGACAAATGTATATATTAACTTAAAAAGGTAAATTACTTGTATAAAAAATATATTAGCTAGCTATATAATATTTAGTAAGTTACTAAAAATGTTTTATGTACTTATGTTGTTATAAGACACATTTTTATATATTGTACACTTACTAATATTATCTAGACACCTAATGTGGCACTTATTATATTTAACACCTAAATTGTACTTTGACACCTAAAATACTTAAAGACTCCTAAAGTATTTTAGTCATTCTAAATGGTTGGTCAAGGGGTTTGATCATAATGCTACATAACAAACATGTACGAACCTGTGTTGTAGCATACGATGACTCGAGACGTTGAGAGGTGTTGAATGTTTGTTGAGACAAAGTATGATTACAAGTAACTTGTACATTTTACGTTATGTATCAAGTTATACGTTTGTCATCAATCAAAACAAACGAGACTGTATAGATTAAATATCGTAATATTTGCACTAACAATCTCCCCCTTTTTTATGATGACAAAATATGTAAATGTGATAGAACGTAAAATGTAAAAAGTTACTTGTGTCCGTATTACTTACTTGTATCCGCAACACACCTTCTACATTTCCTTCTCCGTTTACACTCTTCTCCCCCTTTGTCGAAACAAAAAGGGGTGTGTCCTTGGAGTTAACTTAATTTCTCCCCGAAATGGCGAGCTTGTATCATCCCTAGTGAAGTGAATTCTTCAACTCCAATTTCCTAAGGTTGTTAGCGGATCCATGGATCAAATTAAGTTCCTTGACCTACACCAAGGTTAGTGTTGTGCAACAAAAAAAAAAATTATACCAAAAATGCATGATGAATAAAAATCATTTTGGACTATGTTGACTTATCTCCTTCTTTTTGTCGAAACACAAAGGTGCGTCGAAGAATGAGAATAAAGAAAAATGCGTGCATGCTTCCCCTAGATTGTAGTTCCCCCTTGATCAATACTCCCCTTTGCTAGGGTCCCAACGTATATGACACAAGAAATAAGAAAGCTACAAAAAATAAAGGTTAGTGCATGATTAACTCCCCCTTGATCAATACTCCCCGTTGCTAGGGTACCAACGTATATGATACAAGGATAAGAAAGCTACAAAAGACACAAAGGTTAGTGTATGATTGACTCCCCCTTGATCAATACTCCCTGTTGCTAGGGTACCAACATATGTGATTCAAGGATGAAGAACCCTACAAAATAAAGGTTAGTATAAGACAATAATTTTCCTATGTTTGACGGAAGCTCCCCTTGTTAAAGGGCATCAATATGAACCTACAAAAAACATTAGTATAGTGAAAGTTTTGTCTTTAGACAAGCATGTCCTCTACAACAACGTGTATAGACGATGCAATATGAGTGCTTGATGGATATTCCTCCTACGTCAAGAAGCACCTAAAATGAAAGAAGGAAAATATTCGATGCAAACATCATCCTTAGATGATAATGCTATATACGATCTAGCGTATATAATGGTGAACCTACAATGAAAGAGTTAGTGCAATATATTTCATCTCAAAGAAAAGTAAGATGTAAATATATAAATGATATAAGCGACTCAAGGTAGAGACCCATGATATCAAAGATCTCATGAGGTGCATTCTTGTAGAAAGAAATACAATCATAAGAAAAATAAGTTGTATTCTTCTAATAAGAATTACAATAAAAACGCGAATATAATATGATAGAAACCTACAAAACAATGCCTAGAGAGAAGATATGAGGATGAGATGCTTCTAATGATGTTGTAAACTAACAAGGAATGAGTTTCTCACCTAAAAGATTGTTTTGAAGAAGCGTGGTAGTTGAAAATTTGAAAAATAGAAAATAAACATTTGCAGGTGGTCTGGCGGAACCCTGCAATGACACGGGCGGAACCCTTGTGAGGGTTCCGTCTGATCCGCTGGGCCATTTCTGGGTTTCCAGAAAATTGCACTGGCGGAACCTTCGTGAAGGTTCCGCCAGATCCGCCAGACCTGTAAAACTACACAGTCCCCTTTTTAAAGTGCCGAGACGATTTTCAAAATTTTCGAAAACTCTTAAAAACACAAATATAACTCATATCTGGTTGGGAAAAGATAACAGGACAAGTAAAAACACACGTAACGTTAGAGTTTGAACGAGGGCTAACGATTTTCATTATACTTTATAAAAAGTATTGAAAATATGACAACATCACAAGATGAATAGAAGTAGGTTTTACGCTAATCCATGGTGGTGATGATTAGTGAAAGAGTTGATTGAAGGTGGTGGTGATACGTAGATAACTATTTAAAGAGTTAGAAGCTCGTGTGTATAGCAAATTCTTTATCGAAAGATAAGGATAGAACATATGTACTCATGCAATCCTAAAATTCACAACTAGAGGGATAAGCAATGAATATGACTTTATCATCTACCAAAGATGATGTATCTTGCCATAATGCATGCTTGAATGGAATTGAAAGAAAGTGATAACAATAAGCACCTATGAACAAGAGTTCACATGAAAAGAGTACTAAAAACACCTATATGAGGATGAAAATGACATCATAAGATGCGAGAGTGTTGATTAAACCAACGTGTTGAGAATGAGAGGTTGATGAAAATATCGTTTGCACTTACAATGACGTGCATGATATGTGTCGAGGAAGAAAAAGTATGAGATCCTATGATGGTGTTCTAGACAATGAAGTTGTGAAGTCCTAGTTTTGAGAACAATCTTAGACTCCATTGGTTGTTGGTTGTGGAGATGAAAAACTTTGTTGAACATATGATGTGTTTTTCACTTGATGAGGTATTGGGGGTGAAAAGGGCTTGAAATATTAAAAAGAGAAAAAGTCAAAGGCTTGAACCACTTTGTGTTTTTGTGAACCGACTTTAACTAAATGAAGTGTACCTATGTGTTGGTATTTTAGGGTGTAAGAAACATGAGTAGATGTTCTTTTAATACAATTTGACAAAATACAAATATGTGAATGAATTTCTCTCCTCCTAAATAGGTGGACATCCAACATATTGTGTAGTGCATTGTATAAAGAATGATGATGAAGTGTTTAGGAGGTTGTAGGTTAATGAAAACGATGAGCTTGGTAATGTTTTTGCGGATGTTGGTTAGCATACAAAGAACTTTATCCTTAAAGTCATGTAGCTCTTCTCTATCAATGCGAGATGATCGCATGAAGAGGCATGTGGTTTTCTCAAAGGAGGTGGAAAGGATTAGAATATTGGTATGGAGGCGACGATGAGTAATCTTGAGGATTGACGTTAAGAGACTCTTTGTGAATGTGGATTATCATTAATGGATGATTGGGAATCATGGAGTTTTGAGGTGTTTTGTTGGTTGACGACTGAAGGTGAATGTGTGAAATGAGATGATGATGACTTGACAACACTTGAAGCTTGGATATCTTCTTTGTGTTCTTCACTTGCTAGAAAGTGGAAAAGACGCATTTCATAATGAAATTCACTTGACTTTCGACTACATACACAAATATGACAATGAGTGTATGGGTATGATAATTGCCCTTTGTTTCAAAGAGCGACACAAGGGTGAATATAAGTTTATGTATCATGAGAGATGGTTTAACCTTAATGGGTTAGGTTGTAGTGGGGATGACACACTTGTTTGGTTACATGGTGGAATCTTCTTGTGAAGATAACTAGGTGTATGATATTGACTCTTGGTTTCTTTGAGGGTATGGAAGTGGTGGATGACTCGATATTGGTAGAACAAAGGATAACTCAGTTTTTCATTTTACATTGGTGGTTTAAGGTTTGGGTGATGAAAGGTTATGAGGGTGATTTGATCATCAAAGACCAAGAGATGAGTTAGTGTGTGATGATGGAATATGTTAAGAACGTTCTCAATAGAGATCTTTGGAACAAGTGTATAAAGTTACTAACTTTATAGGATCTTAATTGTGTATGCTCTAGAGATGTGTAGGATATGCATAAGGTTTGAATTGGGTTATGAGCAAGGTTTAGTTATGATGAACTCTTAAAAGGAAATAGACACATATGGTGTCTTTCAACAAGTAAGATTATTACGTGGAATAAAGTTACCATGCTTATGAAACATAAGAATGATTGGATGATGAGGAGGCTCTAGATCCTAGAACTTGCAGATGTTGATTTAAGATCATTAACCCAATGGGGTATAATGAAATCTCATGTAACACAACCTGTAGAACACTAATTAAGTTGGAAACATGATTAAGTGGTGATGAGTTAGGCGTAGAAATGGAAGAAGGGAGGAGAGGAGAGAAAGAGTGGAACCTTGAAAGAAAAAGGAAAAGATTAGATTGAAAATGTATGAAAGGTCCAACCCTCTCCACATGTGGAGAGGGGTATTTATAGTTACAATATAACGCCCACTCCCGGGCTGTGGATCAGGCATACAGTGGGTAAAGACCCGTTCCTTCTTCCACGGTGTTACTTAATCTAATACTAATTAACTAATAAACTAACTAACTACGAGCTACCTTAATGCTATTACAATCATTAGGTGACCGAGACTTTTACAGTAATATTTGTATTCCTAACAATCTCCCCCAAAGCGAGGTCACCTTTGAAGTTAAGATCTTTGGTCTTTAAGCATTCTTTAGTCTTTGTAGCTCGTAGGATCTGATTCTTCTCATTTCAGCACACTTCGTACTTCAAGCAAGCGAACTTGTGATTAGAGTTCCTTTGTGATGTGTGATCTTTGAGCTTCCTTTGAGATCATCAGCCAAAGTAAATCTCCAAGCTCATCCATAGCAGTATCGCCTTCATGTGATGTAGTGACTAAGGACCATCATGCTCACACCCTTCTAGATCAGGAAACTTGACTTTAGAGTTGTGGATCAGGAGACTTTTTTCCATCAGAGTTGCGGAAACGTTGTTGGTAGTCTCTCAACATTTGCTGTAGCAAGTCTCTCATCTTCAATGATAGTGTGGAGGATGTGTGAGCATGAGGTATGGATTGACCCGATTCAGCTGGAAACTGGAGCCATCAACGCCATCTTTATATATGTCCCTGAAGTAAAACAGTTAGCAATAAAGATAGAGAACGAATATGGCTTTGTCATTCGTTCTGCGAGGTCAGACTACCCTCCGGTTTTGTGAAAACCGACCTGTGATCAGGTAGAGTCTCTTTTAAAGAAGACTCTCCTTGACAGGAATTTCCAGCTTGTAGTAATGAGTTTTCCAAAGAATCCACTTCGGAATCTTCATACTTAGCATGTTCTCATACCGGAACGTCTCAAAGCAGACAGCACGATAGAGTGAATCGGTGAATAGATATTCACGGATTGATGAGAAAGTTGATTTCTAGAAATCACTCGCGTGTCATATGATAAACATTTTTTGAGACACGACGAGAGTTTTATATTTTGAATCACATTTCCATCAAAAATGCTTTTGTTTGAAAGATATTACACAATCAATGTGCTCGAAAGATAAGTTGGTGAGCACATTGAGAGGTTTTGGCAAAAGTATCCGTCAATCCATATCCTGGAACAAGTTTGATTCGAAATTGAATCGCACCATTGTTGCTTTCCAGTTGTCACTTGATCATTGATCCAAGATGGATCTCACATGTCACCTACCAAGAGCTTGAGTGATGTTCGCTCTAGAAGGATTTCCATCGTCATTGTGAATATTAACATATCACTCGGATGTTCTGGCAATACCACAAGGATAATGCGTAGGACTCTAAATATTTTGTCTTATTTTCCACATTGTGTGAAACAATAAGCATATTAGGAAGTGTGTCCTATCGAGATTTATGGATGATCTCATGGCTCTAGACTCAATAGTGCGTTTTGATCCGCTCCTGGAGACTGGGGAGGCGTCTCCTGTTTTAGGTATCAACATAGCTCGCAATGAGCGGTCGATACATTGCACAGGGTTCCCCGTGAGAATGAAACAAGCTCTTTTAAGAGAACTTGAGTGGTTGGGAAGTTTTGGTGCAGTGCGTCACTGGGTCCATGACGTCTTGTCTTCAATACCGGCGTTACCTTAGTAACCGCCAGTAGCATATATATTGAACCCGGTTTCTGCCCTAAGGTTGAATAATTGGAGGGCTATTTCTTTTCACCCCTTCATTATATTAGCGTATTTGGATTGATTGATGAATATGCCATTGGGGTTTTGAGAAATTTGCAGTCCTAGAAAGAATGACATTTGACCCATCATAGACATTTGGAATTCGGAGCTCATCTCTTGAGAGAAACGATCACATTCTGAGGGATCAGACGAGGCAAAGATGATGTCATCGACGTAGATTTGTACATGTAGAAGGTGTTTGCCAGTTTTTCTGGTAAAGAGGGTAGGATCAACAGCCCCTTTGGAGAATTTGTTGGACAGAAGAAATTTAGACAAGGTGTCGTACCACGCCCTGGGTGCTTGTTTAAGCCCATATAGAGCCTTCTTTAGTCGATACACGTGATTAGGGCGTTCTGGATCCACAAAACCTTCGGGTTGAGATACATACACCACCTCTTTCAGATCCCCATTTAAGAATGCGGTCTTGACATCCATTTGATAAACCACCATGTTTTGACTTGCAGCATTAGCGAGAAAGATCCTTATGGCTTCTATTCTAGCAACTGGGGCGAAGGATTCTTCAAAGTCAATACCTTCTTCTTGTCGATATCCTTTTGCCACGAGCCTAGCTTTGTTTTTCAGAACATCTCCATGCTCATCAAGTTTGACCTTGAATATCCATTTGAGAGCAATGATCATAGCACACTCGGGAGGTGGTACTAGTTCCCAGACGTCCAGTCGGTCAAATTCATGAATCTCGTCCACCATAGCAGTGAACCATGAGTGTTTAGACATTGCATCCTTGACGCTTTTTGGTTCAGCTTTAGAGAGAACAGAATTGAAGAAACACCATAATGCGTCAGTTGCAAGTTGCTTGCGGGTTGATACTGGACGTGAGGGGTTCCCAATGATGTTGTCAATAGGATGATCATTGGTCCATTTTCGAAGGTATTCATGGGGTTGAAACTGTGGAACTGAGGTAGCCGTGTTAGATTCATCAGAGGATGTTGTTTCATTTGATGGTTCAGGGGCAAAGATATTAACAAATGGCTCATTATCAGGTGGAGCAAAAGGATTAACTTCAGATGAATTATCTACATTTGCCGCTCGATGTGCAAGTGAAGGTTGGACATTGGACGTGCTGACCGATTGACTGATGGCGGGGGCTTCAGAATCCCATGACAATGAAGTGGATGGACCGTTATGGTCATCTTGATCATTCACCACCCCATCTGGTGGTTGAACCATTGTAGCTTCGGGAGCATTCATCTGTTGAGGCTCAAAGTATTCATCAAACATTGGGTCAAACAATTTCTTCCAATCTTCACTCGTAGGGGGTACAAAAGGAGCAGCAGGAATGGAATTCTGTACAAGCCTGGAACTAATTGGTCCAGGGGACAAAAGGTTAGGTACAGGTCCAGAACTTGATTGTCCAGGAACCGGGTGCTCAGTCAGCTCATCGAAAGTAACGTGGATTGTTTCCATTATATCTCTGGTACGTTTGTTGTAGATTCGGTACCCCTTTCGCTCTGGAGCATAGCCAACGAAGAAACCAATGTCGGCCTTGGCCTTGAGTTTCCCAAGGTCTTCACTGTCATTTGTAGGATAACACAGTGCACCAAACACTCGAAGAAACGAAAGGTCGGGTTTTCTGCCATGGACCAGTTCATAGGGAGTTTTGCAGTGGAGGGGATGTATCAAGGATCGGTTCTGAGTGTAACATGCGGTGGCAATTGCCTCAGCCCAAAGAAATAGAGGAGCTTTGGAAAAGATGAGCATAGTCCTTGCAGCTTCAACTAAGGTGCGATTGCGTCTTTCTACAACTCCATTTTGTTGAGGAGTTCTTGGTATGCTCTTTTGATGACTAATCCCGACACCTTCATAAAATAGAGTAAGTTGTCTGTTCACAAATTCTGTTCCATTATCAGTACGAACGACTCTAACTATCTTGTTGAGACGGACTTGCAACATCTTGATGAGTTTGATGATGGTTTCAGGAGTTTCATCTTTTGATCATAGAAACTTCACCCATGTGAATCGAGAGTGATCATCAACAATAACCAGCACATATTTCTTTCCATTGATACTTTGAATCCTCATTGGTCCACAAAGATCCATATGAAGGGTATGAAGAACTTCCATGATAGAATTGACGGTTTTGGGTTTATGGGTATGCTTTTTGCTTTTGCCCATTTGACAGGCGGAACACAGATGATCTTTTTCATACTTGAGTCTGGGCAAGCCTCGAACAAGATCCTTTCGTGTAAGTTCATTGATGGTACCGAAGTTCAAATGGTTTAAACGTCGATGCCACAACCATGACTTGTTCTTGGATGCTTTAGAGAGCAGACAAATTGGATAGGACCGTAGCATATCTTCGATGGAGATGGTGTAAAGATTAGTGCCCCGACTCCCCTTGAGAAGATCAACACCATCTAATTCTCTAACAAAACAGGTGTGCTTTCTGAAGGCGACTTCGAGATCTGAGTCACAGAATTGACCAACAGAAAATAGATTGTGCCCGAGACCTTCCACGTAGTAGACTCTGGATATGACACTGTCTCCAAAGACATAATCACCATAACCCATTATAGAACCAAAATGGTCATTCCCAAACCTAACCGTACCAATAAATTTTTCCACGAAATTCTTGAGCCTTGAGCGATCACCAGTCATATGTTTTGAGCAGCCTGAGTCCAAATACCAAAGGACGATTTGTACGACCTGCATTTGAAACCAGACAATCGTGGATAACTGAAAAAGCTGGAGCCCCACACACAATTGGGGTCCGTTTGGTTAGAATACACAAATATTGGATTATCATAAGTAACAGGTATCTCACTGAAGTGTTCACATTTTGATGCACTAGAACTAGAGGTGGTATCTATTGCTTCTATAGGAAATAGTCTACCAGTAGGTCTCCACTTCCTAATAGGCATATCTCTAGAGTTAGTAGTCCTAGTTACTGGGCACATTTTCCTCGGAGTGAATTTCCTTCCAGTAGGTCTCCATTGATAACCAACATTAGTGAACACTTTTCCTGTTTTATTCCAGACTTGTTTTGCTCGTTTAACACTAGAAACATTCATATCTGGTGATCGTATAATAGATTTAAGAAAAGGCACAGCACATGCATCATGATCACCATAAAATAAGCATTTGTTACATGTCTTACAAATAGCATCAGAATTCGAATTAATTACATCATTGTTCACACAAATGTTTGAAATAACTCGATTCCTTTCACTAAGCAACACTTTATTGTTCCTAGATGATTCTTCTACTTCCTTCATAAGTGAGCTCTTAGCCGGCAAAGTCCTATCATTCTTTGTATTGCTCTTAGGCTGTGACTTGCTAGCATTAGATACACCTTTTACTCCTGTAGAAGCAATGATGGGAACATTAGTCTGATTAGTTGCTACTTGTTTACTGGTGATCAAGATGGAGGATTGAGGCATGATTTGGGGAAAGTCAACTGTGACCTGCTTGTTGCCACTGAGAGGGTGCAATGCAGTTGTCCTATCCGACTTGGTATCATTCTTGGGGCATGATCCTATGGCATATTCTAACAATTCCTGGGCCCTATTAGTGAGAAAGCACGCACCAATAATACCATCATCAAGTGGTTTAGCAATCCTCTCATCTTCAATGGTTTCTCTAAGTATGGCCAGACAATCCTTAAGATTTCTAAGATAGTTATTATGAACTAACTTATTGTTCCTAAGGGGAAGAGAAACATTCACAGCATCGCACGCATATTTATTACAAGCAGGTATCTTGGACATTGCATGATCACATGAAACAACGGGCATTTTACCCTTTACCATGGTCTTTAGATTCTCAATTTCATTTAACAAAGAAGTGACTTTCTCATTGTTTTGGTCACGTGTTGTTTTGATTGACTCAAACAATTCTTTATAACGTTGTTTAGCGTTGGACATTTCAGCACGAAGCCACTCATTTTCATGTTGTAATTCATTGATAATGCCCTGTTTTTGAAAATTTTGAGAATCCATAGACTTCTGGTAATTGGTATTGATCACATCGCTTCTGTTCGATTTTAATTGTGCAATTTGGACCTTCAACTTCCGAATCGTGTTAGAGTGAGCTTGAATTACTTCATCCTTTTTGGCTAATTCAAAACATGTATCAAATTCAGGAACATCCGAAGATATCTTGGCATTTGATATTTTTATACTTTCTTCTAGGTGTTGATATTTTAATTGTAGGTTCAAATTATCAACTTCTAGTTTTGAGAAATTCCTGACCATGTTATCATGATCATCGTTTAGAATTTTTTTAATAAGTTTGTAATTCTCCCCCTCAAGCTCAATCACACGATTTTGGAAGACATTCAGAGTAACTGACATTTCATGAAATTGTCGAGCAGAAAGCGCAGAGTCGGTAACAGTATAAAACACATCTTTAGCAATGCAATTAGCAATCAAATTATCATTCATGATGAGAATGTTTTTCCTGTCAATTTCATTGCGTTTGAGATCAATAGCAAGTTGGTTACCCTCACTTTCCACTTCATCAAAAACCTTTTTCATTTGACTCACATCATCATTAATGGTGTTTTTAAGTCCCTCAAAATGTTCTTTTAGAAGTTTAAAAAATGGCATAACTTCAGTTAGGTAACACTGTTTTGTTTGCTCAAAACCCCTTTCCCCTTCTGTAATCCCTGTAGGTGTAATTCTTATTTTACAGGTTTTCTCAAAGTCATTGAACAATTGACCAAGCACATACAGCCCAATTAGAGTATTACATTGTGTGGGAAGAGTGAGAGGGACAAGGTGCCTGGGTGTGTTCAGGGGATAGGCAGTTGGGTGAGCAATTCTAAACATAGTGCGTGTGTTGCCTACAACTCTTTCAGCTTGCAATTTCTCAATGTCAATATTCCAAAACACTTTTTCAGGACAAATTCTCTTTTGAGGAACAAAAATTGCAGTGTGATTGTCATTGGCATAATCATAGTGAAACACGAGATTCTTAGCAATGCATTTAGGATCCTTTAACCGTTCAACAAGTTTTGCCCTAGTTCTATCCTCTGCCTCATTGATGTGGTCATAGGATCGAGTATCAGGAGGTGCATGGTTAGGTTCAAGCATAGTTTTTGCATCATATAATGCTGGTTGTGCACCTAGACCTATTTTAAGGAATCTTGCTTTGGGTTTGGAGGTATCATGTTCACTAAATTCATCACTTAACTTCCTGTGGTTTTCCAACATTTGAGCAGATTGAATGGTTTGGCCCTGTGTGTACAACTTATCTTCCAATTTATTTTTTAACGTTTTTAATTTTGAGAAGTCATTTAGAAGTTTAGTTTCTTTATCCTTGAATTCTTGTTTGATTGTAGTCAAACCTTTTTGAACCTCAAGTTTTTGTTTGACGGTTTGATTCAATTGGCTCCTTAAAGAAACTAGTTCCCTTTTTAATGATTCTTGTTTGGAATTATTTTCAGATATGTAAGTACGCAGTTACCATTCCATTTTCTGCTCACGTTCATTCAACTCAAACTTAGCACGCTGCTCATAAATGTTTACTTGATCCTTAAGGGCGTTAATTCTAGTGATCAGAGAATCATCAGGGTTGTATATAGAGTGCTCATACATCTCATGGTTACTAGAATCAATAGACGGCATGTCACTCGGTACAACTTGGGTTCCATTGTCATTCACATACATTTCATATGGGATATTATTGGTATTACCCATATTTGTGATGTCTGTGTTGACAATATTCTTGAGTTGTACAGAGCCACATGCCCCCTGTACAGGTGCAGAATCATTCAGATCATGTATAGAAGATGTTGGTACCTCAGAGATAGCAGACGTGATGGATGAATCAGGATGCTGTGAAGAGGATGCTGCTGCAGACAGATTAGCCATGAAGATTGATTGAGCAGTTGGTTCATCATCCACGTCTGAGTCAAATGCATCACACTCTTCAACTTGAAAGATATTTGGATCATTAAGAGCCATGTCCTGAACAGGTTGATCATCCACATCAGCGTCAAAGGTGTTCCCATCATTACCAGCCAGAAAGAGCAGAGCTTCTTCATCCAACACAGTCCCATTTTCTTGTGCCTGCATTAGCAGCATCTTGTCTTTGAAGTACTCAGAGTTTTGGGGACGTTTTGGGAGAGTGCAGTTCCTAGCAATGTGGCCCAACCCTCCACAGTTGTAGCATTTCGGTTGCTTAGCTTGTTCTTGAAGAGCATTCCCAACTCTGTACTGCCCATTCTCTCTACCAGCATTTCTTTGGTTGAAGTTCTGTCTTCCCTGCACATTCTGCACCACTACCCGACCATCTTCAATGACTGCCTGATTACGTGGATTAGATGAGATTCTGAGCTGGTTGTTAGTAGATGGGAGTGCAGCCCTGAACTGTTGGACCAGTAAAGACACTTGGTTGGAGAGATTATCAATCATCATGTCAGTGTGAGAATACCCAGAATCAAGTTGAGTATTCAATGCAGATGGTGAGGAAGTTGATGATTGACTAGGGGTTGGGGTAGACTTGGAGGATGATTGTGATGGTTGAACTTGATCTTTAGAGGTTTGACTGGGTTGTTGAACATTGGAGACAAAAGCAAGAGATTCATTTGTTGCAGACGGATTGAGCTTTTCTCGCATTAGCCGATCATAAGCTGCATGTTTCTCATGTTGCTGGAGATACGCATACAGCTGTTCATGATTGGTATGCCTGAGACCCTTGTTGAGCTTCACAGCCGTGACGAACCTATCCCATTCCGGTGCCATGTTGTTCACGAATTTTGAATTGAGCTGTATGTTGGGCATTGTCATCTTGATAGCTCTCATGTCATTGACCAGCTTGTGAAATCTGACGTAATAGTCAGTGATGCTTTCACCTGGATTCATTTTGAAATGCTCAAATTCATCGTATAGCTGTGACTCATGATCTTCTTTAGTTAACTCAGACCCTGCAAGAAGCATTTTGTCATTATCCCAGACCGCCTTTGCTTCAGTGTTGAAGTTGATCAGTTTGTAGACATCTTTGGGAAGGCCTTGAATGATGATATTAGATGCTCTGATGTCTGCATCATAGCGTTTCTTTTCTTCTTCAGACAACTCATTGTAAGTGCGAGGTCTATCAGGTCCAAACACGGCCGGTAATTGATCAGTTGCTTCTGAGATTGTGTCTCTAGTAGTACCCACTTGAAAGGGTCCCTCATCGATGGATTTCAGAATGTTAACCCCATTATCTTTACCTAGACAGTACAGCCGTATCCTTTGAGCCCATGATTCATAGTCAGTTCTGTCCAACATCGGAGGTCGAGTGTCAGACCCCGCAGCTTGAATGTCATCGGAAGAAGTCGACATCACAAATAAGTTAACCACAACTTAACCACAATAAAAACCAACCGCAACTTAACCACAACTTGACCAAACCGCAGAACACAATCCAACCGCAGTATGAGCTAACCGCAACCAGAGCAAACCGCAGGCCAAAGATACTAACCGCAGAGTACTAACCGCAAGTTATACCAAACCGCAACAAAATCCAGTCGCAATATAAACTAACCGCAACCTACTCGAACCGCAGACCAACAAATACTAACCGCAAGACACTAACCGCAGATTATAACTAACCGCAGAAAAAGTTAACCGCAATGCACTTGAACACAAGACACTTAACCGCAATGAATTAACCGCAACACACTTAACCGCAGAGAATCTAACCGCAGTACCTAGAACCAAACGCAAAATATTTAGCCGCAGAACCTAGACGCAATACGCAAGCTGAGGGAGACTTAACCGCAGAATCTAACCGCAGAATCTAACCGCAGAGACAAAAGTCCAAAACTGTCACTTTCGTTGCGTTTTGTTTGTATTCCCGAAATAGTAAACGCAGAAAGTTAATCGCAGCTCGCAGGACTTAACCGCAACTAAGAAATGAACCAGTGGACTTAACCGCAACTAAGAAAAACGCCTAAAAACAATTCCAAACTTCCAATAGCTTGATGATATTGTAACACACTCTACACTACAATGTTCCACAAACACTAATGAACATAAAAGGACATCACAAACATGTATAACAACACTAGATGGATGAAACCAATATGTATTCCAAGAAAGTGGCACTAAACTCACAAAACCACTCAAAACATCATCAAATTCGATTCTACAAGGCCCTAAGATGAAACCTTGGCTCTTGATACCAATTGTAGAACACTAATTAAGTTGGAAACATGATTAAGTGGTGATGAGTTAGGCGTAGAAATGGAAGAAGGGAGGAGAGGAGAGAAAGAGTGGAACCTTGAAAGAAAAAGGAAAAGATTAGATTGAAAATGTATGAAAGGTCCAACCCTCTCCACATGTGGAGAGGGGTATTTATAGTTACAATATAACGCCCACTCCCGGGCTGTGGATCAGGCATACAGTGGGTAAAGACCCGTTCCTTCTTCCACGGTGTTACTTAATCTAATACTAATTAACTAATAAACTAACTAACTACGAGCTACCTTAATGCTATTACAATCATTAGGTGACCGAGACTTTTACAGGAATATTTGTATTCCTAACACAACCGTTCATATTCAATGAGAGAATGACGCATTAGATATACAATATCCTTTTAATCATGATGAAAACTTGACGCATGATTTCTTAGGCATAATGTCTTTCAAGACATCACGTTTTCCTAAATGAAGATATGAAGCCAAAGTGTTTGAATCGGATAGTCCTATCCTAAATATAATTGGTCTCAAGATTATAATCACTAGATGATGACTAGAGGAATTCACTCGAGTTTCTTATGTATACTCCTCAAGAGTCATTGTTGCTCAGGGTTTATGAGGTTGGCTTTGAGATTGCATTTTAACATATGTTGTTAAAATGTTGATTTGAAGTTTAATGAAACATGTGCAGAAGTTAAAAGTATTACTAATACTTTGATAACTTGTGAAAGCGGAACTACTTAAACCTAGTGTAATTAAATGTGCGCTTCATGCTCATTTGATGGTGAAGGTTCTAATCTTATAGGTAGTAAAGTATGGTTGAGTTTGTTAAACGAGTGTTTAGGCAAGGGGCTTTTTGAGCAATGCACTCAATGGATTCAAATGAAGGTAAGGATGGTGGATTGGTTTATCTAGGTGGTAGCTCCTTTAGTGTGCCCAAAGAAGGATGTGGTGATGTGGAGGTTTGTTGTGCTAAGGAAGTACTTAAGTTTCATAGATGTAGAAAGTAAAGAAGGATTAATCCTAATTTGTTCTCATCTATTGGTTGGTACAACTAGCGGGCGAGGTGCTTGAAGTTTTGCTCATGTTTGTGAAGCTTATGGGCTGAGATATATCACAAGGTGAATGTGATGAGATGATGGTGAAAGAACAAGTGAACATAATTGCTAAATGTTTAAGGATGAAAACCTATTGACATTTGTTTTTGTTCCTATTGATTGGGAGAGTACTATGATGAGTGTTTTAGTTGTGATGAGTGTTTTAACAAACATTGTTAAAATACTTGGGTGTTGATTTTTCGGATATGACTTTTAATGACTACGATAGTAAGTCAAGATTACTTGAATATTTTGAAATAAATACTTAAGTTGTCAATCCTACTTAGTTGAGAATGCATAGCAAGACTCGATAATACATCTATAACTTAAAAGTAAGTTATGACTCGATGTAAATCCTTATCGTCTTGAAGGATGAGTTAAGGATGAAAGAATGTTGTGAGTGTGTGTAGTGATCACAAATACTCAATGGCTTGAGGATTACAAGGAACAAGTTTCCGGATTCCTTTCTCTATGGAGAAAGGTATCTTGGGTCATTCTTGTGAAGTTTGGAAAGTATTATTGTAGATGATTTTCTTATTGGTGCAGGTGAGATGTCCTAATCCTAATATGAGTAAACATTAGTGAGAAGAATCCTAGTGATAAAGGTGAGTGATCTTGAGTGAGGGATTTAAATGAAAATTTACAAAGGAGTCTGCAGGACTGGCGGAACCCTGACACATCAAGGGCGGAACCCTTTTGAGGGTTCCGTATGATCCGTTGGGCCAAATTCTGGAGTACCCAGAAATTACACTGGCGGAACCCATTCTAGGGTACCGCCAGATCCGCCAGACCTGAAAAATTAGACAGTCCGCGATTTTGACCCGTGAGACGATTTTCAAATTTTTCGAAAACTCCTAAAACATAAAATTTATACCATATCTGATTAGGAAATGCAAAGATTGGATATAGAAACATTCTAACCGATAGTCTTTGACCGGGGGCTAGCGAATTTCACTATACTTAGTGAAATATCCAAAACTTGAAAATTTGACAACAACCCAAATGTTGTCTACCTGCATATCCGTTAGTACAAGACAATATACAGAGATAACAAAAAATCCTAGAAGTACATATATCCATGAAACACATTGTTTAACTACCAAATAGTTCAAATTTTAAGTAGTGCCAAACACTCCTTAACAATGGACATTTATTGACTCCCGAAACTCGTTCAAGTATCCTAATAATACTTGGAACATATGCACCTAATTAGATGTGATAGATTAAAACCAAAAACACGTATTCTAACACATGTTAGCATATAGATTAAGCCGAGGATTATGAGCTTACCATAAATAGAAATTAAGCCAAACATGGAAAATTGATTACAACAATGTGTTATCATCCAAACATGATACAGTTAGTTAGCATGATCAATCTAAGATGATTTTCTATCTTTTAGCACAACACATTCATTATGCATCATTGTAGAAGCATGTATACCAAATACCATTTTACAAGAATACTATATGTTTAAAAATGTAGTAACTCATTTAGATGTGTGACCATATTCCAAGATATTTAATTAGTATTACTTAATTCTCATTCCTAAGTTAATTATGCAAAATGATCACATAACATATGCAAGGAAGAGTAACTAAAACAATAAGCAATACAAACACAAATTTTCAACTTAGTACACACAATCTAGCAAATATCCTATTGTGTATAAACATGAAATCGACAAACAAGCAAATGAATATCATGACAAGATTGACACTCATGAATCACAAATAAACAATATGCAATCACAACTTTCAATAAGCAAATATCATATATGCACACAACTAAGACAAGTAGTCATTTAGCATAACATAATAAGAAATATACTTTTCGTCACTTTGCGTTTAAATATGACGATGTATGCCAAGCTTGATTAGTTTCCTTTGTATATATGAATATCACAAAATTCTTTAGTTTCAAAGAAAATAATGTCAATGTTCAAAAGATACTAACTTGTATTGCCTAACTCAAAAGTTTGAGTTTCTACGTCAAAACGAAACTTGTTATTTTGGACACACTATAGTATTTGGTTTATTCTTTTGACTTCAGATTAGATTTAGGCCATTACATTATTTTTAAAAGAAAGTAGACTCAATTACCTTTAAAATGATAGGTGGCGCGACTCCTACGGACTTACGGTTAATTTGTTATGAATTTTTAAAGTTTGACAAAAACTGTATATTGTGCAGCCCAAGGAACCTTCGTCCAAAGGGCAAGGAACCCTTCTGAGGGTTCCGCGGGGATCCGCGGGGACTGCAGTAACAAAATTTCACAAAAAGCTAAAAACATGTATTTCGCATAGCGAAAATGTGTAGGACTTACTAGATTTGTTAGTAAACATATAATACACCTATTTTAACATCATTACTTCTTATGTGACTTATCTAAACATTTACGAAGGTGATTTTTTTTAACTAATTTTATAGTTAACCCAAACGCTCATTTTAAAACCGTATTTTACGTACATTAGCTCTAACCACATAATTTGACACTTACAACATTTTAAGAAAAGTTTTCTTTTATTTTTCAAGGACACCTTCAAGCTTGTATACAAAGTAATATTTAACCACAAAATTTCTAAGTATACTTAACGAAACATTTTTCATATTATATTCCGCTTCAATGGTAATTTGATACATGGATCGTGCTCCATTTTAAAAACCATTTGTTTTGAAAATAAGAGCTACGAAGCTCTGATACCAATTGTGAAAACGTAGAGGGGGGGTGAATACGTTACCGTTTAAAAACTTTATTTCTTGTTGTATCAAATGTCCATTTTTAGCTTGTTCTAATATAAAAGATGTTACTTGTAGTTTATGACTAACATCACTTAAAACATGTTATCACACAAGTACAATCAACAAGTCACAACACAAACAATCACATAATGCAAACATTAAAGTAAGGCAATAAGTAAAAGGAAAGTGCAAACCGAACACGAGGATTTATAGTGGTTCGGTCACGGATCTCCTCTCCGCCCTACTCCACTCCTCGAGTACCCAACTCGAGAGTTACTTCACTAGATCAACAACCTCCCTTTTCGGCGGAGAAAACCTTACAATCGTCGCTTACACTTTTACCGACACTAAGCTAGATGTCGAGTTCTTTTACAAGGGTACAACCACTCCCGTTCGTCGCTTACACTTTTACCGACACTAAGCTAGATGTCGAGTTCTTTTACATGGGTACAACCACTCCCGTTCGTCGCTTACACTTTTACCGACACTAAGCTAGATGTCGAGTTCTTTACCAAGGGTACAACCACTCCCGCTATGTTTTGTGGCCCAACATAAAAACCTTGTGTTTTATGGCACAAACACATAAACCATCTAATCTATATTGTTATGTTACAATGATGATCCAAGACATAAAAGTCTAATGGATATGCATGCCTAATCTACATGAACTTCTTGAATAAGAAGTCTTCAACCATTGAGGATGTCAAGTGCCCTTGAATCTTCATATGTTGGAATGCTTCAATGAATGATGACTTCAAGATCTTGTAACCTTCTTGGTAGATCATGAAGTATGATATGCTTACAACAAAGATGAATGTTAGAAGCATTATGATCATTATTGAAAGGGTGATCTACATGGTTTCCTACTTATCTATGTGTGTGTGTTTATTTCATCTTTTCCTCACATTTCTAAGTAAAACATAAACTTCTATTTATAGGCAAAACAAAACAAGAAGTTTTCCAAAACCATGTTCTATATACCATGTTCCAAAACCATGGATTACTATTAGAGTCAATATTGACAAGACATATGCATATACTTGAAACTAAATGTTGACAAGACAAGACATATATGTTACTTGTCAACTTACAAGGACTATGACACATCTTACAAGTTCTTTGACCAAGTTATTTTTCAAAGATGTTTCCAAGTCAACTACAATCTATGACACATCTTAAATGATATTTGACAAAGATAATTTCCAAATATAGTTTTCCATTTTATGAAAAATACATTTAGACAAATGTATATATTAACTTAAAAAGGTAAATTACTTGTATAAAAAATATATTAGCTAGCTATATAATATTTAGTAAGTTACTAAAAATGTTTTATGTACTTATGTTGTTATAAGACACATTTTTATATATTGTACACTTACTAATATTATCTAGACACCTAATGTGGCACTTATTCTATTTAACACCTAAATTGTACTTTGACACCTAAAATACTTAAAGACTCCTAAAGTATTTTAGTCATTCTAAATGGTTTGTCAAGGGGTTTGATCATAATGCTACATAACAAACATGTACGAACCTGTGTTGTAGCATACGATGACTCGAGACGTTGAGAGGTGTTGAATGTTTGTTGAGACAAAGTATGATTACAAGTAACTTGTACATTTTACGTTATGTATCAAGTTATACGTTTGTCATCAATCAAAACAAACGAGACTGTATAGATTAAATATCGTAATATTTGCACTAACATACTAGTAAACCATAAAGTCGAAAACCTTATAAGATTATGTCCCACGAATAGCTCTCAAACGAATCTTTGAAGGACAATTGATAGCCTTAGATACAGTTTTGCGTTTTCTCTTAATTTTACCATCATTTTCCACATCTCTTTCTTCACCTTTCTTCAACGTATTTACTTCAACTTTCGTTCTTCGTTTACCAACTCTGTTGCATACTATTCTTTTTCTTTTACCATCATTTTTCACATCTTTTTCTTCACCTTCCTTCAATGTATTTACTTCAACTTTCGTTCTTCGTTTACCAGATCTGTTGCATACTATGTACCTGTGTGTGATTTCACCTTTGAGACGTTTGAGCCCTAACTTATGGATGTTGAACCTACCCTTCTGGGAGTAGACCATGTAATGCTTTAAAAAATTCTAACATATTAAACAAAACAAATAACAATTTAATATATACATAACATGTATGCAAGACTTTGAAAAACAGAAAAAAATAATTCAATGAACAATATATGTACAGAACATGTATGCAACGCTTTCAAAAGAAAACAATTTAATATATACAAAACATGTATGCAACGCTTTCAAAAATAGGAAAAATATACTAAACACATTCAGCCATAACATATCAACCATTTATAAATTACTAAACAATTAAAATCGGAAATTAATCTAAGATTGCCAAAATGTCAAAACCATGTATACAAGGATTTAAAAACATAAAACAGTTATAAACCTATTATTGGATAAAAAAAAATTAAAACTAAACATACCAGACTGTTCTTGATGATCAGTTAACACGATCGATTCATTATTCACTTCTTACACATCCCTGGACGTTGAACAATCACCTACATCTGTCGTACCTTGTTCATTGATCTCAACCATTTTTTTCCTCCAATTATTAGATAACGAATTAGGGTTTTTATGTGATTCAAGTCTGGAATTGATGAATATTTATAGGTATAAAAATTGTGATCATTAAGGATGCTTACCAATTTTGTGTCAATCTTTGATGAAAACATCGTGATCCTTTGAATTAGATAATAACCTGTTTTTTTTTTTTTATTTTATTTATTTTTTTGAATCTGATAAAAACAAAAAACATCCCCAATATTGTTGGATAAATTCAGATTTTCAAATCTATTTGTGAAAATGTAAAATACCGCATATATAACCTTGGATGCTTTTATTAATTAAATAAATAGAAATTAATTTACTAAATTGTGATTGGTCAAGATTGGTACTGTAAAGTACTGTATATAAGAATGGTACTGCATGAAATACATCACTATATATATATATATATATATATATATATATATATATATATATATATATATATATATATATATATATATATATATATATTTGACACTAGTGGTTTGGATCGAGTAGCAGACACACACATATATATATATATATATATATATATATATATATATATATATATATATATATATATATATATATATATATATATATTTTTGACACTAGTGGTTTGGATCGAGTAGCAGACACAGACACTGGGACAAGGACTCCGCACACTTACTGACATGAATTCTTAACACTGATATTTTTATTAAAAATTCGATACTTTATAACAAACTAGAACGGTACAGGCGCAATGCGGCGGCGGGTACCGTGTGATTATATTTTGTGTTATTTAGTTAAACGTTTAGTTATCTTCATGTTTATAAGTAGAGATATTAGAGATAATTAAACCAAATAATTTTAGTTTGAACAACCAACCGCTTCCAAACAAAGCAAGAAAAAAGTCTGAATTTTAAACATTTTTAATTATAGAATAGTCCCAAATGCGTCAAGCCTAATCTTTTCAGTTGTATTTTTTTGACAATTAACTTTTTGACCCGTTTTTCAACCCAATCCATTGGGTTGACCCGGTTTAAATTACTTTTTTTTTAAACTTTAATCCCCAAATCATCAAACTTTGATTATTTTTCATTTATAACAATAAAATTTGTTTGATCACTAAAATTATCTGCCACTATAAAATACCGTTGCTATGCACGGATTAAATATTTTGATCAATTTTCTCTTCTACTCGTTCGAATGAAAAGTACCTTAAATAAGAACAAATGCAACTACCCCACTACCCTAAACTTTAGCACCAAGAATAGAGACGTGGGGATTTTAACTAGAACAATAAAATGGAAATGTAAATATGGAATAATGCATCTACGTAGAGGTCCACTTATTCATCCTAAAATCATGCATGACACAGTAGTCTTTCAACTTGCATGAGAGAGTGGTGTAAGGCTTGATCAACATTTGTAGACTTGGTCTTTCTGGTCTTCCAAATGTGCAATTCTTTGAGTAACCCGAATGGCTCAGGTTTGGTTAGTACCATACCCGTATCAATACCCTGCACCTCAAAATGAGCCTTGCCTCAAGGTTCATGGTTTTATACCTCGGGTCACGCGGCTTCCAAGGTGGTTCGTGTTCGGAATGAAGAAAAACAAATGTTGGCTGATGATGTGACCCCTGTTTTACTACTTATAGAGATAAAAGATTGATACTTGCAGCACACACACATGAATACATGACCCAATATACTGAAGTGGAATCACATTACAACATATTCATGACTCAACATATGCATGAAACTATCTGATGGACATTTTGCATACGAGAGATGTATGTACAACTATGTATAACTTACTCATGAAGTAAAAATACCAATTGCCAAAGATAAGCACATGAATGAGTCCTACTTGCTGACATCATGATTAGTACTCATTCTTCTTAGTTCATGCATTGAACTGAATACACATACAATGAACTAGAAGGTTGGATGTATGCTATCACTCCATATCTTTTTGGAATCTTATCTTGACACAAATATGTTGGGAAGGTATGCATACATCATTAGTAACATACTACTACATCTACAAGCAACTTGTAAAATGTGAGATACAAGTGGGTGTCTACTTGCACAAACCTGGCAGATGTTAAACTTCACATACTATCCTGTAAAAGGGTATGCTTAGATGGTTATAAGGATACACCAATTCCTCTCTACTTTCTCATCTATAGCTTAACACTCTTATAGGAGTGTCTAAGTATTCTTATGCAAACATAGCAATATGATCAATACTGACTTGATCGTCGGAGGGGGTTCCCCCGGGCTCAGCCCGGGGACCTCTCTAACGATCTTTCTATGTCATTTCAGCACTGTTACCGAAGACCTGAAGTCAAGGTCAAAGCGAGTCAGACGGCCAAGTCATCACCTTGACGACCATGCAGATTTTGGTAGCATCATTTGGCGCCATCCGTGGGACCCGAGCAAAATACTTGCCTTGTGTGCTCGTCTTGTGTTGTCACTAACCTAACTTTCATCTTGAATTAGCTCCTACAGGTGAATAGAGATCATCAATCGAAGTTAAATCCCTCCTGAAACCAGATGGTATGTCCATTAAAAATATAGAACTAAGGAGAGATCTGCTGACTGCCATTTCAAAACCCTTTAATAACTTGCACTATTATTTCAAACTACTGATGTCCCATCTTAAAACCAACTCAAAACTTGATATGATGTCTTTACAAATATATATATAGGTATGTTGTGACCTATTTGACACTCTGAAAGTAAAAAATCAAGATATCTCAGCCTATATATAGAACAAGTGTAAGAAGTGTGATTGCTATTTTTAGAAGCAAAAACTCTCCCAAAATTCTGAGAAAACTACGGCTATGTTTGGCACAAAGCTTTTTGGAGCTTTTTTGGGCAAGGAGCGGTGAATAATGAGCTTTTTGATTTTTAGTGTTCGTTTGGCATGAGAGCTGTGGGCTTTGCTATTTTTTAGGAAAGCTCATTTTCTCAATGCTTCTTTATGAAGCTGTGAGCTTTTTTGGCTACTGCTCACAGCTACTGCTCACAGCTCACAACTACTGCTCACAGCTCACAGCTATTTTTGCCAAACATAGCCTACACGTGGAAACCTCCCCATTAATAGAAAGATTTCGAAATTTTTTTGAAACAAATTCGGGAGAAAAATAAGGGAGCTAAATCAATTTGGTTTTGACAATTCAAAACAAAATCCCATCAAATATGGAAGCCTATTAATTTTTGAATCAAGACCTGGTTTTAGTTTTTTTTAACGAGATTTGAAATCACACGAAGCAAAAAATCATGGACATATCCATCAGATATTTTTAAGGATTAAATTATTTTTGAATGAACTTTTTTAAGAGGGATTTGAATAAACATACATAGGTCCGGCTATATCATCTACCAATCGGAGGTATTTTCCTTTTTTTTTTTCCTTTTTTTTTTTTTAATGATTGAATCCAATTAGGTTTAGCTATCAATTTTGTTGTATAATCATTAATTATTTATGGATTAGTTATATATACAATTGTCGGTTTTGACTGTTGGTTTAATTTTTAAAATCAACATGCCTCGATATGAAATTGATTATATCTTCTCATATTGAATTTTTTTAATTATATGTTAGTTATTCTTCGTGTATCGTCAAGCTTGGGATTTTTTTTTTAATTACAAATTCATTTTTTTTATATAATTTGCTTTATATGAATAGCATAAAGTGTTGTACGAATTTGCATGCCAAGTGTTTGATGAAAATCCTGAGTGCAATTTTTAATTTGTAACCTGTTTGGTTTTTGGGGAAATTGATAAAGCGCTTTGTTGTTACAAAAGTGCTTAGACTCTCGAATGATTATGATTAAAGATAATACTTACATTGAGGAAGTGGAAAAATAAAATAAATAACAAAAGTGGTGTTTGTTTGCACCTTTATTGTGTCGGTCTAAGTGGAAAAGATCGCTTCAGCTACTCCTAAAGTCGATAATATACCTTTATATGTTTGTTAATTTCAGGTCAACTATTTTGCGCAATCACATTTTCAGATTAATGAATATCGAGATTGTGTAATTGTGGCATGGCTTATGTTTTATAATGTTCCTTATCTTATGCGCTATTAAATTATGCATTGAACTTATTGCAGCCTGCTGCAGCAAAAAAACAGATGATATATTGGCAAGTGTGTAAAGGTTTTGTCTGCATTGAACCAAATTAAGGTACACTAGCTCACAACAATTTTCTAATCACTGGACATAATTATAGCTTTAAGTTTATGACAATTAAGTAGCGTAAATTCAAAAATCATTGGTGTTACGTGACTACAACTGTTGATAGCTATCTCTACCATTGGAAATACGACAAGTTGCTTATGGGCCATTTTTTTATACATAAATGAATGAGGCAATGATTTTACGTTCATCATGAAGTCTCAACACTATATGAATGAGGCAATGATATTTCTGTGTCATTTTATTATTAAATTCTCACCACTATATGGAAGGCAAGTCATGATCGCATAGGTTACACTAATAATGACGTATCCTTTTAATAAAATGACTCAAGACTTTTTATGCATTACTTTGAATGATATTTAACCAACCCATTTCCTTTCAGCTAATCAAAAGACTTTTTATGCATAGTAAGTTGCCTTGCTTATTATTATGTGGCATTAGATTCTGCATGTGGTACATACACTATTGTAGATGAATGATCAAAATTGTCCATGTCCTTATGAGGGTTATAGATACAGAGGATTATGAGGGTCGTACTTAAACCATTTATCGTTTCTGAATATTGTGATATCTATTTAAGCCTGTTTACACAAATCACAAACAAGGGATAATAGTTTATAGTGAACACAGGTAACATAGTCCCTTAAATCCAATCGAAATAAAGTGTAGTGCCTAATTGTGGTTTCTGGAAACATGGCTAAACAAGTGAAGCAGTATGGTGCACACTTCAAGCTCGATTATGGATGGGTATAGTGGAATTCAATACTGGAACATGAACACATAAGTCTGGTCAACAAGTTTCGACAAGGACAGATAATTTGTGACATGTATGCAAACAAGAATGAACATCAGACTTAAAGGTTATCGATTTTAGCTTATCTATTATGTTTAAACCAGGTATGAGTGGGTACGAGTGGGCACAAACTGGTTACTCAAAAGATGCCTCACGAGAGTCTTTACTTTCGCATATAAAAGATTTGTACGAGTGGGCACAAACTGAGTAATCGAAAGCAGCCGAAACATCATTAAATACATGTAAGTTCTTTAGCATCCTTATAGTATCTCCATCCTCAAAATTTCAAAAGGTACCCCTTCTGAATTAAAGTTGTCTATGTAGTTCCTAATTTTCATGAAAATCGTGCTATGACTTTTGAAAACATATATGCGCCATCATCAGCTCGCTCCCATGTTTCACATTTTCGACCCAATGAGCACATTGGAAATTCCAACTTTAATCATCATCTTCATCCTCCCATGAATGCCCCTCATGTTACTCAAGTAATTATTCATATTAAAGTAAGCTCCTACATTGTTTTTATGTTAAATAAGAACTATTGTTTTGTTTTCTTCATGATGGAAGTGATAAAGGTCATCACTTTGTGAGTATATTGTTTTGTTATCATAAACTTAAACATTTTTTTTGTCTGTGGCACATATTCATTAACCATACACAAATTTGTATCAGATGCTTTGTTTTGCGGATATGCATAGGAAAACAGTGATTTAATGAAATAGGCACTGAAGGAGTCAGTAGTGGAAATTTTTTAATTGCCAAAAGGTTTGACTTCACTTGATTATAATGGCAATGTTGTACCGGTGCTCTATGCATTTGAAGCTCATTTATGGATCTTGATGTGTTTTGCAGGTTGGTTTTTCTTATCCTTCAAATGATGCTCTTGACAAATAGGTGATCAACCACACATAAGATTTACATAGAAAAATTAAATTACAACGTGTTTTTACGCTGTTAACATCAAACAAGTATATTGTAAATAAATCACAATATAAATAGCATGGAGCCCAGTATTTGATGTGTTTTGAAGAATATAGTCTTTTTGCCAATACAGGGTTGTTCATGATGTTGCCTTATTGCTGAGAAGTTTGCATTTACAACACTTGAGTTGTTGGTGGGAAAAGGTGCATCTCGGATTCTGGTATGCTTGATTTATATAATATTGTGTACTATGAGTTATTTTAGCAATCAATTAGTTTGCTAATGGCCAATTATATGAAATGGGTCAAATGGGTAATAAAAACGAAGAAAGATAGGCCCACTGACATATATAGGGGTGAACGGGCCAAACTGGTCGAAAGCCTCATTAGGTGTTGAATTACAAATGTTACTTTTATAGGTCTTATACAATTGTTAGTTTTGTTGTATCTAAGCCCTTCGATGATTTTCTCTTATGTCAAAGATATAAGTTTTTGTGTTTTCCTCTATCTTGATAGATCATAATTTTCAAAAAGAAATACCTTGATGATAATGAAGATGACGCATTGATGCGAGGAAGGTATTATTTCAGATAAAATCACAATCTATCCTTAAAGTATTAATCATATAATTGTTACTATATTGAATCAACTACTTGCTATATCTTAACATATAGACATGGAGACCTATTTTGTGCTTTTAAAAAGTGTTTTAATTGTTGAAAAAAATATTGTCAAATGATTGTTACCCATTTGACTGACGTGATTTATGTGTGTAAATACGTATGTAGCTGGTGATGAGGAAAAAACGCTTTCCATGATGACGCGAATGTTATGGCGATTCCTGCTTTTTTAAACAGACATCATTCTACACAGATTATGCAAAACTTGCCTCTAAAGGGAATAAGAAAAAGCCCTAGAAAGAGGTCAGTTCCATATTTCTCAAAACTTAATTTTATTTGAAAACATCATATAAATTTTTTGAGAAGTGATTTGGAGACCTAAAATTCAAGCCTAAACTTATGCCTAAATCTGTGTGGCAATAATTCATTGGTTGCACCAACCGGGTCCACTTCTTCAATAATCAATTAGCTAATGACACATAAGTTAGGCACAAAATTAGGCATCAGTTTTAGGTCTCCCAATCTTTTTCCAAAATGTTAATGCTTTGCTGAAGACTCATTTTTTTTCAAGTGGAATCTAGAATACATATGAGATAATCTCGCCCAAAATTCAATCCCAAACGCCTTTAAAATTTGCTTTTAAACCCAACGCCTTCAAATGGTTTCTGAAAACATTAAAAATAGGTTCTAAAAACAAACTCGCGTTGCCAATTTTATAACTTTACAGGAAATGATATACTTGATATGTATGTGTATTATTTGTTAATCTATCATGTATATTCAACTTTGGTAATAAGTATACCCATGTTTAAAACTACTTGTTATTAGTAACAAAATTGGATCGGTTTAGTCTTTAGTGAACCAAAACGAATATGATAAATAGTCTTTGATGTGATGCCGATTAGAAGTTATTCTTAAAGCAGGTTCATGTGGCCAACAGTGCAATAGAAACATGCGTAATTCACCTTAACAAAAACGTCAAGTGAATGAGTTGTATAGGCAATTTTGGAGCTCTTAGATTTTTACTCATCTTAGTGTTTAACAATATATATGTGTGTGAATTTTGTAGTCAACAGTTGATGACTGTTGCTATGCAACTATCTTTCATTTTCGTAGGAAACATGAGTTAATAGCGGTGGCAAAAGGGACGGCCAAAATATGTTCGATTAAAATCTAAAAACTTATAAAAGAATTGATTTAGGGGGTCTAAGGTATTTTATACATTTCATTGTTATAGTACACTTTGGAAGGCATGCAAATTTTAACATTAATGACCCGTTTTTTTAGTTATGTTTCTTTGTTAGCCTATTTGAGTTTTGATATGTTGCTTATCTGATTATGTGTTCTACTAATCTAATAATGTGCAAAAGGGTAATCATAAATTCCACTGGTCCTACTAATCTAATTATATGGTATGGGTTCATGATACTAATGGCTATAAAGCTATATGATGGGTGATATGCAACAAGATGAAACCATTCACTAGCGATGAACTTGGTTTGGACAGTACTGAGAGGATAAAATTTCTTGAAGAACAAAAAGCTATGGCTCCATATTGCGACCACTATTTTGCTATTGTAAGACTCACAACAATTTACTGTGTATTAATTAGTTTTTAAGGCAATATAGTTATGTATTATTTAAGCTTATTATTTTTGTGTACATGTAAGTTCTCCCAATGCAATTTTAACAATTAATTTCTGTTCAGGCGGAGGTAATCCCTTATGAATTACCTAAACAAGTTTCTTAAATTGTCATATGGGCCACACGATCAACTAAAGAATCTATCTTTTACTCTCTATTTTCAGCTGTTATGATTACACAAACGGATTAGCTGTAAGTTCTTTTCTCCGTCATTAAAGTGAATTTGATTATGATAGTTTTCTGGTCTTTTTATACAGAGTAGTAATTATTGTTTTGCTATAACTGCTATCCAGGATTTGGTGGTTAGATATAAGGGGGGTCCCAAAGTATGCTTGAGTTAGCATGACACAACGTCCACAATACATTATAGTGATGTAAAGAATGTGGTTTACATCTTTATAATTTCCGTTATGGTCTTTTGAGACAATCAACTGTATAGTTACTCTTCTAAAATTCATTAAAATGATTTGATAGAGCTAGCCCGCCCATCGGGCGGGTCTTTAAGCTAGTGTGTGTATATATATATATATATATATATATATATATATATATATATATATATATATATATATATATCTCCAATCTCTTTGTGATTCAATTCTTAATTGTAGAAACATCCAAGAACATGTTTCCACATTTTTGTAGTGTAACGTGACTCTTGCAAACCTTTACAAATCCATGATAAATCCTTTTTACAAGTCATCATAAGTTATACACTTGATACAAGCAAAACTGTTTGATGAGGTCACTCGATATGGATATCTCTCCATACTATACATATTCTTCTTCTATAATTATACATAGAAACAATTGCACATGGAGAAAGAACCAACTTGAAGAATCAATCATCAAATATGCAGTGTGATCACTTATAAACCCAACCAAGTCCTGTTAAGTTAGACACATGACACACCCGTTCAGTTCGGTCATGAAGGAACAATAAGCAGGCAGAAGTCAAGACCTCAGCGTTAATAAGGTACACATGAGGTAGTATGTATCAGTTAGATCGTGGTAATCTCTAAAATTTCTTAATTAAAGAACTTTAAATTTAGCTAACTGGGCAATCCTAGTCTCTTTGAAATAAGGAAGAAAAGGTTAGCCCATAATTACCTGACGGTGTATCGGGTCTCGGAAGACCCGATTCCCACTAACGAACCAAAATGTAATCCACTGACGAGTATTATCCATTGACGAGCCAAAGTATGATCCACTGACGAGTATTGTCCACTGACGAGTGTGATCCACTGACGAACCAAAGTATGATCCACTGACGATATAAAAGGACGATACCAAGTGTTGAACTAAAAGGATGAACCAAACGGTTCGTCACTAGCTGACAAGCTCCACGTCATTATGAAAAGGACGTCCTAGCTATTGGGCTGTACGAACAAGCCCATCAAGCCCATGCTTAATTCTCGGAATAAGTAAGTAGTATAAATAGCCCCAACTATTCACAGTTGGGGGCAATATTTTCTGGAGAGCAATTACTCTGAACCGAACTAACACTTATACTTTATATTTCATATTTCAATCATATCACCCATACTCATTCTCACACCGGAGCTGGGTCTCGGACTAAACACCCGGGGCGAGGCTAACGTGTGTTACTTGTCTTATCACAGCTCAAGTCCTAGCAGGAGATACGAAGTTACTCGAGGTTCGGAGCACGTCAGTAGATCCCGAACACCCTTAAAGACCCGGACTTCTCCTTCATATCTTAGGTGCGGATTATTGCATCTACAAATTGGCGCCATCCGTGGGACCCGGATTGTCACTCTACCTAGTTAAGTGAGAAATGGCTGGTCCTAGTGACAATCTTGATACTCCTCCTACGAAGGAGAACAATACCGAAGGAGGAACAAACACGTCCGTTGTCGATCAACAGACTTTCATCACTGACAGCATCAAGGCCTTACAAGCTCTGATCAAGCAATCGCAAGAAGGAACGAGTGACGTACGTCCCATCCAACTTGATTTTGAAGAAGATGACATGTCTTGTCCTTTCACAGGAAGTGAATATGTGGATGACAAGTACAAAGACGTGGCTCCTACTTACCGGACAAATGAAGAAGATCTCAGCAAACCTTTCAAAGAAACACAACTTAAGTCCCCATTCTCCTCACGAATCCTCATGTTCTCGGCTCCCAAGTGCAAGATGCCTCCGCATATCCGAATGTATGATGGGTCAAAGGACCCAGAGGATCACCTTAGCCTTTTCTCAGGAGCTGCTATTAACAATGAATGGCCCATGCCGGTGTGGTGTCGTATGTTTCAACAAACGTTGGAGGATAGGGCGAGAGGATGGTTTGACAAGCTCCCTAATGGATGCATTGACGAATGGTTCGAACTGAAGAGAAGGTTCCTCATCCGCTTCTCACAAAGGAAGAAATGCTTCAAGGATCCTACGGAAATTCATAAGATACAAAGGAAGGCGAACGAGACTCTCTCGGCCTTCAAAGAACGATTCATTGAGGAAAGTGGACGTATTCTCGATGTTCCTGAGATCATGCAGATAGGAGCATTCATGTATGGACATAAGTGTCCCGAACTCTCAAAAAAGTTTGCTGACAAGATCCCAAGGACTGTAGATGAAATGATGGAGAGAGTGGATGACTTCCTCAGGTCGGAAGAAGCCTACGACACTATGGAAGCACCTCGAGGAGAGGCGATAGATTCCCAAAAGAAGGGGAATAATGTCTATAAGAACGATAGGTCATATGGGGACAAGAGGAAACCAAATAAGCCCCATAACCACTACGGAGGGGGATATTCTTCTCACTCAAGGAACACCCGTCCTCCTTATCAAAGGGAAGCTCGTGCTCCATATCAACAACATCGACCTACTCAACGGGTGACAATCAACTCTCTTTCCAAAACCCCAGCTGAGATCCTAACCAGTGAGCATCAACTAAACCTGCCTCGTCCACCTCCCTTGATTGGTACTCCTCGGAAGGAGAATCTAGATCGGTTCTGTGAATACCATGGCGAGAAAGGACATTACACTGACGATTGCTACCAGCTGAAGAAGCAACTTGAAACCGCCCTTGAGTCAGGAAAATTGAATCACTTAATCCGCGAGGTTAAAAATAAAGCCAAAGGAAACCAGAAGGGGAGAGGGAAAGTCATCAACATGATACGATCATCAGGCTATGGGAGGAAGAGAAGGCCAGAGGAGGTCGAAGAAAGCTGGATGAACGTGGACATCACTTTCCCGCCTGTCTCTCGAGCAAATGCAAAAGAGTCACTAATCATCATTCAAGCTGAGATAGCAGGGTATTTGGTATAAAGAATTTACGTGGATAATGGTGCTGGTTCGTAGATAATGTATGAGCATTGCTTTAGATGCCTAAACTCCTGAACACAAAATCGGTTAAGACCATCCAACACCCCGCTAGTAGGATTTTCAGGAGAAATCTCCCAGCCGCTCGGAGTGATTGACTTAGAAGTAATTGTTGGGGAAGGAACAAGGTCGAGAAGGATGACCATGGAATTTGCAATTGTACGTGCAGCTTCACCATACAACGTCTTGCTAGGCAGGCCAGGGATTAGCATCTTGAAGGCTGTTCCCTCCACCATTCACGCTATGTTCAAATTCCCAACTCTTGGAGGAGTAGCAACTATCATCACTCGACCATCTATGATTTTGGAATGCCAGCGAGCTGAAAAAATGTACATGCCGGACGTGACATCTAAGACGAATGAGGGAGTCTTGGCGGGTTGTAACATTGTAGAACAAAAAACTGAGGAAGTTAAGGTGAATGACAAGTGCCCAGAGCAACTTGTTACAATCAATGCTGGACTTTCACCGGAATGTAAATATGAGTTGAAGAAGTTACTGAGGGCTAACATGGATGTCTTTGCATGGAAGCCCTCTGACATGACAGGGATCCCCAGGCACATAACTGAGCATCACCTTCATGACAATCCATCGAGGGAGCCGATTAGGCAAAAACTGTTGAGACTATAGACCTTGATAGATCTTCTTGAGCACTCTAGAATCGTTAGTTATGTTACTGTAATCAATAACACACTAATAGACAATCTCTGTAACTTGTATTTTTAAAGCGGTAACAAAACACAAGCTTGATACTAAGAACTCTTGATCCTCTATGGATCTTTTAATTAATAATGAACGTAAAAACTTTTACTCAATACATAATCGTTTGTTCCTTTTATACACAAGGAACCCTAAACCGTTTCACAAGAAACGTATATTCTAAAACTTCTAAAAGATATGCATTATCACTTCCTAAATTAACTCATGCATATCCAAACTACATTACATAAAATACGGAAATACTATATCCGCAGAAACTAATAATGCTGAAACTAGTCTTCAGCAGATATACTGCTTCAGCAGAAACCAACTCTTCAGCAGGAATCTTCAGCAGAAACAGTAGCAGAATTCTTACTTCACAGAATTCCCAACAATCCTCCCCTAATCTTGAATTTGACCTGGTTAAGTTCAAGATTCTTGATAGATCTTCGAAGGAAAATACCAAGAGGATTGTAATAACATAGTACCAGCAAAGAATCATCTTCAGCAGAATCTCTATGATCAGCAAATACTTGAAAGCTCCATTCTTTGCAGCAAAAAATGACTTAATGTACATCAAAACAAATTAGTTTCATACTATTCTCATCACTTCCAGATGTGTGAACTCCTGTGAGAAGTGAATCCTTGAAAATAATGGATTTGATGTCTCTTTACCAATAGCCATCACTACTGGAGTAGCCAAGTGTTCAAAGGTACACTGATAACCACATGATTTTTAGCAAATCATCAGCTATAAACGGATTTGAGATGTCTTTACCTGTAGCCGTTTGCTCAGGACTAGCCAATTATTTTGATGAAAATCGTCTTGGCTAACTGATTACCAAATATGGTTTTCCACTGCCTTTACCACAAGCCATATACATGTGGGCTAGCCAATTATTCAGAATCCATAAAGGAAAAATCCATGGTCAATTGACAACCATTTCAACTACTCAGCAATAAAGCATGGGTGAGTTGAAAATCCTATGGTTTTGAGCAAACCATTACAGCTATCAACAGATTTGATGTGTCTTTACCAAAGCTGTACCCTTTGGGCTAGCCAACTTTATGATGGAATAGTCAACATCAGGTAAGTTGATAACCAAACCTGCATACAAAAACTATACAACAATAAGTTAGTTTTTTTTTTTTTTAAGATAAGAAAGAAAAACAAATATACAACATGAAATCCCTAAGTAGATTCAGCTCTGGAAGTCTTAATCCTTTGTTTGAAAACCTTGACCAAAGATTCAGCAAACAATCTTGTATTCCCAACTGGATTAGGAGGAATCTCCAGCTTATGTTGCAGCATTTTCTCCATCAAAGATACTTTCAGAGGATATCTTTTGGTAAGATCCATGATAAGCCTTAAACCAGTTGTAGTTTCCAAAACATGAACATAGGGCATAGGATAGAACTTCCAACTCTGAACTTTCCATCTCTGATTGTTCTTCCATATATCATAGCTTGCACCATTAGGAGTAGAAGAATCAAACAACACTTGAAGATCACCCAACAAATACAATCCAGACCCTTCAGGAGTATGAGTTGCATAATACTTAATAACCAACTCATATAGAGTGACCAAATCCTGATGATCTACAAGATGTAGAATCTGTTGAAGAAATGTAAAGGATATGGAAGTTTTATCCAATCTGTAAATGGTATTAATTTGACCATTTTTACTTAACTCCCAGTGAACCAAAACATTTCTAGTACCCTCAGGCCAATCATCGGAGGATCCTTCTCTTATAAATGAAGCATCAGAATCATTCACATTGATTAAACTTTGTTTGGAGTGTGAAGTTCTGACTTTAGCCATTCTCTTGCCTCTTCTTCCAGGAACATAAATAACATCATGAACTGCTGCTTCAGCAGAATCACCTTCTGCAGCATCAGTTTCCACTGATGGAGTATCCAATTGTTCATCAGTAGAATCTTGAGAAGATTCAAGTGCAGCAGAGGCATATTGTTCATCCATAGCCTTCCTTATCTGTTTGTTTCTAGCAGCTTGAATTTCAACTTCTCTTGTCTTCAGTTCATGAAATCTTGCAAGCTCAGATTTTTGTTCAGCTTCTTGTTCCTCAGCCAACTTTCTAGCAGCCTCTTCACCTAATATTTCCTCCTCCAATTGTCTTCTAGTTCTCTTTCTAATTGGAGGAGCTGATGTCCTCACTTTTGCTTTACCTTTATCCACATAAGATAAAGCAGCAACATGTGGTACATCAGCAGGAATATCAGATAAATATACTTTCTCAGCAGCATCAGCATCAACATTGAGGAGAGGAATATTCTTGGAAGCACCCATTCCATCTTTATCATTCCTAGCCTTGATTCTGTTATAAATCTCAACCAGTTTTTCAAATGGAAGTCCCCACACCTTTTGCTTAGACCAAGCACTGTTAAACAATGAGCTGCTTTGATTTTTTACATAAGTTCTCATATAATCCCTCTGCTGTGCTTGAGTCATAGGTTTTTCTCTTTTAGCTTTAGCTTTCAACTCATCTGCTACCTTCTTTCTCAACTTCATAAATTTCACAATTTCAGAAGGCCAGTCTCGCTTCTCTACCTTTTTACCAATAATTTCTGCAGCTACATCAGGATTATCAAGCATTTGTTGTCCAATCTGCTGCCAATCAGACTCATCAAAATCTTGAACAGCTGCATCCAATTCTCTTTGTCTTTCAATGGGCAAAGTAGAAACATATCTTTGATTGACTGATTCATATGTTGCATCTAACTTTGCTTGCTGTTCCTCAGTCATATCAGTACTCTTCTTATAATCTTCCCATTCTTGTAACAGTTTTTCTTGTCCAGCTCTATCTTCAGCTGTAACAAGTTCATCCAAATCATCATCTGTTCCTTCAGCAAGATCATCATGAGGAACATTCACATCTGCCATAGGTTCATCAGGTACTTCTTGAACCTCTCTATCAGGAGAAACTTGTTGATTCTTAGATGAATGATGAACAGGGGAATTCAAATACTCTTTCCCTGCAACAAAGAATACTTCTCCTGATGTTTTAACTTGATCAACAGATTCATCAGCAGCAACTTCACTTGATGATTGTTTCTTCTGAAGTATATCAGCAGCTTCAGTCATGAGCACATCATCATCACCACTAGACACTTTGGATGATTCAGCAGCTTTCCTAGCCAAATACTGTCTTGTACTTCTTCTTCTATGGACTAGTATCTTTGGTTTAGATTGAGATACTTCAGCAACTTTAGGAGGAACAACATTAGACTGTCTAGCAACTTCAGCTAGAATTTCAAGAGAATCCAAATTTTCCTCCTTTGCAACTTCAGCAGAATCCAATCCATCCTTACTTTTCTTCTGCTGATTCAGCTGTGCCTCCAGATCTTGAACCTTACTTTTCAAACTTTTAATTTCATTACCAAGAGTAGTCTTGGTCTCAGCAAGCTCTTTCTGGAGATCTTCAGTCATTTTCATGTACCTGCTAAGGGAATCATATACAAAAGTGAGAGTAATAGGGTCCTCTGCTCTACCAGCAGATTGCTCAGTGGTATATAGAGCTTCATTGAACCCAACAGGAGAAACAGACTCATGTACAACATTAGGAGAACCTACATTAATTTGCTCTCCCAAAGGACTGAGTGAAGGTAGTCTAGTAACCTCAGGTTCAAGAGTCTGAAAATTATCTTCAAACTCATGAATTTGCTCAGCTGGAGCATCCTGAGCTGGTAAAATGGTATGACTAGGTGACATATGTACAGGGGTAGGTGATGGTAAGTCAGCAGAATCAGGTAATGGTTCAGCAGTTGTAGCTGGCACTTCCTCCATTACCACTGAAGGATTACCATTAGCAGCAACACCAGAAGATGATGGATTACCATCATCAGCAGCATTAGGAGCAGGCATATTACTAGCATCATCACCCTCAACTATATTGCCATTAGGCAACATAGCTTCTAACATTGGGTGATGTTCCCCAGTATAATTAGTTTTCATTGAGGCAAACAACTTGGAACCTAGACTTTTAATAGGTATATGGGTTCTATCTTCAGTGATTATGTCTAAAATTATTTGTAAGAATCTAGGGTACATTAAGAACTTATGCTGTTGCTTATCTATATTTTCTAGCATATTATCAAAAATAAACTTAGAAAAATTATGAATTTGACCCTTAGACAGACAAACAATACCACAACCCAATTGAAGAGAGAACTGGTTCCATCCACCACACTTGTTGCTGATACATTGAAGCAACATATGCACCAAATACCTCCACTTAGGACAAAATTGATTCTTATGCCACTTGGATGTATCAGTACTTTGATATCCAGCTTCTCTTAGTCCAGCAAGAATCTCTGCAGTGTTGGAATGATACACACCATTTTCATCATCCAACTGAAGCTTTGTCCTAATCAACCCTTCTATCACCACATACTCTATACCATCTATCACAGCTACAATCTCTGTAGCAGATCTCTTAGCAGCAGATGCCCAAAATTGCTTCACCAAGGATTCACACATCAAATTGGGACTACAAGTCAGAGCATAATGAATCTTCGACCTTTGTAGAAACTCCACCATTAAATCGAATTCTTCGTGTCCCTTTGCCTTTTTCAGAATAGCATACTTGTTATGGTCGCCTTTCAATATGAGTTGTGCCATTGGAATAATCGTGCGTGAGATGGTTATGAATTACTCCAGAGAATAATGTGTTTAAATGGAGTGATAAGCGAATAATTTTGTTTAGGAAGAGATATGCAAAGTGGGTTAAATTTGGAAGTTCCCCAATCGTGGTCAAAATTATCGGAACAACTTATTGACCAAGTCTGACAAGTAGTTTAAAAACTTCCAATTTGAAAATTTACCCTTCAGCAGAAATGAAAGTCAAATCTGCTGAAGAATGGTCAACATCAGCAGAATCAACCAAAAGTAAAAATATCTTCGGTCAATATCTTGTTTTTACTGTGCCACCCAACTCGCATTAATTATCATAACGCCTAAACTTTGCTTATTTAATCACCCCAAATCACATCTCAGGCACCAATTTACCCCAAATCATCTTACAAGCCCTAATTTTCCAATTAACCCCAATTCTTGACCAAAACCATGTCATCACACCCAGAAATCTCAGATCCAAATTCCTCTTCTCCATCAGCAGAAGAAGATTTACCACCATATCCATGGGAGCTTGATGGTTCTGACTTTGAAAGAGCATTGGAGAAACGATGGGATGCACAAGAAAGACAATGGGATGATCATGGGAAGGGTGAACCAAGCAATGTACCCATTCCTACTGAGAGAGAGCTTGTCTCCCTTCATCTATACCTCTGATGAAGACTCTTCAGAGGAAGAAAATGAAGATCCAACCTTTCTTCCTCCTTCCACACCAGAGAGATCCCAACCAAGATCAAGTAATAGGGATCTATCTCTCCCAACATCACAAAATTTGATGTTGGATCTTCCTGCTCCAGGACCTGGTCTTCCACATCAAGAACATATTGGACAGAGCAAGAAGACTGAGATCATACGTAAGGAAAAGGAGAAGCTGAAGTAGATGATTGAGGAATGTTGCCATGGAACAAAGTTCTTGAGTATTTTCTTGACTTTGATTCATGAGCATCTTCACAGTCTTCCTTCTCTTCTTTTTCCATTTTCATCTTCAGCTTCATCATTGTACTTGTCATAGCCTCAAGTATTTTGTAATAAGTGATAGAAGCTAGTAGTACTTAATTAGCCAAATGTTTAGGAATGATCATTGTAAATCAGTTGAAACTTTGAATGTAAGTTGTAACTTGTTTCTATGAATGAATGAAAAGATCTTCTTAATTTTTCAACTTTGTAAGACCTTCAGCATAATTGACTTATCAGTAGAAACCATGTTTCATCATTTTTGACCATATTCCTTTGACTTCTGCTCTTGGTGACTTTAACATGAAACTTACATTCTCAGACCATCTGCAAAACAGACATAAACCAAGCAAATACACCAAACAACTTGCAAAACTATTAATGGGTTAGTGTTAAAACTCAAAAATTATACAACTTATACAAATCTACAAAGTTTACACTCACAATCCTCCCCTGAGGCATATGCCTCCCCTAAGGCTTATGCCTCCCCTTAAACTTTGCAGCTAAGGGTTAAGCATTCCAATATGGACCACCAAATATTGAAACCTGGGTCCATCAAATGCTTTAGTTAACAAATCTGCCACATTTTCATCTGTGTGAATTTTTACCACTTTAACCAAATGTTTTTCATAAGCATCCCTTATAAAGTGGTGCCTGATTTCAATATGTTTGGTTCTATTATGAAAAACTGGATTTTTAACAATACAAATGGTACTTTGATTGTCAATGAAAATGGTAGTATTCATAAAATTATACCCATAATCCAGCAATTGATTTTGAATCCATAGAACCTGTCCACAACAATTTGCAGCAGCAACATACTCTGCTTCAGTAGTAGAGGTAGCAACAATGGTCTATTTCTTGCATTGCCAAGAAATCAGTCTTCTGCCAAGGAATTGGCAACCTCCAGTTGTGGATCGTCTATCCAAATTTGCACCAGCATAGTCACTATCACTATAAGATGCTAGCTGAAATGGGGACTCTTTGGGATACCAAAGACCTAATTTGGGTTGGCCTTTTAGGTACTTAAAAATCTTTTTAACAGCATTCATATGTGATGTAAGTGGAGTGACTTGGTGCCTTGAACATGCACTCACAGCAAATGTAATATCAGGTCTTGAGGCAGTCAAATACATCAATGAACCAATCATAGACCTGTATAAATGAACATTCACAGGTAGATCAGGATCTAGATTGTGCTTTGGTTTGGGAGCCTCATATGGAGTAGTGGCAGTCCTAACATTCTCCATAGCAAACTTGGACAACATATCTTTTACATATTTCTCCTGATGTATGAAGATACCATCAGGTTTCTGCTGAACCTGTAAACCCAAAAAGAAAGTGAGTTCTCCCATGGCACTCATTTGAAATTCTCCCTTCATCAAATCCTCAAACTCTCTACACCATTCTTCTTTGGTTGAACCAAAGATAATATCATCCACATACACCTGCACAAGAATTATATCCCTAGAATCTTTCTTGAGGAATAAAGTCTTGTCAATGGCACCTCTTCTGTAGCCATTCTTTAGCAGAAATGTGGAGAGTCTAGCATACCAAGCTCTGGGAGCTTGATGAAGTCCATAGAGAGCTTTGACAACTTTGTACACATACTCAGGATGATCAGGGTCTTCAAATCCCTTGGGTTGAGTCACATATACCTCCTCATCAATCTCACCATATAAGAAAGCACCTTTAACATCCATCTGATAAACCATAAAGCCCATATAAGAGGCATAGGCCAAAAATATCCGAATTGCTTCAACTCTGGCCACTGGTGCAAAGACCTCATCATAGTCAATGCCTTCCTCTTGTCTAAACCCTTGAGCCACTAGTCTTGCTTTGTTCTTCACCACAATACCCCTGGCATCTCTTTTATTCTTCAGAATCCATTTTGTCCCAATGGCATATTTACCATCAGGAAGAGGAACCAAAATCCAAACCTGCTGATTCTTAAATTGCAGCATCTCTTCTTGTATTGCCTCAAGCCAACTTGAATCAGCCAGTGCTTGAGGAACACTAGTTGGTTCTATCTGAGAAAGAAAGCATGCAAACAGACAATGTTTGAAGTCTGTGTGATTGTTCCTCTTTTGATTATAGACATAAGAGATGAAAGCAACTTCACCATATTTTGTATTCTTTACAGTGCTTCTTGTTCTAACAGGGTCTTTAGGATCTCCAATAATCTTTGATAGGGGATGAGCATTATGAATCCTTTTTGTAGTTGTAGGTGGAACAGTAATGGTGGCATCAAGGTTGTTGACAGTAGGTCCAAACTCAGTATCATAAGAAGCTGAGTGAAACAAGCCAGGCTTTGGCTGATAATTCCCAAGATCAGAAGGACTTGGAAATCTTGTAAAGGGCTTATCAAAATCTGCAGAGACTTCAGTAGAGATGGGAGATTGAGCATCAGTAGAATCAGCATCTGTGACCTTATCAGTGGGAATAGGTATGCCTTCAGCAGAATTTGCAGCAGTATCCTTGTTTCCACTGACTGCTTGTGCTGACTGATGTAGGATAGCTTCAGTCTCTTGTGTAACCTTTTCATGGAGTTTCTGAGCTTCCTTATTAGCAGCATGTTCTTGCTTCTTCAGTCTTGCAAGATCCTCTGCATAATGTGACTCATCATCTTGTTCAGCAGCAGAGTGATTACCTACAAAATGGTTAGGTGGAAAAGATGGTACAACAAAAGTATTCTCTTCTGGCTCAGATTCATAGTCTGAGTCATCAACCATGGAACCTGCAGGGTTAGAGTTTGGATCTTTGGTACCTGCATTAGGATTAGAAGCATGTCTAGAATAACCCAAATAGTCAGTCAAATAATCTAGGTCAAAATACCAAGAATGGCCTTGTCCCTGAATATTAGGCTGATCTTCAAGAAATCTTAGATTAAGGGTCTCTTCTATCCTTTTAGCATTCAGATTATAAACCCTATAGGCCTTGCTATGAGCTGAATAATCAACAATGTATCCCTCATCAGCTTTCCCATCAAATTTACCCAGTATATCAGCAGTATTCAAAATGGTAACTTTGCATCCAAAAGGTTTAAGGTAATGTATGTCTGGAACTTTCCCAATGAGAAGTTCATAAGGTGTCTTGACATGAAGTTTAGTGATGGATACCCTGTTTAAGACATGGTAAGCAGTACTTACTGCTTCAGTCCAAAACATTGTGGGTAATTTAGAGTCTGTAATCATGGATCTTGCTGCCTCAATGAGGGTTCTATTTTTCCTTTCAGCAACCCCATTTTGTTGTGGGGTCCGTGGAGTACTATAGTCCCTTCTAATTCCCTTAGACTTTGATTCGTGAAAACCAATTATATAATATAGTAGTAAAGTATCGAAATGATCCGCAAGAAATACGGATCACCCGAGTCGTTTCCCAGTGAAGGTGAATGGAATCAAGAATATTGATTCGTGTAATCGTGATTTGAAAAGTGGTGAAAAAGGCAAATAGTGATCAAATAATTCAATTATCAACTAACAATTAGGAATTATGCAAAGAGTACAAGCAAGTAATGCACCAAAGTCTAAAACGCAAAAACAGGAATGCACGCGCGATTATTAAACGTAACGCGCGAAATAAAACGCGAGTTTTAAGCTATACTAATTTTACGGACTTCAAATTAATTTTAAACTATTTAATAATTAAAAGAAAATGAAAATAAAGTAAGAAAAATGCAAAATTACTTTCTAAAATTCTAAAATAACTGAAAACTATTTTATAAAATATTTTTGGATTTTTCTGATTTTTTTTTTTTGGATTTTCTGATAATTAAAAAGTATTAAATAATGATTAAAAATGAAAATTAATTAAGAAAAGTAGCAAATAAACTCAGAAAATTATGAAAATTTCAGGGAAAATCTAAAATTATATTCTGAATCTAGGAAAAATAAAAAAAAATGAAAAATAAGCACTGTAAGTGCTTATTAGCTTAAAAATAGCTTATTCAAGTGCTTATTTATAAGCACTGTTGACCAAATCTTGACCAAACTTTCACCAAATGATTTCAGTACTTAAATGAGCATATAACAACAGTCCAGAAGTAATATGATACTTAGAAGCACAAGTTATGAACAAATAAGTCACCAATAAGCACTTAGATGAGAAATAAGCCAAAGTGAATAAGCAGAACCCAAACAACACTTGAAACAGATGCAATGTACTATATTAAGCTCAGAACAACCAAAATTTCCCACTTTAGATCAAAAATAAGCTCTAGCAGCCCAATAAGCCAAACAGAATTATGCAGAATTGCACAATAAGATGGGCCCAATAAGCAGTGAAGATAAGCACTAAGAGGCAAACTTTTGGAATCAACTTATACTCTACCAACCCAAGAACTCAAATATGCCTCAAATTCAGATCCTTGATCAAGTTAGCTAGCCTAAATCAACCCAAAAACAAAGGCCAGAACTAGTGGTGCAGGGCAAGTGTTGTTCAACAAGCCAACTTAAGAAGCCCTTTTTTTTAATAAGCAAATGATATTCAAAACAAGAATTTCTTTTTGAAATGTATTAACTAGGTACCAAACTTTTCAAAATGACAAATTTTAACAATTTCAAAACTAATTTGAGGCCTACACAGACCTCCAAAATTTTAATCAAAAGCTGAGTGATCAGCTTTTCTTGACTTTTTACCAAAAACAGAATGTTGACTTTAATGAGATTTGATTACTTCTAAATGACCATATAGATGTAAATAAGCTATTTTGTAACTACTATAAGCTAACACTAACTATATTGCAACTTTTTTAAAGATTTCTTAACCTAAATCCTACTTATGAAAACTGTTAAGCTAATTACTAGGTGACTTTGACTTTTAATCTAAAGACTAACTGATTTTATGCTTTAACTAACTATATTATAGCCTAGGTGAGATACTTGAACTATCAATACCCTCTGTTACAGACCTTAACACAGCAAACAATGACAATCCAAACACCCCTTAAGGGTTTGTCTATAATAAGAAATCACCACAGATCCTTAAAAAAAAAAAAAAAAAAAAAAAAAAAAAAAAAAAAAAAAAAAAAAAAACTTTCAAACCAACTCATAAACACTTAATATGATCCAAAAACATGATATAAGCTAGAGACAAAGGTCAATAACATCACTTTATCCAAAAACAAAGATCCACAGATCATACTTATATGAAACAGTGAGAAAGCAAATATCACCAAAGAACTTCAAATATGATGAAACAGTAATGACTAAGCACTATTAAGCTATAATAAGCAATATTCAAAAGCAATATACTAGAATAATCAGATCTACATTATACTAGCAATAAGCTATAAGAGATGAGAAAAATGAAAAATGGTACTCACAAGTTCACAACCCCTCAGCTTGAACAGAGGGGTTTCACTATGCTAGCCTGTCTTTAGACAGGCCAATGGTCTCCTTTTGGCTGCCTTTAACCACCACAAGCTCAGCTTATTGAAATAAGCTGAGCCTTTGACTTTCGTTGACTTTTTGCTACTTTGGATTTTTGGACAGGAAAAGAAGTATCAATGATCACTACAAGCTATAGAAGCTTAAGTGAGCTTGAAACAACAATAAAACAACAATGAAAAAGATCAAAAGATGAAAACAGATACATATACATATATATATATATATATATATATATATATATATATATATATATATATATATATATATATATATATATATATATATATATATATATATATATATATATATATATATATATATATATATATATATATTGCTTTTTGTAAGTTTTTAAGTTTTTCTTTTTTTTTTTTTTTTTTTTTTTTTTTTGGTTTTTCTTTGATAACAATCAACAATAACAATAACAAGAGATGAAAACAGAAAAGTAATACTGAATGAATAACAAGAAAAGAACTTTGCTTTAAAGTAAATAAGAAGTAAATAAGTTGGATAAGCAATAAGCTATTAAAGACAATAAGTAAATAAGTAAAGACAGAATTGAAATAAGACAATAAAAGTGCTTTTCATTAATATTAAAAGGTTTACAAAAAGATTTTGGCAGAGTAACACTAATTGAAACTCTACAAGTCTAAACGTATCTAGGAGGGGGGGGGGGGTTTATATAGGAGAGCATGGAGGTGAGGTGCTAGGGTTTGGGAAGCTACTAGAAGAGCAATTGAGGCCACAAATTCTTCAATTCAATCCAAATCCGCGTCATCCCATACTCATTCTATCCGTTTGAGAGGCCTTATCTTGATTCCACGATTAACAAGCCAATCAGGGGGCAAAGAGGAGCCACGTGGAGGTGATGACACCATCTGACAACGTGTCAGATGGTTCTAGAAAGATGCTTAGTACGAGGTGGGTATTTAGGGATTGGTACGAGGTAAATAAATGGTGTACGAGGTAACTCTTGGGGAAGAAGCACAGTAAAAGCGCGGGGTGTACTTTTTTATTGAATGTTTGACTTGGTTTTGGGGGTTTGACTTCCGAGTAATATTAAAAAGGTTGGGTCAGGTTTGGATGGTGGGGTGGTGATGGGCTTAGGTGTTTTGGGCTAGGATGTTATTGGAGTAGTATTGGTTAAGTGAAAATTTGGGCTGTGGTTGTTTGTATTAATTTGGACTAAGGATCCGGTTGTAGTAGTAAGGTAAACCAAGGGACCTTTGTTGTAGATTCTGAAAATAGGAGTACCCATAATGCCAATCTTCATAAATAAACTCCCAAGGGTCTATTGTGGCATTTCTTGAATGTTGGAGGGCCTGAGTTATCCATTCATCAAAATATCTTCATAAGGACCAATGTTGTCAACTTTGAAAGTTGAGGGACCAAATGTGAACTTTCTTCAAACTTCATTCCCGGGTTACATATGCAATTTCTGAGATTTTGAGGATTCTTATGACCATGTGAGCCTTGACTTTGACCACTAGCTTCCCCGGCTCCGGCTTTATTCACTTTTCCAAATCTCGTGCTCGTTTTTGTCATTTTCTCGTGATTTTTCGTCTTTTCTTAAATATCCGTTCCTGCACATTCACAAACACAAAAACACACATTCTTTGGCATTATTGGTTAGTTTTTGGTTTATTTGGTCCAATTTTTGGCTTAGAAAAGGTGAGTGAATAAGCACTCACCAGACTTACAGAATTCTATGAATACAACATTTTTGAATTCTGTCCCATTGTCACACCTAATTCCTTTAACCCTTTTATTTAGCTGGTTTTCAACTAAGAGAATGAATTCTTTCAAAATAGGAGTTGTTTCATCTTTAGTTTTTAGAAAGAATACCCAGCAAAACCTGCTATAATCATCTGTGATAACCAGGCAGAAGTACTTGTGATCAATACTTCTGATAGGAGTTGGACCAAAGAGATCCATGTGCAGCAACTGAAGTGGTTCTGAAATGGTGCTCACAGCTTTGACAGCTTTGTATGAGGCTCTGTGTTGCTTTCCCTTATTGCAAGCAATACAGTTGTGTTCATTGGTGAAGAGTTTAGAAGGAAGGCCCTGAACAAGACTAAGTTTAGACAACTTGTTGATAGTCTTGTAATTCACATGAGCCATTCACCTATGCCATTTGGTAGATTCATCTAGGGAAGCTTTGGCCACCAAACATGTTAGATCACCTTCTGGCTTGACATCATTCAAATTGAAAGTGTACAAGTTGAAGGTTCTTGGAACTCTCAGCAATACAGTTGTGTCTTCTGGAAGTTTGAAGTCCTTGGAAAGTACAAGACACTCATCTTCAGAGAAGAAAACTTTATTCTTAGTGTCACATAATTTGTGATACTGAGAATAGATTAAAATGCTCCAGTTCCTTCACATAATAAACATTTTCAAAGTCTAACAAGGGTGTCTTAATTGTTCCTTTCCCTGTAATTTTGCCATCTCCACCACCAAAAGTTACAGTGCCTCATCCTTCTATGGGTACAAAGTCATGCATCTTGTCCTTGTTCCCTGACATACTTCTAGAACAACCACTATCAACAATACCTACCTCAGTACTTTTCAAAGGATGTTCCTACAACAACAAAAAATTTACAAAATTAGTACACCTTGGAGACTCAAGTCATTGCTGACTTGAGCCTACCTTGTGGATCATTAGTAATAGGCCATGTAGATGTTTTAGATCCACCATTGTTCTTGGGCCTGTAATGCATATTGGGTCCCTTCTTTGTCCAAGAACAACCTGCTGAGGGCTTCACAGCAATATTACCATACCCACCACCATAATACATTGAGTCAAAGTAATTAGGCCAATAACCATTACAAAAGAAAGAACTAGTGGGTCGAACATATGGTCTAGTACTGGTTCTTCTCCATGAAGAATGTGATTCAGCAGAATTGGGTTTCTGCTGATGTGGAACAAAATATGGTATTTCACTAACATTCTTCCACATTTGCCTAGGTTTCCTTTGACTAACACATTCACCCATTCTTTGCTCATGAAATGTACAATCCTTAATCAAGTGATACTTACTTCCACACACAAAACATTTCTTCTTTTTAGAAGATTTATTTAAACCAAAAGAAGTTCCATAACATGAAAAAGTATTCAAATCACCATGATAAACAAAATTGTTTTTAACATAACTAAAAGTATTATTGTGCAAAGCATTTAAAAACAAGTCTTCAGTAGAAACTATCTTGTTATCAGCAGAAACTCTAGAAGTCTTGTGGGGAGTCTTGGGTGATGTCTTTGGTGTGGTCTTGGGAGTGGTCTTGGGCAGGTCAGACTTCTCACTTGAATCACAGCTAGCAAATGAGGTAGACCCTTCATCAGAAGACTTGTCACTGTTACAACATGAGACAAAGTCAGTAGATTCTACAATAGGGTCTGGCAAGTCAGTTGACTTTTTACCGTAGAGGTGGTGTGATCCATCAAAGTCACTAGGTATAGATAGGTCAATAGGCATATGTTCCCCTCTTATAGGTCCAGGGACAGCATGTAAGTTACCTTCTTTGACAAAGTTAGCTAAACCTGCAGGTGTGGATTTACCTAGGTCATTTTTAGCCTCTAAACCAACATATTTTTGAAATCCCCAAACCTATTTTAGAGTTCACAGCCTGACTACTATAAAGTTCCCTAGCTAGATTATCACCTGACATTTGCCATTGTTTACCTCTAGCTATCTCTTTGTCTAACTTAACTTGTAATTCTTGTTTTTCTTTTTCTAAGTCAGACTTTTCCTTTTCAGTATGTCTTAAGTCTATCTTAGCAACTTCTAAATCACTTTCTAGTACTCTTATCTTTTCATCATATTTAACTTGATTCTTTTGAAACCATACTTTTTGTTTCTCTAAAGTTTTTAAAGCCATTTTATAAGACTCTAATTCAACATAACATTCATTGTATTTTGGTTTCAATTCATCAAATTCTTGTTTAAGCTCATTGTATCTTACACTACATCCAAACACACAGTTGTGTACCTGAGAAATTCCCATCAAGGAGACTTGCTCCTTCTTGTCTTCTGAAGGTGAGTAAGCCAGCAGATTCACTTGTGAAGAAGTAGAAGCTTCCTCTCCAGCAGGTTCATGGTCAGCCCAATCAATTTGGTGATCCAGAGTCACCATAGCCTTTAGAGGTACAGTCTTGGTATTCCCTGCTTCCACTGGATAAGAGCCATATCTAACTTCATCTCCAGCCTTTCTCTCCTTGCATTCTCTTGAAAAATGTCCCACTTGACCACAAGTATAGCATTTAACCTTCCTTCTATCAAACCTTGCTGCCTCTCTTCCATTAAAACCAAACTTCCTTCCAGACTTGGCTTCAAACCTCTTAATGTTCATGGAGATCATTGCAAGCTCCCATTTCAAGTGCATCTCCTCCATCTCCAATGGATCCACCTGTTCAAAATCCTCATAGGCAAGAAACTGCTGATGTTCATATTCAGCCACAAATGAATGAATAATATCCTCCAACACACTAGTGGATTTTGATTTAGGTGCAGATTGAGTATAGGTTTGAGAAGATGCCCCTGATTAAGAGCTTGAGGCTTGTTGCACAGGTTTTGTAGGTGCTCCAACAAATGTAGAATGAGTGGATGGACGAATGGGACTTTTAACACCAGGATCAAGTGATTTAAGCCTGTTGTAGAGGTCATCAAAGGACATCATGTCCAACCCACCTTTGGTCTTGAGAGCAATACAGACTTGTAACCAAGAGGGCGGCAAAGATCTCAGAAACTTAGCATTGCAGTCCTCATTGTCAGGTCTAGCCTTCAACTGATTAAGTTGACTTAAGAACCGATGAAACCTGTCATAGCTTTTATGAATTCCCTCTTCTTCAGATATCTGAAACTCTTGGAACTTTTGCTTCAGCATAGACTTCTGCAACCTTCTTGATTCATCATTCCCACCAAATCTAGCTTTTATAGCCATCCAAATGCCCTTGGTATCTTCCATGAAGTGGAAGTCACCCATATGGTCATCTGGAATAGCTTGGAGCAGAATTGTTCTCACCTTGCTTTCCCTTTGTACAGCCAGAATCTCTTCAACAGTTCTGGGACCTACAATTGTAACAACTCCATCAGCATCTGTAACATGCTTCTTCAGACTATTCCCCTTTTTGACAACCTCCCACAGATTCCAATCTATGTTTGTGATCCAGTTCTGCATCTTCATGGACCACATATGATATTCTTCAGCATTCTTCAAGTATGGAAACTTAGCATTACTGTTGGAGAGGTTGAGTTGTTGAAGAGAAGTGGTGTTAATGTTCTGGGTTGTATCAACATCATCATCAGATCCAGGCATGGTTGTTGATTTGTTTGGATTCTTAAGGTGTAAGATTTGTGTTTCTTAGTATGACAGAGACTCTCTTGAGGCTCTGATACCACTTGTTGAGACTATAGACCTTGATAGATCTTCTTGAGCACTCTAGAATCGTTAGTTATGTTACTGTAATCAATAACACACTAATAGACAATCTCTGTAACTTGTATTTTTAAAGCAGAAACAAAACACAAGCTTGATACTAAGAACTCTTGATCCTCTATGGATCTTTTAATTAATAATGAACGTAAAAACTTGTACTCAATACATAATCGTTTGTTCCTTTTATACACAAGGAACCCTAAACCGTTTCACAAGAAACGTATATTCTAAAACTTCTAAAAGATATGCATTATCACTTCCTAAATTAACTCATGCATATCCAAACTACATTACATAAAATACGGAAATACTATATCCGCAGAAACTAATAATGCTGAAACTAGTCTTCAGCAGATATACTGCTTCAGCAGAAACCAACTCTTCAGCAGGAATCTTCAGCAGAAACAGCAACAGAATTCTTACTTCACAGAATTCCCAACAAAAACGGAGGACTTTAGCTCCAGTGAGAGGGCAAGCTGTGACCAAAGAAGTTCAAGAATGGGTAAAGGCTGGAATCGTTCGTCAAGTCAGATACCTAACATGGATCTCGAATCATGTGTTAGTAAAGAAGGATGATGGGAGCTGGAGGATGTGCATTGACTTCAAAGACATTAACAAAGCATGCCCCAAGGATCATTACCCCCTCCGAGAAATCGATTGGAAGATCGAGTCAGTAATGGGATTCAAGTTCAAATGCTTCCTCGATGCATACAAAGGGTATCATCAGATACAAATGGCCAAGAGGATGAAGAAAAAACAGCGTTTTACACTGAACAAGGGACGTATTGCTATACCAAGATGCCGTTTGGGCTCAAGAACGTTGGGGCTACGTACCAAAGGTTGGTAGACAAGGTATTTAAAGATCAAATTGGAAGGAAATTAGAAGCATATGTTGATGACATGGTTATAAAGAGTCATGATGAGAAAGGGTTGTTGGCCGACGTCGGGGAAACATTCAAAACACTTAGGAAAATTAATATGGAGCTCAACCCTAAGAAGTGCTCGTTTGGCATGGAAGAGGGGAAGTTCCTTGGATATATAGTCACTTCAGAAGGGATTAGGGCAAATCCTGGGAAATCCAAAGCAATCATGGACATGCAATCGCCTAAGAGTTTAAATCAAATGCAAACGTTTAGTGGGAAGCTAGAAGCGTTGAACAGATTCTTATCAAAGAGTGCTGAACGTTCTCTCCCTTTCTTTGAGACATTGAAGGGGTGCACGAAGGACAACTTCAAATGGACAGAGGAAGCGGAGCATGCCTTCTTGGAAATGAAGAAACACATAGCCGATTTGCCTCTCCTAACAACCCCGAAACCAGGGGAAGAGCTGTTCGTCTATCTTTCAGCAGCCGAGTTAGCAGTAAGCGCAATATTGGTGGCCGAACGAGGGGGCAAGCAAGTCCCAATTCATCACGTTAGTCGAACATTACATGAAGCAGAAATCAATTATTCTCCGATGGAAAAGATAGCCTTGTCTCTACTACACACATCTCGAAGGCTCAAGAGGTACTTTCAAGCACACCCCATAAGAGTCATCACTGATCAACCTATCAAGCAAATTCTGAGTAGGGCAAAAATGTCAGGAAGGCTTGCGGTATGGGCCATAGAGCTTGGGGTATTTGACATTGAATATAAACCAAGAAACTCCGTCAAAGGTCACGTCTTAGCGGATTTTCTTGCAGAAATGCCGGCAGGTTCAACAAGGCAATCCGGGCGTACAAAATGGATCACTTGTTGTCACGGCAGTCCCGGACATAGACATGGAGATAGACCAAGAAGAAAACGACTGGGAAAACGATGGGGACGTATGGACACTTTTCACCGATGGAGCATCTGGTGAGGATGGAGTTGGGGCTGGTTGGGTGCTCACTAGTCCAGAGGAAGTTGAGTATACCTATGCCCTACGCCTGAACTTCCCAAGTTCAAACAACGAGTCTGAATATGAGGCTCTCTTAACTGGGATGCGCACGGCAAGTAAGATGGGGATCCAAAAACTACGGGTATATGTTGACTCAAACTTGGTGGCAAACCAAGTTAATGGTAAATTTGAAGCAAGAGGAGAAAGCATGATTCGATACCTCAAAAAGGCTAGAGAGTATGTTGAAGGGTTCCACAAGTTTAGGATAAGCCACGTTCCTCGTACCCTCAATCGCAAAGCGGATGCCTTGAGTAAGCTAGCGGCCACAACATTCTCCGAACTAACCAAGCAAGTCTTGGTGGAAGTTTTGAACGAAAGATCCACAGAACTCAAGGAAGTCAATACAGTGGTAGAAGAGGAAGGTGACACATAGATGACTCCAATAATAAAGTGTTTAGAGAAAGATGAATGGCTTGAGGATCCGAACGAAAGGCGGAAGCTCAGGCTCAAACTGCCCCAGTATGTGATGGAGGATGGTGTGTTATTCAAAAAATCTTATCTTGTTCCTATGTTAAGATGTGTAGGCCCTTTACAGGCTAACTACGTCATTCGGGAGATCCACATGGGTTCCTGCGGAATGCACTCAGGTCCTAGGTCAGTGGTGGCCAAGGCTATGAGATAAGGATACTATTGGCCAACTATGCATGCAGATGCACGTCAGGAAATCCGAAAGTGTGATTCATGTCAAATACACTCGCCAGTTCCACGAGTCCCAAAGATAAATGTCACAACTCGTAAATTCTGGTCTTTTCCTGAACTTTCAACATTTACTATTCATCGGTTACTATTCATCGATCACTATTCATCATTTTACTATTCATCTTTTTCGGAGTCAGTTTGATATTCTGAGAAGCGTTCGAAAATTTTACTATTCATAAAACACTATTCACCTTCGGAGAAAATTCGTCATTCATGCGTGAGTCGCGTCATTTCTGTATACGTATGTTTATTTTTAAATAAACGTTTTCTTACGAGCTATTATTTTAAATAATTGATCCGACAATCTCAACTATGGTCCTAACACATTTTTATACTTATTATAATAATATAAAAATTATATTATTAATTTACCCGGTATTTTGGTAACTTATTTTATTATTAACGTAAGTTTAATAATATTACGACGTATTTCGTAAAAGTTAAACAATGATCACCCGATCACCCAATATTTATACCCAACATATTTTCATAATTTTTACGACTTTATTTTATCCCGGTTAACTCCGTTAAAATTTATTTCTAGTTAACTCGGTACCCGGTATTCACTAAAACTACTAAATATCTACAATATAACATATGTTTAATCCAAAAGTCTTCCAATCCCATCCAAATCCTCATAAAATCCGCCACCCCCATGCCTATCCCTTACACACTTTGAAAATTTTACTAACTTTAATTAATACAAGTACTCCTTGTCTAAACCAATAATACATAAAGTATACTTGACATTTTTTTTTTATCTCATTTCCACAAGTTACAAAGTCTTTCATTCTCTCTTCCTCTCTACTCACTCACACGGCACACACACACAACAAGGAGCAAGCCAAAGTTTTTCAAGATCTAAGTATAGTTTCTAGTGTTGTTAGTATTCCTTTTTGAGTTTTGAAAGATAAACTCAAGGTTTACTTAGGTTTTCATCCTCAAATCTCTTTCATCCTTCAAGTAAGTGTATGAAACTCATCTTTATAATTTTACCAAGTTTATTCGAGATTCATATGATTTCCATTCAAGATTTACATGCATATGTTAGTTATACCACTCATTTATATACATATCTAACTTTGAAACTCTAGAAATAAATTAGAGTTAGATCCTTGCTAGATCCACTTGGTTTATGATGTTTAGGAACCCATGACACCCTAAGAAGGTGTATGGTAAGATTAGACTAGATTTGTGGTGATTGAAAGTGGTTTGGTTGGATTAGAAACTAGTTTGGAACATTAAAAATGGATTTTAAACATATATAAAAACCTACTGTCCTTAAAATGAAAACGTGGCCAACTCAGTGGGTTTGGGGTAACTTTTGACCAAATATTTAGAAAATACATTCCGAGACGGAACTATGGCCGAAAACGGGGATGAAAACGAGTTAATAACGAAGGAGATACGCTAAAAACGAGTTTAACGACGAAAACTATATTTTCTGAAAACTGCATGCTGTTTGACATTTTTAGATGGACAAATAGAGGCGTTAGACGTAACCTAGAGGAGCCGAACTATCAAAAATATATTAGTATATACTAAAACGAATCCGTGGATATAAAGAACGAGTAAAATGAGCTTAAAACGACCAAGTTATACATGTTTTAAAATAGTCAAAACTATATATATATATATATATATATATATATATATATATATATATATATATTTGGTCACAAATAAAAATAATAACTTACGTACTAAATGGTATATTTTCTAGAAATGTTACTAAGGAATATATTCTTAACAAATGAAATACGTACGACCCAAGATTTATTTATGCGACTACTAGACGATATCTTAAGGTTTTTAAAACGAGGAATATAACACTAACGTTTTTATATACGATATATTACGACAAGTTTTTATTATTCTAGTTGGACTTATTTTTCTTAAATATGGAAAATACTTTACTTTGACAATAACAGTTATTTCCAAGTTACGAGTGGTATAGGTATCATGTGCATGTGCATTCATTACATCCTTTCATGATCTAAGTAGATCACTATCATTTATATTAGGTTGCGGTTAGAGATCGAACCTCATTTCTGTGTATCCACTTTTGTCATCGTAGCTATTCGCACCAGGTGAGTCATAGCCCCACTTTTACTCTTTACACTTGTTTTAACTCTTTGGGGGAGATACATGCTCAACTACTTGTTTTTACTTGTACAAATATTTAAAACATTTATACTTGATTACTTTTATACTTGATTTTATACATACGTGATTGTGTTATACTTAACTGTGTTATACTTATTTGATACTTGAAACGTTTAAACTTTTAATGCTTTGGGAAACGGCACCCAGTAATCTGTCAAAGGAGAGGTATTGATAGTACTATTATGGGGAAACACCCCCCACCCAAGTCCAAAACAGAGGCGACGTTGGGTGACAGGTACTATTTGGGATGGTGGTTCCCCGCCTTTGTGTCTATTCTTGACCTTGGGTGAATATAATCCTGAGAAACTATATATTGTAGCAGTGGGTTGTAAACACACAGGTTACAAGGCTCTTATGGCGGGACTTGTAACTGAGTGGATTTACGATGCCTTTGCTGGGAAACCTTCATACATATGCATAAACTTTATTTGTTAAACAAACTCTATGAACTCACCAACCTCGTGTTGACACTTTAGCATGTATTTTCAGGTTTTAATCAATAGCACGCTACAGGAGGTTTTGGCAGGGTATGGCATAGTCATAGAAGATTCTGATTATTTATTTGGGGACCGTTTTAAACTACTTTTAAGGGCCTATTTCCGCACTACTTTTAACAATGTAAATACAACATTTTTGACTTAACTATTTTATTCTAAATGATTGAAGTTAAAACCATTTTTGAACTTGTGTTGTAACACCAATTGAGTTACACCCCAGCTACACGTATGCTTCCGCTGGACCCGATTTTGGGGGTGTGACAGATTGGTATCAGAGCCAGGTTATAGCGAACTAAGTGTTTTTAAAACCTAGACTATAGCTACTTTTACTAAAAACTTAACCCTATGACCGTCACGTGCCTGCCTGCCAAGCTAAAGCCTCACTTGTGGTTTGTTGCTGACTTAGGTGATGAGATTTGTGTCTCATTATCTGGTATATTATATTCACTTATTATCATTGTCTATCATATAAGCATGTTCACGTATCATATATGTCACCCTGTTATGTTTCTCCTTGCATAGTTTCATCATTTGACCTCGAGTTTGGTCACCTGCCTTAGTCTTTCTGAACGTCTTGGTATTTGTGAAGGACATAGTATTAGTATAACTGAGCTGAGTATTTCAAAATTCATGGAACCTTGGTGGAATATAGACTAGTCACCTATATTCAACCCGGGATAGCGGGACATAGGCTGACTACCTATATCCGACTCAGAAATGAATTTTGCAACACTGAGAATGGTTATAATAAAATTTTGTCTGGATTGAATCCTCTACTCAATTTCCATGTTTCATTCATGTGTGTGTGTACCCTCGTTGTCAGAACGCTTATACTTTTCATCACCTCGTAAAACGCCGCCTGGAAGCACGTCAACTGGTCATTTCATCTCATGAATTTTCACCTTTATAACACTTTAGAGACCTACGTTAACTGAACTTCGGGACGAAGTTCCCTTAAGGGGTAGAGACTGTCACAACTCGTAAATTCTGGTCTTTTCCTGAACTTTCAACATTTACTATTCATCGGTTACTATTCATCGATCACTATTCATCATTTTACTATTCATCTTTTTCGGAGTTAGTTTGATATTCTGAGAAGCGTTCAAAAATTTTACTATTCATAAAACACTATTCACCTTCGGAGAAAATTCGTCATTCATGCGTGAGTCGCGTCATTTCTGTATACGTATGTTTATTTTTAAATAAACGTTTTCTTACGAGCTATTATTTTAAATAATTGATCCGACAATCTCAACTATGGTCCTAACACATTTTTATACTTATTATAATAATATAAAAATTATATTATTAATTTACCCGGTATTTTGGTAACTTATTTTATTATTAACGTAAGTTTAATAATATTACGACGTATTTCGTAAAAGTTAAACAATGATCACCCGATCACCCAATATTTATACCCAACATATTTTCATAATTTTTATGACTTTATTTTATCCCGGTTAACTCCGTTAAAATTTATTTCTAGTTAACTCGGTACCCGGTATTCACTAAAACTACTAAATATCTACAATATAACATATGTTTAATCCAAAAGTCTTCCAATCCCATCCAAATCCTCATAAAATCCGCCACCCCCATGCCTATCCCTTACACACTTTGAAAACTTTACTAACTTTAATTAATACAAGTACTCCTTGTCTAAACCAATAATACATAAAGTATACTTGACATTTTTTTTTTATCTCATTTCCACAAGTTACAAAGTCTTTCATTCTCTCTTCCTCTCTACTCACTCACACGGCACACACACACAACAAGGAGCAAGCCAAAGTTTTTCAAGATCCAAGTATAGTTTCTAGTGTTGTTAGTATTCCTTTTTGAGTTTTGAAAGATAAACTCAAGGTTTACTTAGGTTTTCATCCTCAAATCTCTTTCATCCTTCAAGTAAGTGTATGAAACTCATCTTTATAATTTTACCAAGTTTATTCGAGATTCATATGATTTCCATTCAAGATTTACATGCATATGTTAGTTATACCACTCATTTATATACATATCTAACTTTGAAACTCTAGAAATAAATTAGAGTTAGATCCTTGCTAGATCCACTTGGTTTATGATGTTTAGGAACCCATGACACCCTAAGAAGGTGTATGGTAAGATTAGACTAGATTTGTGGTGATTGAAAGTGGTTTGGTTGGATTAGAAACTAGTTTGGAACATTAAAAATGGATTTTAAACATATATAAAAACCTACTGTCCTTAAAATGAAAACGTGGCCAACTCAGTGGGTTTGGGGTAACTTTTGACCAAATATTTAGAAAATACATTCCGAGACGGAACTATGGCCGAAAACGGGGATGAAAACGAGTTAATAACGAAGGAGATACGCTAAAAACGAGTTTAACGACGAAAACTATATTTTCTGAAAACTGCATGCTGTTTGACATTTTTAGACGGACAAATAGAGGCGTTAGACGTAACCTAGAGGAGCCGAACTATCAAAAATATATTAGTATATACTAAAACGAATCCGTGGATATAAAGAACGAGTAAAATGAGCTTAAAACGACCAAGTTATACATGTTTTAAAATAGTCAAAACTATATATATATATATATATATATATATATATATATATATATATATATATATATATATATATATATATATATATATATATATATATATATATTTGGTCACAAATAAAAATAATAACTTACGTACTAAATGGTATATTTTCTAGAAATGTTACTAAGGAATATATTCTTAACAAATGAAATACGTACGACCCAAGGTTTATTTATGCGACTACTAGACGATATCTTAAGGTTTTCAAAACGAGGAATATAACACTAACGTTTTTATATACGATATATTACGACAAGTTTTTATTATTCTAGTTGGACTTATATTTCTTAAATATGGAAAATACTTTACTTTGACAATAACAGTTATTTCCAAGTTACGAGTGGTATAGGTATCATGTGCATGTGCATTCATTACATCCTTTCATGATCTAAGTAGATCACTATCATTTATATTAGGTTGCGGTTAGAGATCGAACCTCATTTCTGTGTATCCACTTTTGTCATCGTAGCTATTCGCACCAGGTGAGTCATAGCCCCACTTTTACTCTTTACACTTGTTTTAACTCTTTGGGGGAGATACATGCTCAACTACTTGTTTTTACTTGTACAAATATTTAAAACATTTATACTTGATTACTTTTATACTTGATTTTATACATACGTGATTGTGTTATACTTAACTGTGTTATACTTATTTGATACTTGAAACGTTTAAACTTTTAATGCTTTGGGAAACGGCACCCAGTAATCTGTCAAAGGAGAGGTATTGATAGTACTATTATGGGGAAACACCCCCCACCCAAGTCCAAAACAGAGGCGACGTTGGGTGACAGGTACTATTTGGGATGGTGGTTCCCCGCCTTTGTGTCTATTCTTGACCTTGGGTGAATATAATCCTGAGAAACTATATATTGTAGCAGTGGGTTGTAAACACACAGGTTACAAGGCTCTTATGGCGGGACTTGTAACTGAGTGGATTTACGATGCCTTTGCTGGGAAACCTTCATACATATGCATAAACTTTATTTGTTAAACAAACTCTATGAACTCACCAACCTCGTGTTGACACTTTAGCATGTATTTTCAGGTTTTAATCAATAGCACGCTACAGGAGGTTTTGGCAGGGTATGGCATGGTCATAGAAGACTCTAATTATTTATTTGGGGACCGTTTTAAACTACTTTTAAGGGCCTACTTCCGCACTACTTTTAACAATGTAAATACAACATTTTTGACTTAACTATTTTATTCTAAATGATTGAAGTTAAAACCATTTTTGAACTTGTGTTGTAACACCAATTGAGTTACACCCCAGCTACACGTATGCTTCTGCTGGACCCGATTTTGGGGGTGTGACAATAAACATGACGTCAATTATGGCACCATGGCCTTTTTTATCAATGGGGAATGGACATTGTGGGGCCTCTGCCAGAAGCTCCTGGGAGGGTCAAGTTCATCCTTGTTGCTATTGATTATTTTACTAAATGGATTGAAGCAAAGCCATTGGCAAAGATAAGTGGGAAAGATGTGAAAAAGTTTGTGTGGGAAAACATAGTGTGTAGATTCGACATACCAAGGATCATCGTTACGGACAATGGAACCCAGTTCATCAATGACCCATTCAAGGGATAGTGTGAAAGGTTGAACATCATGCAGATGAACACAGCAGTGGCTCATTCCTAAGCTAATGGTCTGGTGGAACGAGCAAACAAGAGTCTCATGGAAGGACTGAGAACAAGGCTAGGCAGAGTCAAAGCAGGTTGGGTTGATGAATTGCCGAATGTGTTATGGGCGCATCGAACTATGCTTAAACAAAGCAATGGTGAAACACCCTTCAGCCTAACCTATGGAAGTGAAGCCGTCATACCAGCAGAGATTGGGATGCCCACACACCGAGTCATGATGATTAACGAAGCCCTTAACAACGATGAACTTCGGTTAAACTTGGATCTTTTGCAAGAACGAAGAGAGATGGCAGCAATCAAGGAGGCCAAGTATAAGAAGAAAATGGAGCAAGAATACAACAAGAGGGTTCGCCCTGTGTCGTTCCGCCCAGGCGAATATGTGTACCCAAGGAACGAGGCTAGTAGAGCTGAAATTCAAGGTAAGTTAGGCCCAACTTGGGAAGGTCCTTACCAAGTCTTGGAAGCATTCCAGAGTGGGTCGTACAAGTTGGCAACCATGGAGGGCGACGAAATACCACGAAAGTGGCACGCAATAAACCTCCGAAAGTGTTATCTGTAAATCTATTGTATGAAATGCTTTGTGCATCTTATGTAGTTCACTTATTTTAATAAAAATGAATGATATAGCCAACCCATGTGTGGTTCGGCAATTTTCCTAAAGATTGTTATGAACTTAGACAAATTATTATGTGACTCGGAAGGATGGTTAGCTACCTCCTGTCGAATGATGTAGTCAATGTCTATTCTTTAAAAGTGCTATTCACTAAAGGTTATCTAAAACCCGAATGTGCTACTCACATCGGATGAACAAAAAATCCGAACGTGCTATTCACAAAGGATGAACTAAGTCTTTAAGATACCCGAACGTACTATTCACATGGGATGAACAAAAAATCCGAACGTGCTATTCACAAAGGATGAACTAAGTCTTTAAGATACCCGAATGTGCTATTCACATGGGATGAATAAAAAATCCGAGTGTGCTGTTCACAAAGGATGAACTAAGTCTTTAAGATACCCAAATGTGCTATTCACATAGGATGAATGAAAAATCCGAGTGTGCTGTTCACAAAGGATGAACGAAACATGTGCTTGGTCAATTTAATGAACAGGTCTACAAACTCGTAAAAAATAAAAGAAGAATGAGGAATCACGTAAGTAACCTCGAATGGCATAATAATCATAGTCAAATACAAATAACAAAGCTACTACAAAGCAAGATAAAGGTCACGACAAAGCATGTTCATGAATACAAATGCCAGAAATAATCAAGTCATTACAAATTAAACCAAACATCACGACTTAAAGTTTGTGAATGTAAACACAAAAGATGGTGGAACAAATGTCACATCAAGTCTCGGGAGCGCCTTCTGGCTCAGCATACTCGGGATGGATGTCGAGAAGCTCAGTAACAGAGGAAGAATAACTAGCACTGACTTGCTCGATATAGGAATAACTGGTGTCAAAGAGCTCCTTGAAGGCTGGTTCAAATGTCTTCTCGGAATCCACGTCCAAATCAATCGCAGATGCGACCAACTCCTCATATACCTCTGGGGAACGAGCTAGCTTTAACCCTGCAATATAACCTGCTGAGAAAGATAAAGATTGAACACGAGCATGATGTTTCTGGTACTCCTCACTCTTCAGGAGACGAGACACAACAGTTGGAAGCAAATCTCTCACAACTCTTTCCTTTTCACTTTCAAGTAAAGCAATCTTTTCCTTCTGACCTATAGTCTTTTCGTTCATACACCTCTTGAGAGATTCTTCTAAACCGACTTCCTTATTACGTTTGTCCAACTTAACCTCCAAATCTTTCTTCTCCTGTTGTAACAAAAGAATCTGAGCTTTGCGTCCCTCATACTTCTCTTTAAGTTTCTCATGATCCTCCTTAAACTTCTCATGGGACAACCACAAATCCTCATCCCGGTCAAGTAGGTCAGCAACAGTGGACACAGCTGTCCCTAGCTTATAATAACAACACCGAAGAGCATCCTTATGAGAGAAGCTGCATTGAAATTTCTGCTCTGCCGGAGTAGACAACCGTGAAATCATTTTGTGGCAAGTTGCCTTTGTATTGTACCGATCATCTGATGTAATCTCCCAACCTGGCATAAAACGCTCAGGAGGATTCGGTTCGGAACTTGAAATACAGATTAAGTTAGCTTAAGATGTATATTAAAAGTCATTAGTAACCAACAAAGAGAAAGGAAATATACGCATACCTTTCCTAGATTTACTCACAACTTGATTTGAAGTACCCACACCTGCAACCTCAGTCGATGTCCTGGTCACATCTGAACCTGCCAAAACAAAAATAGAAACACTAAACGAACTCATAAGAATGAAGGAAACCAAACAAGGGACACACCTTTACTAGCACGATGAGTTTCTCTCGGGGAGAGATCATGCTCAGACTCCTCTGAAGATTCCTCAGTCGAGGAATCACCTCGAGGATCAGTAACATCATGGTTGTGTGCAACTGCCTCAGTAACATCGATCGAAACATCATCATTCTCTTGCTGAGAATCAACCACCGCCAGCTTACGTTTTCTGGAAGCCCCCTTCTGTGCACTAGATATCCCTGAGGTACTTCCAGTCTTTTTCCTACTAGACTAAGGAATGAAACTAGAAGTACCTTTGCCTTTGGACCTCGACCGGGGATCATGTCGAGTCACCCTGGCTTGGTCAGAGGTCAATGGTGGAATAACATCACTAGGAGAACCAGGAGCCCTAGTATAATCTACAATCGACTGAACAAAGGTGGGCTGACTAGTAGGGTCTCCTTCGTACATCGGCCCGATGGTAATTTTGGTACCTTGCAAAGAAGGTAAACGAAGGAATCTCGCCATGCTCAACACTGCAAAACAAACAAAACAGATATACAATTATGAGAACATGATATATATATGAAAATAAATACAGGGATGGACATACCATTCCCATTGGCATCTTCCATGACCGGCTTAAGATAGTCATCATCCCACACTTTACTAAGACCTATTTTCACGAGAAACTCCTGAGGGGGTCTCCGAAGGGTTATTGGAGACTTGGAAAGTAACCTTACTTCTTCAATAGAATAATCGCTCTTTTTGGGAGCGAGGAATTTAACGCATGAATCGCGGTGCCGCCATGGCATAGCCATTGGAATAGCTCGTCGGTCGATAAGAAAGAAATGATCTTTCCACTCTTTTAACCCGGTCCAACGCTCATAAAAACACTGAGGAGCACCACGACGACGAGAAAATGAAAACCAATCACCTTGCTTGCACAACGTATAGAAAACACGAAACAAGACCACTCGAGGTATGATGCGAAGAGCACGACAAAAAATCTCGAAATTGGTAATACGGTTAAGACCAAGAGGAACAATTTGACTGATGTGCACTTTGAAAAACTTTATTACATTCAATAAAAACTTAGAAAAAGGGACGCGCACTCCGGATATGGTGAAAAAATGGTAATAAAGGCCAATCACTTTACGGGGGTTAATATCGCTCATGAGTCATGACAAAGTTAGTAGGAGGAAGATGAGGGTGCAAATCCTCGGGGATGCCAAAGTCAGAAATAACAGAGTCAAGGTCATCCTGGAGGTAAACACATGCATATCTTGTTTTTGCACAGTTTCAACTGTTTCATCATTCGAACCCTCTAGAGTGGTGGAACCAGCCATGTGGAAGGCCAAGTAGGAATAGTCAATAAAGAATAATGGAAAACATGAAACCTACAAGATAAAAACGGGCATATATCACAAAATGTCGGATTTATATGATGCAACATAAATAACGAATGTGTCGATAAACGCTACTAAATTGAGGTGTCAGTCAAATAAACAAAAGCCAAGTTCATACAAGTGAAAAGAAGGCTACGACAAGCTGTTGACAAAATAAATGAAAACAAGCTCAAGTTTTCATCACTTACTATGTTTGTTTTACTCTCCCTAAACTAAACAATAATAATGACATACTGCTTTAGTCCACATTATCCTTTGTTTCACTTATCGGTCACACACTCCTAGGATTCTTATTCCTCACCTTTACACAATTTAATACTCCTCGTAATCTTATTTAAGTTTTGTTTGAATTCGTATTATGGCTACGTACTTAAATTACTTTCCTAAGAGTGATGGGCAAACAATTTTCACTTGCTTAAAACTAGTTGTTTAGTAGACACATTAGTTTTTTTTTTTTTTTTTTTTTTTTTTTTTTTTTTTTTAAGAAACAATAATGCAAGCAACAAAGTGCTAATTATTATATACATACAACTATATCACATAAAGCATTTTCACATGCACCTCAGCATAAACTCACTAGCTTTTATCAACATATTATATTGGCTACTTTTATATACAAATAAAATAATGTGTAAGTATGGTAAGGGCTTAAATAATTCTTTGATGTTTCCAAGGCCTTTATAAAAACTCACCTACTTTTATCAACTCTGAAAGCAATCTTTGATAACCTCTGGTCCTTGTATAGTATTTACACTCACATGTGGTACAGTGTTCCAACTTCCTTTTCCTCATTTCACTCGGCTACAAAACAGTCATTTCGACTGTAGATCAAAAGCTTAGGCAGGCTTGTTACCTCGGGTGATAAAGATTGGTCACTTTGATTACAAAATATTGAGAAAGAAAATATTCATTCAACATATACTTCTTATAAGAGATTCTAACATGACCACACATTCGGACATGTTGGTGTTCTAACAACAGAAGTGTTGACAACCATTTAGTACTCATTTCATCTAAGGTATGCAAAAATGGGTCGGAATCAAAACAACCACAGCCGGTATATTTTTGGTGACTGAACGGAAGGATGGATAACCAAAACATACCTGGAAAAACTCGTAACTTAAGCCGAATGAACCAAACCCATGCCAAGTGATGTTGCACCGAACGAACCCCGAGCTAACCCAAAATACCGAACAAAACTTGAGCCTACTCCAAGTACCGAACGAGATATAAACTGAACCGAACGAAATCCCGAACCAAGCCTAACGCAACCACTACCGGACGAGATGCAACAATTCTGGACAATGGTACGCCAGCTGGTAGACTTATGTGTTTCTTGGTTTGTATTTTAAGGTTTATGTTGGAAAAAGGGAAACAGGTTTGCCATGTGGGGAACAGGTTCATTAAATAGGGGAACAAGTGGAGTATATAATGGAAATACAGTGGGCCTCAAGCCCATCTATGGTAAACAGGCCAAATTACATCATGTTAAGCCCAGATAACATATATTGACCCGATACACCGTCATGATTAATTAATTAAAGATTAATTAATTAAAGATTGCATCTACATTACCCATTCATGAATCATTTCAAAGAGTTACAGTACAAGCCTCTTGAACTATAATTCAGTTGGATTTTGAAAATAATTCATTTATTAATGAGTACCATACACTTGATACATCAAAAATCAACAATCATAAGAATATACAGTTGGTACATAAAAATTAACAATCATAGCAGTGTTCTGTTATATCACTAGGCATTCTTTATTAACTCTATAAAATATGAAGGTGAATGAGCATATATTTTTTAATAATGAGTTTGACTTGTCTCTATGATGGGGTATCATATAAGCTGGGTTATGGTGCCATTAACGGAGATTCGTAATCACTATTGAGCGGTTGAACCACCGGGTGCCCTTTCAAGCAGTTCAAGTCCCGTGCTTTGAAGCTCAACCCAATAATACCGTCACTGGTCAGGTAAGTATGTAGGCCATATGAACTACGAGTAATAACAGTAACTAAAACAGTAATTATATACATCTGAACACAACCAGTACGATCAACTACCCTATTTGGGCTCTTGAAATGGCAACTATTCTCACTATAAACCTAACCAATTTGATGGTTAGTAGTGATCCAATATTCGTAAAGTGTGGCCACGCAGTGGAGCTCTAGCAATAAAAAGAATGGCACCTAGAAGACAAAAAGAGGACCAGGTGACCAGCCATATAAAATACCAGATTGAGTTTCAAAGCTGGAATCACCCATGCCAAGATATAGCTAGCCAACTTTGTCATCAAAGTTTGGCTATATATAGGAACTTCCGTAAGTTAACTTAAACACACTTTGCACTCCACCAGAGAGTCTGTACATCATTCTCATCACACAATACGATAAAATATCCATTAGTTTTGAAGGAAAAGGGCAACCTTTAAATCTAATCCGCCCATATTTTTATACATAAGAAGTCATAATGACACATATAATGGTGTTGTAAATATCATTCAACAGTTTACACACTAGGCTAAGAATCACAATACATGGGTGGGAATGGAACATAGTATCCTTGTGGGTGTGATCACAACAATTATGCCTGGTTTGGAACACAACAACCACATGTCTGAGTCCAATCTCATATTTAATAATTGACTTGACAATCGAAGCTTACTTTTGTGATAAAGTCGTGTCATAGTGCTAACAGCAATTATTATATCTTTGAATGATCTCTGATGAAACAATAAGTGTCTCCTGGCAGCGAAGTCGAATTGGTAACATACGAGAACAGGAACTCCAGTAATGAACATCATATGAATGTTGGCATGATCTTAGCTAGCTTTCTTACAAAGTTATCAAAGGCTGAAAACAGAAGAAGCATGATCTCACTTAAACACTCAGTTGTTTCCCACCTACTATGAGTCAAGACGTTTGCAACGAAGCATCCTTATCTTTTCATAAGAATTGGAGACACAAGGTGCTCATATTGATGTATCCTTATACAAGTACCCATGAGGAACAACTATTGTTCGCCTCATGAGATGGTTAAAAAAAAGGAGCAAGGACAATAGGTAACATTTATGCATCATTCTATAAATGCTACTCATATGAACCTATATGATTCAAAGCAAAATAACTACACAAACATAGCGGGAGGATGGATCGTTATTCATCATCCCATGTTCATGATGCCCCGAATTACATCCGCACTTTGTATGTCTAACAGATGATGAGAAACAAAATTTTTGTATTGAGTATTTTATTTAGGAATACAGCACTGGGTTCATCTCCAACACACAAAGCACATATGCAAGCATGGATCCTTCAAAGGGGCCCGAATGTAATAACACTAAAACATGGTATGTCAAATTCAAAGACGTGAAACTTAACGCGCAAAGTGGCACGCCCACTCCAAAGACACGAAATAAGAAATCGTGCACCAGCAGCACATACGCTCGAAAGACGCAAATTTCCATCACGCAAAGTGGTAAATTTACCTGAAGATGTGAAACTCTATCGGGAAAATTCAACGGCGTGACCGTTCCAATGACACTAATCCCGCCATTAAAGGGATAAGAAAAAGCTATAAATAGCTCATGTACGTACATAAAAAGTGTCAAATATCTCGTAGCGACATCATCCCATTATTAAAGGGATAACAAGCTATAAGTGCTAAAGCACATGTTTTCACACATAGCAAAGCTGATGTGAACATCATCCCGTGAAAAAACAAGGGGATGGAAACTATAAACAAATGCACAAAGCTTGATATATAGCTAAGAAACAAGGTGCAAATAAGAATGTCATCCCGTCAAAAAGGGATATAAACCTATAACAAGCTTACTTAAAAAGCTTAATACGTAGTGTCAACGATGTTCGAATCAAGACATCATCACACCAATAAAACTATTAGAAATAAGAAATAACTGTGAATGTGCATATATGATTGATATCATATTTTATGGACATTACCTTAGTCACACAGGGTGTAACCAAATAAATTTAAAAGATCTTTATTTGTTATCGTGGCATAGTCTCTCAGCATGTTAATTTTTTGGTGATTGATAAAGAATACTATTTAGGCTTTAAGACATGGGTAATAAATAATACTCGCAACAGTTACGTATTTATTGAGTTCAAAAACGTCTCACGTGATAGCACACTTGAGGTTCTGCTTATTTTCATTGGTTAAATGGTTTTTCTCTTGATTCTTTTTTATGGATCGCCTACTTCTGAATTCTAGAAAGCTTACTTACAATAGTTCTCTCTCGTCTCTTAAACCCTCTTGCCTCCATCGCTTAATCGGATAAAATTCCATCATGTTCTCAACTTATGTTTTAATTTCTCAAATACCACACTTATTGGGTAAAAACACAAACTACACATTATTACTTTTGTGACTTTAGTGTCATGTAGATCTATGTAATCATGATCCATAACACGTGTTTGCGAAACTTTATCTAACGAGTTCACGAGTTCATAGTAGTATTACTTGCACAATATTCAAATGGGTACTAGCTAAAACGCTCTCAATTATTGCTAAAGTCAATGCATGCTACAATTCACCTACATTGACTTGGGGGCTTGATGGTGTGACCCCTGTTTTACTACTTATAGAGATAAAAGATTGATACTTGCAGCACACACACATGAATACATGACCCAATATACTGAAGTGGAATCACATTACAACATATTCATGACTCAACATATGCATGAAACTATCTGATGGACATTTTGCATATGAGAGATGTATGTACAACTATGTATAACTTACTCATGAAGTAAAAATACCAATTGCCAAAGATAAGAACATGAATGAGTCCTAATTGCTGACATCATGATTAGTACTCATTCTTCTTAGTTCATACATTGAACTGAATACACATACAATGAACTAGAAGGCTGGATGTATGCTATCACTCCATATCTTTTTGGAATCTTATCTTGACACAAATAGGTTGGGAAGGTATGCATACATCAGTAGTAACATACTACTACATCTACAAGCAACTTGTAAAATGTGAGATACAAGTGGGTGTCTACTTGCACAAACCTTACCGATTAAGTATCAACTTGGCAGATGTTAAACTTCACATACTATCCTATAAAAGGGTATGCTTAGATGGTTATAAGGATACACCAATTCCTCTCTACTTTCTCATCTATAGCTTAATACTCTTATAAGAGTATCCAAGTATTCTTATGCAAACATAGCAATATGATCAATACTGACTTGATCGTCGGAGGGGGTTTCCCCGGGCTCAGCCCGGGGACCTCTCTAACGATCATTCTTTGTCATTTCAGTACTGTTACCGAAGACCCGAAGTCAAGGTCAAAGCGAGTCAGACGGCCAAGTCATCACCTTGACGACCATGCGGATTTTGGTAGCATCATTGGCATATGACAATGGTGACCGATATGAAATATCTTAATACACGTACTAACCGAGGGTTTAATTCATGTCAATTAATTTCTTCGATTTGTCGGCAAACAATCTTATTTCTTGTCATTTATTTTTGTTCCATGGCAAAAACATGTATTTTTGCCCATGGAATTGGCCAACACCTTGTTCATTTGATATTAGTGTATTATTATGTTTCGTATGCAAAGCCGATGAAAACCTAGACCATTTATGCCTTGATTCGTATTTATTTGTCATTAATTTCCGTTTTGGGGTTTGCTATTGTTTCGCCTTTCTTAGTATGCTTTTAATTTTGGTTTTTGCTATTGTTTGGGCACTTTACACTAGCTAGATAGTAGAGTAGTTGTACTTTACTTTCTATATATTGTAACCATGGCTAGTTGTAGAATGGCGAAGGAGTTAAAGGCAAAAAAGCAAAAATGGACCTTTGGATCGTGTTGCAGCAAAATTGTTATTTATTTATTTATTTATTTAGTTATTTTCTTTTATTTATTTTTGGCAGGCTCACAACTTTATAGAGATTGCTTGTAGGTTTTAGAGATAAATCCCTTGAGAATGATCAACGGCTACTAGGGAGCCAGGGCTTTGATCATCCGAGAGTAGACAAGGAGGACATGTGTTGTGCACTCCTTGGCTCATATAAATGGTGCTTGTCGTTCGTCCTCACTGTAAAATATCAGATGGTACATCTTAACCGCTAGTGATAGTTGGGGAGCAGTTGTACTCGCATGCTCAGTTTGGCTTCATAGGTTTTACCAGGCCCTGCGTGGCCTGAGATTTAAGACGGGCTTCCATCAAGTGTTTGTTAATGTGCTTTGGTAATGGACTTGATCCGAGCATGTAATTAGTGGGCTTGAGCCGCTAATATTGATACGCTATCATTATGTCTTCTTGTTGAGACATATACATGAAATCCTTGAACTACTCGGCTTGAAAATACTATTGATGCAATTCTTTTTGACTAATTTGGCAAGTATGTAAGCCAAAGAGTAAAAGATCATCTAAGGAATTGTGGAATTGTCTCATAATCCCAATCTTCATGAAATACCAAATGTTCATGGAATGTTCAACATGGAGAATCAAACTCTATTGATGTTTTTTGATCTTTGATGACTTTAACTGCTTTACCTCAAAATCTATCAAGGTTAGAAAATTGAGTATGTCGCCCATATACTAAATATAGTTCCAACCTAGAGTATCTTGGTTAATCTCTAATTGGGATGGTTAGGTGATAGTAATGGGAGATTTTAATGAGGTCCGAAAGGCTGGAGAGAGATACGGTACCAATTTTAACGAGAGGCAAGCGGATATGTTTAATTCGTTTATTACCAATTTGAGTCTTATAGATGTTTCATTGGGAGGTTATCGTTTTACCTGGACTGATAAGTGGGCATCTAAAATGAGTAAGCTAGATCGGTTCTTGGTTTCGGAGGGCTTTTATGATACGTTTCCTCTTCTCACATGTATTGTTTTGGAGAAAAAGCATACCTGATCATCGTCCAATTCTTCTTAAAGAATCGGCGGTTGATTATAGCCCTACTCCATTCCGTTTCTTTCATTCTGGGCTGGATATTGAGGGGTTCCATGATTTAGTTGCTGAAACTTGGAAAACTGATAATATCATTAAAAGTAATGGCATGATATCTTTTAAAAAGAAGCTTCAAAACCTTAAACAAGTTATTCGGTCTTGGGTTGCTTGTAAAAGAGTGGAAGATAATAGATTGCGGAAGGAGCATAAATCTTGTTTATCTTTAATCGATGTAAAGGTGGATCAAAATATTGCTACTATAGAGGACCTCATTGATCGGCTGCATATATGAAGATTGTTGGTGACATTGATCGGAAGGAGACTCGTGACTTAGCTCAAAAAGCTAAAATTAAGTGGGCTATAGAGGGAGATGAAAATACTAGCTTTTTTCATGGTACGTTAAAGAAAAAAAGACGTCAAAATGCTATCAAAGGTTAAAAATGGCATTTGGATTGAGGACCCAGGTGAGGTCAAGGCTGAATTTTATGACCATTTTCGTAGTAGATTTTCATGTACAAGTGGTGATCGTCCTTGTATAGGAGATGTTTCTCTTAATCGGTTATCTTGTCAGCAAAGGGATTTTTTGGAATCTGAATTTTCGAATGAGGAAATAAAGAGGGCTATTTGGGATTGTGGCGGTGATCGTGCATCGGGTCCAGATGGTTTCACGTTTAAGTTCATTAAGACGTTTTGGAATGTCATTGAATCTGATGTTGTTAGACTTGTTCATGAGTTCTTTCATTCGGCTTATTTTCCAAAAGGATGTAATTCATCTTTTATATATTTGATCCCAAAAGTTGCCAATGCTAAATTTGTTTCAGAATTTAGACCTATTAGTCTAATAGGTTGTCAATATAAAATAATTGGCAAACTTCTAGCTAATAGACTTAGCCAGGTCATTGGAAGTTGTGTGAGTGTGGAGCAATCTGCTTTTATCACTGGCAGAAGTATTCTCGATGGTTCTCTAATTCTTAGTGAAGTCATGGCGTGGTACCGAAAGAAGAAAAAAGGGCTTATGGTGTTCAAAGTTGACTTCAAGAAAGCTTATGACTCTCTAAGGTGGGACTACTTAGATGTGGTCATGGAGAATCTTGGGTTTGGTTCTAAGTGGCGTAAGTGGATTGCTGGGTGTATGTGCAATTCGAGGGCATCTATTTTGGTCAATGGCTCTCCAACAGCCGAGTTTGAGATTTTTACGGGGCTTAGGCAAGGGGACCCTTTGTCTCCGTTTTTATTCATTCTTTCTATGGAAGGTTTACACGCTATTACGTGTAAGCCTGTGAACATTGACATGCTTAAAAGGCACGACTATTAGGGAAGGTAATCTGGATATTTCGCGCCTTTTTTATGCCGATGATGCTATTTTTGTTGGTGAGTGGTCTCAACATAATGCCGATAATTTGATTTGTATGCTTAGATGCTTCTTTCTTTGGTATCCGGTCTCAAAATCAATGTTCACAAAAGAAAACTTGTAGGTGTAAGTGTTTCTGATGAGAACGTTATTGACATGGCTACGGTTCTTGGATGTGGGGTCGCAAAGCTGCCTATGACATATTTAGGTGTGCCTGTAGGGTGTAACATGGGTCGAGTTGAAAACTGGAAGAGTATTGTCCATAAGTTTATAATTAAAATTTCGCAATGGAAAGCTCGGTTACTTTCTGTTGGTGGTCGCGTTTCTCTTCTAGAGTCAGTACTTTGCAACCTTCCTACGTATTACTTGTCTCTGTATAAGATGCCTACTTACGTGCTAAAAAAGTTGGAATCCATGCGTAATAAGTTCTTTATAGGAGGAGATTTGGGTGATAAGAAGGTTACATGGGTTAAGTGGAACATGTGCTTAGCTAGTAAGGCTCTAGGTGGGCTCGGTATCGGGAGTATATATGCTTTAAACATGTCTCTATTGTTTAAATGGATTTGGAGATTACGGTGTAATCCCAATGATCTCTGGGCTAAAGTGATTAGAGGCATACATGGGCAAGATGGAGGTATCGAGGGCGGGAGGATTTCAGCTTCGAACCTAAGTCCATGGAAGGTTATTGTTAATTCGGTATTTCAGCTCCAAAGAAAAGGTGTTAATTTGTTTGATGCTTGCAAGCGTTCTCTTGGAGATGGAATGAGTATTAGCTTCTGGGATGAGACATGGTGTGGGGATAGTCCGTTAAAAGTGCTATTCCCTCGCGTGTATGCGTTAGAAGGAGATAAGAAGAGTAAGGTGGCGCATCGTTTTAATATTTCTGATTGGAACATGGTTCTTAGGAGGGTTGCAAGAGGTGGGGTGGAGTCTAGCCAACTCGAAGATCTAAAGGCTGTGATTCAAGACATCACGACCTCGGATAAAAAGGATGGCTGGAAATAGTTTGTAGATTATAATGGTTTCTCTGTAGCGTCTGCTCGTAAGTTTATTGATGAGTATACTTTGCCTTGGGGGTTATCGTGCACTAGATGGAATAGAGTCGTTCCTATCAAAGTTAATGTATTTCTGTGGAGATTGATCTGAATAAACTTCCGTCTATGGTGAACTTGGAACGCAAAGGTATTGATATTGATTCTTTATTATGTCCCGTGTGTGGTGATCACGTAGAGAATGTTGATCATCTATTTTTTTCTTGTAGGATGGCTCGAGAGCTTTGGAGGTTACTAGCTAGATGGTGCGATTTGGATATCCCGGGTATGGCTAGCATTACAGAGTGGTTTTCGTGGGTTGATGCTTGTAAGGTAACAAAGATGGCTAGATATATTCTTGAAGGCATAGCCAGCTACTTTGATGTGGTCTATATGGAACTTTCATAATGCTTTACATTTTTCTGATCGTAAGCCTAAAAAGGCGACTTTATGGGATTCTATTGTTTCTCAATCGTTCCTGTGGATTTCATCTAGAAATCCTAAGTTGCACCTTAGTTGGATACGTTGGTTAGATAATCCCATAGATAATGTCTCTTAGTTGTTTTTTGTTCTAGCTTTTGCTAGTTTTATATAAAGCCGCCGTTCAAAAAAAAAATAAAAAAGACACCATCATGTTATGGAATGGGATCACTCCCATTATGTCTTGATTGAAGTTCTGAAGTTTCTAATCCTGTTGCTGTTGCCGCCGCCACCATCATCACCACCACCGCCACCACCAATACAAGTCATTTTCATATCTCATGTATCAACAACAATCGCCACCCATTTGTTGGAATAACAAATGTGAATGCTGAATTAGTAAATTATAATTAAAGCGTCCATATAATATAAATAACAAATAAATAAGCTACGCCTAATGAGCCTGGTGTAATCGTTATCTAACAAGAATAACCGACTAACAGTAACAAACAAGTCATTTGAAATTCTTCCAAATCAGTCTCTCATGTATGATTCCTTTTATGTTAGTTCTATGCATTTCTATTGTTAGTTTATAACTTTATATAACGTGTACGTGTATAGTTTTAGCCAATGACTGGTTTATAACAATAATGTTCAATACACGAAGTTTTTGTTTGCTTTTGATCTATATTATAAGTTGCAATAATAATTTCCAGATCACGATTGATCTTGTTACAACAATTAGTCAAATTATTTAAAGTAGTGCAAATATATTTTTGAAATAATACTGTTGAAACAAAACAAGGTTCGTGTTAAAAAAAAAAAAAAAAAAAAAAAAAAACGAGGTTATAACATGCACCTTTATTTGTTATTTTTTAAAAGGAAAATTAGAAGACATCCCACCCTAATTAATCAAATTAAAATGAGTAGAAGATCCAAGGGTTTAACATACAATACACGAAGGCCAAAAAACAAGACCAAACTAAAACACATAAATATAGTTCAAGCATTACATCAAATATAACATATTAAAAACGTGTACACACTAACACATGAAGCTACATAGAGACAAAACGAAACAAACAGATTAAAAACGTGTACACAGTAACACATGAAGCTACGTAGGGTTGAGCACCGAAGGTTCAAAACTGAACCGGACCGACGAAACCGACTGAACCGACAAAAACTGAACCGGACCGACGGCCCGTCGGTTCGGTTCGGTTTCATGTTTTACATGATTTCGGTTTCGAGTCGGTTCGGTTCGGTCCAAAACCGACAAAAACATGCCAAAATACACATGGACCGACAAACCTGAACCGAACCGACGAAAACCGAACCGAACCGACGGCCCGTCGGTTCGGTTTCGGTTCCGGTTTTTCATGAATTTCGGTTCTCGGTTTTTCGGTTCGGGTCGGTTCCGACCCGATGCTCAGCCCTAAAGCTACGTATATAGATTACGCGCATCTTTCACGCGGAGCGGTATAGAGCTTTTTGAGGCAATGAGTGGTAAGTAATGAGCATTTTAAATTTTAGTAGTCGTTTAGCAAAACAGTAGTGATCTTTGCTAATTTTTATGAAGGTTAATTTCCGATGATTCTTTAAAAAGCAACGAATAATAAGTTGTAACTATACTCACAGCTCACAAGTACTGATCACTACTACTTTATACGGAGTATAAAGAAACTTGAGTGAAAAATTACTGGAAAGTATAACTAACACAACTTTATATGGAGTATAACCATTATTTATCTTTTTTCTATAATAAAACAAAACTTCAAGTGGGGACTTTCGTATTTAAAAAAAAAAAAAAAAAAAAAAAAAAAAAAAAAAAAAAGTCTAATATTTTAGTTATTAATTTTTAATTTATAAATGTATAAATTCGTTTTGTTGATATACTAAACATGTAAAAGATAAATACAAAAAACATATATAAGAAACAACCAACAATAACATTAAACTTTTTAAATAATTATCTTTAATAATAAAAAAATATAATTAAAATCATAAATCAAACAAAACAAAACAAATATTAAATTATTTGTTTTTTAATAAATAAAAATATATCATTAAAAAAATTTAAAAAAAAAAACCGCGCGAGCGCAGAAATTATAACTAGTATTTTATAACAAAATAGATTATAATCCCAAAATTATTTTTACGTCACAGAATATAAATTAGAGGTGGCAATTTGGGTCGGGTTCGGGTTGACGGGTTAGAAAACTCCAACCCAAACTTGACCTATTTAAATCATCGAGTTAACTATGTCAACCCTAACCTATTTACATATAACCTGAACCTAACCAATTTAACCCGTATATATACTTGGGTTGGGGGGTTAAATAGATGATACGGGTTGAATAGGTTAAACAGGTTTCGGGTTGACCCATTTAACCTGCTTTTTACATAAAAGTTGTCACATTATACGAGTTATACAGGTTAAATGGGTTTGCAGGTCGACCCGTTTAACCCATTTAACCTGCATAATAAAATATAAATATTTTTTAATTTAAGAAAAAAAATTTAAATGGGTGGTAGGTCGACACACTTAATTTATTCTCAACCCGAACCTGACATGTTTAATAAACGGGTTAGATGGGTCGACCCAAACCCGACTCAAAATCTATTTAACTCAACCCGAACTTGTTAATTTTCGTGTCGATTTCAGGTAGGGTTTCATGTCGGGTCAGAAATTGCCACCCCTAATATAAATTATACTATATACTAAAAGGCAAATTTGATCCGTTAAAAGTACATGGATTACAATCGTCATTACGGAAATATTAAGGGGCCCTTGTTGACCACACACTAGTCTATTTTTTAGACAAACCCTCCCCTAGTGGGAGGGTGTACTTGTTTTTGTTTTTTTTTGTTATTTTATTTTTTTTTTTTGTACTTTTGTCTTGTAGTTGTCTTTTTTTTTTTTTTTTTTTTTTTTTTTTTTTAAGTTTGTAATGTTTTTGTTTTGTTTATTTTTTTGTAATGTTAGTAATGTTGTGTATATTTAATTAATAGTTGCCGATATGACGTTATAAAAAAAGATTAATAATTGCCTATATGACGTTATAAAAAAATATGACGTTATAAAAAAATATGACGTTGACTTATTTGCATTTATAAACTAATGTTTGTAATGTTTTTGTGTTGTGTATAGTTAATTAATAATTGCCTATATGACGTTATAAAAAAATATGACGTTATAAAAAAAATATGGCGTTATAAAAAAAGATGACGTTGACTCATTTGCATTTATAAACAACTACAAGATCAGTGTTTACACCTAAACTTAAATTATTTAAAAACAACAACTATTATTATAAAATTAAACGTCAACGTTAACATATTATTTAAAAACAACAATATCTACGACATATGAAGATTATTCATTTCGGTTAAAAGATCATGGAGCCGGGCACTTGACTGACAAGCGTGATCCTCAGGATTCCTTGCCATTTCTAACTCCATTTCCAGCGCCTTTATTCTTTGCTTCAACAACTTGATCTCATTTTTTGTAGCAACGCAGTTTGAGCAATGCGTTGAAGAAGAGGCTT